>BCLC01000004.1:0-232163 GCA_001600855.1 Saitozyma sp. JCM 24511 | reverse complement strand
ACAACCGTCCAGACTATCGATGTTACGGCGACCCAGACCCAAACCGTCACCAACGACGTGGTTGCGACTCAGACTGTTGCCAACGACGTAACAACAGTCCAGACCATCGACAAGGTCGCAACCTCAACGAGCATCAACACGGTCACCTCCACTCAGACCGTCCAAAAGGTTGTCCCCGCGACTTTGACAAATCTCGTGACATCGACAAAGACCGTTCAGCAGACCTCGACTGCCACAGCTGTGGTGGATGTTACGAAAGTCCTCACGAGCACAAGCACTATCCTGGCCACTTCAACGGTCCAGAAGACAAACACCGCGACCACAACCATCACGAACCAAGTGACCGCAACGCATACCCTGCAGCAGACAGACGTTGTAACTTCAACCCTCCTGAAGACCAGCACGGCGAAGGTGACACAAACGGTTACATCAACTGCGACACCAAAAACCGTCACGCAGACGGTCACCGCGTAGTCTGAGGAGGCTACTTCCGGATGCTGGGGTGTTGAGCTGTAGGGCAATGGTGGCGGGACTTTGTGTTGGCGGGCTCGTACGAGGGTAATCGTTTTATATAGTTTTTGGGCTCCTAGGGGAGATGTGGCCGTGTATCTATGGAACTTGATTGGCGACTGAGATTGGTCAAAGTTCGGGTCATCCAGAACGGATCGTGCCGGGCTCCTCGTTGCGCGGGATGCAGAAATGAAGCTGGGCGTGGAGGTGCCGCAGACACAGACCTGTGCCACATTCGTGTGCCGCAAGCAGGACGGAAGTCACACTCCACGAAGGGGAGCTCTTCTTTTCATCGAACTTGATGCTGAAGCTGGATGCGCCTCGCTGTCTGAACTCGGCGGCTTCCGTGCGCAGCTCACAACGGAAGCGGCCAGTCGGTGAGCCGTGAGAGGGGGAAATGCAGCCCATTTGTGGACGCACTGCCGCTCACGAGGCTTTACTACTGGAGTGTATTCTTGCTTTTCAATTCTAGGCGAACACGACACTGATGACGAACACCACCACGGACGCCAGTGTGTCTCCCGCAGAGTCGGTCTTTACGCAGGACTACACACTCGACGCAGGGAACGAGCCAATCGAGGAAGGGATGTCTCATGCGAAAGACTCGTGCACTACCCCGCCTCGGGGCCGGGACATGACGTTGACCGACCCCGTCGAGCTATCGCGGGAGCTGCTGGAGGCTCTGCGAAAGACACCAGCCAGTATTATCGACGATGCCGTAACTACGAGTATCTCGCCGTCTGCAACACCAATCCAAGGACCACTCCTGGATATCTCTCCACCGGAACTTTCGTCAGGTGTCAGAGAGTGTCTTGCGAAGCAGCGCCCCACGGAGTCGACGTGGAAGTGCACTTGGCAGCTATCGAAAGAAGACTCAGACAAAGAGGCAGCTGGCAACGAAACGCCTCAATATCCCGTAACCGCAGGGACGACACAAGAAGAGGAGCTTCCGAGCACAGGCGACTCAACGAGGAGGAAGACATACAGCTTCCACTTGCGCTCGGCGAGCGAAAGTGACGGGAGTGACAATGGGTTTGATGAGGACCCGGAGTTCATCATCTGAGATTATCCCGGCACATGTTGCAGTACTCGTACAGCACGAGCACATACCAAAGCCATGCAAGTGCGACCGTGAACTGTGCGTGCAGTATCGGTATGCGCGAGTACTACAGGCCCAGGGTACTGACTGTACTCGTTCAGCTCCGACTTGCCACGATGAACCTCCTTTTGGAGAGAGATGATACAGCAGACACTCATCCTTTCATCGGGTCCCGACCGACTGTTGTGCCAGCTTGACGCTCCGCCGCCGTTCACACTGTCTACGGTCCTCGCTCTGTACTTGCTCAGCTCGACTATATTACAATCACAACTAACACTCGATCGGGCGGAAGCCTCTGTTCTGTCCAGTTGAAAACGCCTTGCCTTCTCGGATCATCTTTGCGTCCTTTGCCATTCGCCAACACGCCCGATGGCTGGAATGACCCTCCGTGAAGACTGGCGCGTCCAACCTCCCACCGCGCCGTCCTTCGGTTCTGATCCTTGGCCCCATCTCCCCCAATCTAGTCATATGTCTCGTCCTCGTCCTCATCCGTCCTATCTGTGCTCGGGGGAGCGGACCAACGTACCCCGACGTCCTCATCCGTCCTATCTGTGCTCTGGGGCGGGACGGACCAACGTACTTCCACATACTTGGTCCGACGACCAGCAAAGTCGCGTGTCGTCCATCCTGTGTCATCAGCATGGCTTGCTGAGCACGCAAAATGGCGGCGGCGCAACTCAGTGGCGAGAACGGGACGCTTTGGACCTCTGGAGCGTTCTCGACCCTCAGCTCTTCATTGAACCAGTCCCCAACCCGGATCGATCGGTGGATGTGGAACAGGCCGATCGCGTAGCGTCGTATCGCGAAGGCGCATCAGAAGGTATGAGTACGTCTCCCGTGGCGCAGTACGCCCCGGATGAACAAGTATCCTCTGCATCCTCGCCCTCGCCCTCGCCCTCGCCCTCGCCCTCGCCCTCGCCCTCGCCCTCGCCCTCGCCCTCGCCCTCGCCCTCGCCCTCGCCCCGGGCCTCGCCCTCACCCTCGCCATCGCCATCGCCATCGCCATCGCCCTCGCACTCGACACCGCGTACACCCCCGTACAGCCTCCCAGACTGGCACCACGACATCGAGGCCCTACGAGCGGCTCGCTGCATACCCCCCGAGTCGAGCGGATTCTGGCGCTGGTTGTGCGCTGACATGGAGGGTCTCGCTCGTGATCTTGACGAATCGGGCTTGACGAACACGAACACGAACACGAACACGAACACGGACACGGATACGGACATAAGCACACACCCGACCTCGATCCCGCCACGTATCCGGCTCGGACAACCCACGTCGGGAGCTCGTTCCCGTCAAGATGTCGCTGGGATACCGCTCGGCCAGAACACGCCCGGCGGAGGGAACGAGTCTGGTGGGGGCAGTACTATCGGGGCCAGTACTATGATGGCCAGTACTATCGGGGCCAGTACTGTCCCGAGCCCTCATGACCACTTTGAAGACGCGAGTGGGAATCCGGATGTGGGCGCGAATGGGAAACGACTTCCAAACACGCACGAACACATATACGAGGCGTACAGCAGTGCGATTTCCCCAAGTATCGAGGATTCCACGACCACAATCTCGACTCGCGACGAGGATCTGGAGATGTCCGACGACGCCGAGTCTCAGTCTGAGAATTGGGAGTCCGAGAGCTGGAGCGGTTCCAGCGATTAGGCACATGTACATGTAGCAGCGATACCTCTCCGCCTCGTTTTCGCCACCACATGGATCAGTTGTACAGTACTTGTACAGTATGACGGTACTCGTACTGTACTTGTACCTGTACCAGTACGAGTACCGTGTTTGTTTCCGCGAGCGAGTACTGTACTCGTCCTGTACTCGTACTGTGCATCCCTGGGTTCGTCACGCGTGAGCAACGTACAGTCCATGCACTGGATGCTCGTTTACGGACACTACGGGAAGTACGGGACTTTGGAAATGCTAATGCTACGGATCATCAAGGGAATGTGTCTAGAATCAGGGTGAGGGGGGAAGCAGGTGGGAAAGTCGGTGAATTGATGGTGTGTATGTAGCGTGGGGGCGATCGTGGGAATGATGATTGTCCGTGGGGTGTGATGATTGTGCGTGGGGTCGTGGTGTGCTCGATATGCACTGTATTATATCATTGTCCGGATATCTGGTCCAGGTCCATGTCCGAGTTCAAGCCGGTGTCTCCCGCAGTCAAGCGACCGGGGAACACATATGCACATGGCTGTACCCGTCTTATCGTCTCGTCGTCACCGTTACACCTCGCTGAGCGTCTTGTCAATGTTCTCGTTCAGCCACCCGGCCCTGGCTTGGAGGTTCGCGTTCGGGAACAAGCCATAGATCGCCTCTCGGGTCTGCCGCTTGGTCCTGCGCCGAGTCAGCAAGCGTGTCGTCGTGTCCTGCACAGGATGCCGGGAATCCAATCCGCCGCACTCACACGCTCATGAGATCCTGCCCGGCTAGATACATCCTCAACACATCCAACACCTCCTCGTCCTTCGGATTCGCATCCTGATTCACCTCTGGCATCTGCGCCAGCGGGTGGCTCGTCGTTGCGAGCGAGTACGACGATACCGCACGAGGCGCCATTCCACCTAGGTTGGTCATGACGGAGTTTCTTGGCGCGCCCATGCCCATGCCCGGCCCGCCCATTATGCCCATACCTCCTTGGGGATAGGCATTGCCATAACCCCCCGAAGACGGTGGGGGAGGGAAGAACGTCGGCGGTCTGAGACCGGGCGAGTCGAAGGGGTTGTGCGGTTGTTGCTGTCCCATCCCCATAGACCCTCCCGTCATCATCGGCTGCAAGAACGGCGCGGAGGGATTCGGATTCGGGTCGTAAGCCGATCCGCCACCCCACATGCTTAGACCCGCCATGGACTGTACCCGATTTTGGGGGTGGAAGTAAGGGTTCGGCGGCGTGTTGGTACGGAGCGAAGGGTTGCTCGGCGAGTTCCGGAGGTTGCGAGACGTATGGGAAGGGCCGAGAGGGGAGGAATCGCGCCAGTAGTCCCCTCCCGCCGGGAGGTCTGTCGCAGATGAAAACATGCTCGGGGCGCGAGAACCGTTGCTCCGGCTGTGGGGTTGTGGAATCCGCGGTCGAGGTCCCGAAGTGACAGAGGTGGATTGGGACTTTTCCGATCGGATAGTGGCCGTTTCCCACGCATTGGACTCGTACTCTGCACGCGGCGATTTAGCGCGGCACCCGCATGTAGAGTCAAGAGCGGGCACTCACCCTTGAAGCTCTTGTACGGGATCATCGAGTCGCTGAACGGTTCGTCATCCTCATACACCACCGTCTTCTGGTTCCCCTCGCCAACAACTTTGCTGCAACAACGTCAGCAGTGCGGCATGTCTCCAGCCCCGTCATGCTCGCACTCACCGTGTGCTACCCCAGCTGAAGTCGTCCATGGACCAGAACGAGTAGAGCGGCAGGAAGACGGAGTAGATTGGGAAGCTGCACACGATAGTCAGCCGGATGCTCATTGACAATTCCAATTGACAGCGACAATTCTCAAGCGATAAACACAATCCCAAGCAACGACGACGCTCCCAAGCGACCACGTTGACCCAGCCACAACAAAGGGACCAATCGGCCGGCACACTCACGCCAAGATGTAAACAAACATCCAACCGATGAGCATGAACTCTCGTTTGAGGATGAAGATGATTGCCTGGGTACCGTCAGCATCGGTCCAAGACGAAGCTTTAGCCAAGAGCCCACGCGCTAGCTCACCTGCAAGCCGTACACCGCGCCGATCATGATGAGAGATACGACGGGGATGGCTGCCTTCCCGGTGGAAACGACGATGATGAGGTAGATGAGCTGCGTGATGTCAGTGGGGCTGGCGTACTTTCGCCCGGACCCGGATGGTAGGTGACCCGACAACTCACGTAGCCACATGTCGCTGGGAGGATCTGCGGTCGGTCAGCGCCAGCGCGGAAGCGGTAGATGTGGTGGCGACGAGATCTGAGACACTCACGATCGTCCCGAGGAGATCTATGAACACAATAAACCTCATTGAGAAGAAACAGAACCCGCACATCTCAGGGAGGAACAGCAGTTCGGCCAAGTTGTGCACCGTCGAGTTGATCCATCGTCGTCGCTGACTGAGCAGCACGTTCCACCGACTTGGCGCGACGGTGTGTGCAATGGCGTCGGGGGTAAACTTCATCTTGAAAGTGGGGAAATGCTTCATCATGAGCGTGGTGAGGTACCGGTCTTCGCCGAGAGAAAAGAGATTCTTCTTGTGCAACGTGTCGACGTTGGGCTCGGCGTACTCGTCAATGACAATCGAGGAGATGATGACCGGGCGACCCTTGTCGGCGGTACGGATGCGGTACACCGAGAAACATCCGGGGAGACAGGTGACCGAGCCGAAAAGCGATTCGAACGCCTTGGTGAGATGATGCGAGATGTAGTACTCGTACACCTGGAGTGAAACGCATCAGCGGTGATTACGCGCCCGAGAAATGAATCGCGACTCACCTGGATCATCGTCGTGAACGACTCTCGCTCATTGGCGAGCTTGGTCTCCCCGCAGATCCCGATGATTCTTTGATCGTCTGCCGCGCAGGAAATGAGGCGGTTAAGCGAGTCGGGTTCGACGGTCTATTCGCGTCAGAACAAGGCGTGCCCTTTGTCCTGCTTCATCGGACGCTGCACAGCCTAGGGTGGCCTCCCGACTCACCGTGTCCGCATCCACTTGGAAGATGTACTCATAGAACGTCGGGTCAATCCCAATGACATTCCTCATCTGGTGATAAATCTCCAGCTCGAGGGGCGACATGGGCGCATCAAAGTGCACGCGGTTGAGGTACTGCAGGAGCAAGACCTGAGAATCACGCTTGCCTCGGTTCCCAGGCTTGGACGTTTCGGTGGGCTTGCCGACCTTGACAATGACGAGGTATCTGCAGCGTATTAGACCCCTGCATACACCCGCCAAGGAAGGGCACAATCATCGCAGCAGACTCCACTCACGGCACCACGTGACCCTCAAACTCGTACAGCCCCGAATACACCTTGGCGTAGTTGAGCTGCCTACTGCCTTCGCCAATACTCTTGAAGAGCAGCGGTTCCGGATCCAGCGCCGGGTCCACCCCGAGAATGTCCAGCACGATCCTCGGCGTCGGACGGTTGTTGCCGGAGCCAATGATGTTGCCGTCGCAGATGATGAAGATGAGCTTCCGCTTGTCGTCGTAGTTCAGCACGGCGAGCGAGTCGATCGTCTTTTTCAGAGACTCTTCGCCTTCGGTGTAACACGGCACTTGGCAGATGACAAACTTGTCTAGCAGTTCGGGAGTTCGCTTGGAGCCGAGTTGCAGCGCGGCAAGGACTACAAGGGTGGCGTGTCAGTCTTGTACGCTGATCCTGGGGGTGGTCGTCGCACTCACACTTCGCAGCAATGGTCGTCACGAGGATGATGGAGAACGCCAAGAGCAGGTAATTCTGCACCAGACACCTGGGCGTCGTTCTAAAGTCCAGCTCGCCATAGTAAAACGCATTGTTCAGGCAGGTCATCTGCGCCGTGGCGTTGTCCGACGACATGCCCGCGAGGATCTTGTTCATCTGCTGGGTGATGTCCTGTCCCGCGTTGGTCTGGAACAGGGCCGATATATCCGAGTTGAGAAACGAGTAGTTTGGCAAGTCGGTTCCGCTCGAAGACGAGTAGTACTGTACGGTGTAGATGTAGTCGGACAGGTCGTACACCTTGCTGTTGTAGATGGCCCATTGCCTGCGCGAGCCATATTAGCAAACCGTCCCCTTTATATGAGCGAGACTACTTCTCGCCTCCGCGGTTGTAGTGTCTCCACTTACCGACTATCAGTAGTCGCCGCGTCGGAAACGTAGCTCTTGGTATACACGTAGCTCCCCTTGTAGTACTGCTGCAAAGCCGGCATAAGCGTGTCAGTGTACCAGTTGATGTTGTCGAGCTTGGTTCCATTGATCGTCTGGAGCGGACCCGAGGTGTGAACCGCATACGACACGATGGGGGTGAAGTTTGCTCGGGTGAGCGAGAGGCTTGTGCTGGTGACCAGACCGGGGCACGCGATGGTCATTGGCATGGGGAAGTAATCCGTCAGATCCTGCCCTGCGAACTCGATCATGATGGACGAGCTGGTCGAGTACGCCTCGATGTCTGAGTGTTGGGCTTTGTAAAAGTTGGTGAACTGCAGGATGGATTCAGCGCGTCACATCTCCACCCACGACGCCGCACTTACGTCGTAAACGTTGCCCGCGATGGCAGCGTAATAATCGTTCGTTCCGGCGTTCTGCGAGAGCTCGGTTGGATTCCACGCCTTGTCGCTATCAGGGCAGAGGAGCTTGCCAAAGACGATGATGTAAAAAAGCACGAGGCCACACGAGAACAAGACCATCATGAAGATGGCGACTTTTTCCCTCCACGCCATCCTGATGTCGGGCCGGCGCATACCGCCAAACCATCGAAGCGTGAAGCTGGGGATCCACCACGTCAGAGCCCAGGTGATGCGAATCCACCAACGGCGCGCTCTCGTCGTCGCGATCACCTCGGTCGTCGCCTGGTGCTTCTTCTCGTGCACCACCATGGCGGGTTCCGTGGGGTTCTCCTTGCTCTCGTACACGGGCGTGGCGGGCTCGGGCTTGGCGTACTCGGACCACACCGAGCTGCCGTTGATATCCGGACTGTCGCGATAGCCAACATAGTCGGGTTGGTTCCCGATGTTTGGGTAATACGCCTCGGCGCCTTGAGAAGTCTTGCGGGTCAAAAGAAGCTCCTCCTCACTGTCCGCTGCAGCAGGTCCAGCTCCCATCGCACCGTATCGGTCCCCTGCAGGCGGCCTGAACTCTTCTTCCTCCGAGTTGGCGAGAGTCTCCTCGCCACTGCCCCTCGGCACCTCGCCAGAACGAAGCAGGTCCTCCTGTTCCTTCCACGCGTCCCACCCCATCCAGATCCTCTCCTGGCCGATCGCATAATCCACCCCACGAACCCATCGCCTGTCCTGAGCAAACGCCTCGACCTCTTCAGCTGGACGGTCGAGGGCGAGTCCCTGGCGATGACAAAAGTCGACAAAGGTGTGGTCGGCGACATAGTCCACTTGCTTGCGATTGATGAGGTCAGGGAGAAGGAGCGATCGTACCTGCGCCATGACTCTGCGCTTGTCAAACGAGTTGGGGTGACCGGAATCGTTGGGCCGGATGCACGCGACTGTCCACATCCGCGTGCGGTCGAGGTGGGTCAACATGGTGGAGAGCGACGCGTTGAGCTGCGCGGTGACGGGCTGGGGGATGCTGGTGTCGACAGGCCATTCTGTGGGTCCCTGCCCTTCGATGGTCGACGGGGTGCGGAGCGGAGTGACCGGCACTTGCGCCTCGACGGTGATGTTGGCGTCCAACGGATGACCCTCCGTGGCGAGACCGGGGCCAGAAACCAGCTTTGCGACAAAAGAGTCCGACGAGGATCTCAGGAGGTCGACGAGCTGCTTGTCCAAACCGTCGCCGTTACGATCGACAAAGTCGGTCGTGTCGTAGCTGCATTGTCCGGCGTAGTGGTTGATCGCAAAGGAGTGTTTGGCATGCTGCGGCACGGCGAACGACGCGTGGCGGGCAAAAGACGATTTGAGGCCGATGAGCAGCTTCTCCGCCTTGTCCACCTCCTTGTCCTCGCCTTTTAGCTCCTCACTCGCTCGCGCAAGCGCGGCAATCACTCCTGCCGGTTCCTTGTCCGTCGACGCAAACCCGAGGATGCCGCCGCGGAGGAGTTCCACACACGCAGCGTTGTCCATGGTGATCACCGCCGGCAGCTTGATCCCGTCTGCGACCATCGCTTCGGTGTCGGGACCCTCGTCTTCAAAGACCCGATTAATCATGTACGAATGCGCCACTTCGTTCATATAGTTGACTGCAAATTCGTCGAATCCGTTCTCTCCACTGGCGTTGACGAGGAGCATGCTGGCCGGTCGGGCGCCTGGGTCTTGGGTCTGAGTCCGACTCTGGTACCCGGGTAAATCGACCTGGACGATCTGTGTCTCGGACGATTCGGGCGCGAGCCGCTTGTTGGCCATCTCGACGACAAAGGTGAATAGAATCGCGTAGAGGTCGCGCATGAGGCCGTCGCGCTGGGCAGCTGCACCCTGAGCGTCGAGGAACATGGAGCACAGGTCCCGCCTGATCCATTTGGTGCGGTTGACGAGCACCGCCTCGAGGTCGTCTGGCGCGACGCCGAGGCGAGCGGCGACCTCGGCGAGCTTGTGCCTCTCGACGATGCGCGCCCGCTCGTCGAGCGAGGTCATGCCGAGGGAGCCGTAGCCCCTGTCATCGGTGAAGGTGAGGTTGGAAAGGAGGAGGATCGTGGTGAGGAGGGTAAAGATGGAGCGGACGTGCTTCGCCTTGAAGCCGAGCGAGGCGAGCGCGACGCGTAGCTCGGCCAGCTGGGTCGAGTCGTCGGAGAACGGTCCACCGGGGAGCCGATAGCATCCGCTTGACGACAACAAGGCGTAGCTCGACGGGTCCTCGAGGTTGAGTGCATCGCGCTCTTCCGGACTCGCACCGGCGAGGAGCTGGTAGAAGACGTGGAAAGATCTTTCTTCGTGTCGCAGGCGGCCCACGCGCGACTTGTTGAGCCCAAACGGAAGGACCCTTGCTCCTGCGATGCGACCTTCCGACGCAAAGTGCAGCTCGAGATAGCGGCCGTGCTGCGAGGCAGAGGGGTTGAGAGGGGTTTTGGAGTGGCCAAAGGACTCTAGAACGGTGAGCAGCGAGGTGACCTGGTCGGTGACTCGGCGCTGGGCTTTGGTCGACGAAGACAGCTGGAGGACCTGCGTCGTGAAATGGCGCGAGGTCGTGGATTTGCCCGAGCCCGTGACACCGCTACCAGCGTCAGCAGGGACGTACGCAAGGCTGCTGGCCCGACAAGACGATGTTTGATGATGGTTTGAGTGAGTTGGTGAGGTGGTGATGGTCTGTTCGACTCACTGGTATATAACGCTCTGCGACTCTCTCCTCCTAGCCATGAGAAGCCACACCCTCCCTGCCAGCTCGTACACGCTGGGCTGTCTCTCGCCATCCCCCGCCCGTCCCTCTGTCCCCTCGATATCCTCCGTGTACCCCTTTCTCGCCTCGTCGCCTAGACACCCCAGCACTCTGAGCGGGTTGACCACGACATATGCAGTCCCCGATGGGCCGACGCGGGTGTAGGGGAGTTCGAAGCGCGATCGGGCGTGGAGGACGGTGACGAGGGTGTCGTCGTTTGGGTAGAGTTTCCGTTGGGCAGGAGGCGAGTCGGCCGGGGCGGGAGCGGAGGTGGAGGGGAGGGAGGTGATGAGTGAGGTGAGTGAGTGGACGCGGGCAGCCTCGGAGGACGAGGGTCCGGCGCTCATATTGTATCAGAGCGGGGAGAGGTGGGGAGGGAGATGAAGGATGGAGTGGGAAGTGGTGAAGGAGTGTTAATTGCTGAGCGCCTGGTGCTGTTGCTGCGCGTGGTGTGTTTTGTGCCGGTGTGATGGTGGTGAACCTAGCGTCAGTGTCAGTCAGGGGAAGCCGCAAAGGGGGTTGGTTCTACGATCTGCCCGATGCAGCGGTGATCCCATCCCCCTCTGTCATCGCTGCGATCATGCACCCGGCACTCCACTCACAGCGTTGTCCTCCCTCCCCGAGACCTCTCCTCCGTTGTCCTCTGTCTATGCAATCGATCGTGCAGTCGACTGTCGCTCCTTGTTGGCGTTTTTTCGTCCGCTTCAATCGAATCGCCGGCGGCTTGATCTGCTCGTGCTCGTGCTCGTGCTCGTGCTCGCGAACGAGTGACGCGTCGTGGCCACGGTCTGTACACGCCTGCTCGCTGCTCGCTGCTCGTCGCGTTGTTGACTGTGAGAACTACGAGTGAAGTGTTCGAGAAGCTCTCCCACACCTTCACTGTGGACAATGGCATGGCACGGTGTGCACCTGTGTGGTGCTCGGCGAGAGGCTGTGCCCCGTTGCCCTGCCTCCCTCCCCATCCGCTCTAGGTTTTGATCGTTTGATCCGCTCGCCAGCCTGGCACGGGGAAGCGACGTCGTAACCCCGTCGTCGTCCCTGAAACCGTGTGAACAGCCTCCCCCGGCTTCCGCGCTATACTTGGCGCGCACAGACGGGGGCTCCACATCCGGGGCGTTTCAGCATCCTCACACGTTTCACCTCGCAAGGCCCAGGAAAGGGAAAGGGTGAGGACATTTGGTCCCGTTGCCGACCCGGTGTCAAGGATACAAGTACAACCAACCGTTCGTCGCTGGGGACAAGTCTCGCCGATTCATGAGGCGCAAGACGCAAGACGTGACCCGAAAGAAGCCTGCCGTTGACCGTCGACGACCTAACGAACCATCCCGCCGTCGACGTCAATCCTAGCCGGGTGGACCGTCGAAAGAGACATGTTCCCCCTCGGAGTAGACTTTTGAGCCGAGCGCCGAGGCGGGAGATGTCCTTTGCACCGGTCGGGGTGGAGGTGTCGTAGCCTCCAGTCGCGTCGGACGCGAAGGTTGGTTGGAGATTGTTGGCACATGGAGCCGCCCAGCATCGATCGGAAGACAGGAATAGACAAGTGATGGGCTGTGTTTCTGGAGACTACTGCTTCTTATGCGAGACAATGGATGATCGCTTTGCCGCTGCGGGTGCAGCTTACACCGCACTGCGCCGAGGGAACTGCGAAGCGCTCAGCAGTGTCGCTCGCATGCATACCAGTCGCACTCCGGGGTGGCGGGGTGGCTCGAGACTGCTGATTCTCGACCACTGCGCCTCGAAGGGCGCGCAATGAAAGGGTGTGGCGTGACATTGGCATTGACATCTCGGCAGTACAGACTAAAGTTCGTGTATACCTCTCATACCTCTCCCCACCTCCCGTCTCGGTCTTCTGATCGCCGTCTACTCAGACTCCCTCGCCCCACTCCTCGGCTTCTTCCCGCCCGTTACCTCCTTAGTACTTGTTGTTCCTCCTCCACCAGGGGCCCGACGAGGCGTACCCGTTCCCGACGTACTGCTGGTCCCTGTTCCTCCTCCTGGAGCCGAAGCACTCGAAGCACACGATGAAGCTCGCGAAGAAGAGCACGACCGTCGCGGCGAGGGTGAGCCAAATGGCGGTGGAGAACGAGGCGGACGCGGAAGTGTTCGAGTTGATCTCGTGGCGGATGATGCCGAACATGACAAAGTCGATGATCATGGCGACGAGGGAGACGAGGAAGGCGACGAACGCGATGAGCGAGGCGAAGAGGAAGCCGACGTGGTCAGAGCAGAGCGCGATGAGGAAGGACAGGAAGGCGATGCCTAGGCGTTGTCAGCGGTGTTCACGACGGCGACGATGCTACCAGGCGCGAGGACGCCACTAAAGGGTCTGGAAGGTGAAAGTGTGAGATTGCGCCACGAGACCAGGTCTCAAGGTGATGCCAAGCGCAAAGACCGACTCACCCGCAGCGACAGGGTGCAGGACCAGTGCCTTTGTCAAGTTGGTGAGGCTGTTGTTCACATACGTGTAGTTGGTCATGGCGTTGGACGCGGTGGCGATGTCGTATCCGAGACCACGAGGGGAGCAGGTTCCGGACTGGTCACATCAGTCTCACGGATCTGCATCCACAATCTTGGCGCGGAGATGAGAGACGACTGGAACCCGGACCCACCTGGACATTGGTGCAGTAGCCAAAGACACCGAACGTCGATTCCTGACCGCCATTGTAGATGTTCAAGAATGAGATGTGGTCGACGACTGGCGCGGAGACTGATTGTGTCAGCGGTACATCTCTCCCAGTTGAACTAATAGCATCAGAGCCGCGCCACTCACTCGACGCCACGACCAGCAGCACGGTGGCCGCGAGAAGGAGGAACGAGCCACAGTGAATCGGTCCAAGAGCCATGGTGCGGGATTTGCAGCGGTGTTGCGGGCGGCAGTAGATCTAGTGGGCAGGGGTGTAGGAGCGCGGTTCGCGTGAAATAGATGAGGAAGGGAGATGAGGTCCTGGTGGCAAGGTCAGTAAACGGTACGTTGAGTGATATTGATGTTGAATGATGTCAAAAGATACCCACGCTTCTATCACCGCTCAAAGGAAGTCCGTCGTGTGTGTAGCGTTGGGTTCAATGCAGTGGTGTGTGGTGTGTCGCAAGATGGATTGTGTGTGATGTGGTGCAATGACACCCTTTCGCACCCCACCCTCCTTATATCTTTCTTCCCCTCGAATCCCAAGACATTTGCCACCCCCAACCCCTCCTTCCCACCCACCGCCCACCGCCCCGGTGCCTCTTGCTCCTACCTACCTCGCTGCTCGCTACCGCTGCGCTCACCCCAGCCAGCGCCGTCGCTCCAAGTCGGACCAATGGAACACCCCGTGACGCACCGCCCAGAGAAAAACCCCTCGCGCGATGCGACACGCTACACCGCCTCTGACGTCAATGCTCCCGTCTAAACCCCGTTTAAGCCATTCGTCAGGCACCGTCTCTGCGAGTCTCTGAGTCTGTGCGTCTTTCCGTCGGTGTCTCGCGCCGACAAACTCCTGTGCATGAATGCATGCGCCGGTGCAAGGAGCAGCATGCGGCGCAGTATCAGCCAGCGCAGATCAGTGACAGATGCGCGGTGGCTTGGCCCGAACCGAACCACCACTCGAGAACGGCACGGCGTCTTTCGCTTGGTGCGCGGCGGTTTTTCGGCCCATGACGAACTGATCAGACCTTGGGTACCTGGTGTCGCGTTCGTGGAGCCTGCCATGTATCGAAATAGCCTCGAGTCGCGTCGGGAGTTTGTTGGACATGGGCAGGAACCTGCCGTGTGTCTGGAGCCGGCGCGATGCTCGTCATCGACCTCCCTCCCTCGTCTGTCGTCTTCCATCCAGGCAGGTCCTCCTTGTCGTGCGCAAGCGTTTACGCTCGTCACGTGGCCCGGCGGGCGCTGAGATGTTCTCGAACTCGATTGTAATGATCGAACTCCCATGGCCCTGCTTCAAAACCCTCTCGACCAAAAGTCGCTCAAACTGGCTTGCCTGCTCATGCGCTCTACCCGACTCGGTGAGGCTGTGGCGGGGTCGGGAAGGGATGATAACGAGGCCGCCAAAGCTGCGCTGCACATGCTGCACATCGTCTTGGCGCACCCATGCTATGCTCGATGCCTTAATGCTATGCAAGGACGCCTCGAATACGCCGGAACGGCCCAGGCACCAGAACAGGGATACTCACAGCAATTACATAAGCCGGGTAGTCTGCAACCACTCTTTTCTGATCCCCTCCCATAAAGGCGGACTCGGGCGGGACCAAAATTTCGGTCGCCTCCACCCGGCGTGCAGACTCTTGAGCAGATGAGACTGTCGTTCAGAGTAAAGGTTGATAGGCAAGTACCATCCCCCACATTCACTCACGCGCAAGGGCATCGTTCAGACCTAGGCGCAGCTCGTCCAAGACAATACAACCACACGTATTCTTCACAAACCGCGGCCTGCCGACTCCTTCACTCCCCCTGTCGCCATGCCGCTGTACAAGATCACCTCGAAGCGTCTTGCGCGGAAGGAGCGCGAAGACGCGAGTGGCCTGACTGAGCTCAAGGCGAAGATTCTCGAGGAGCTAGGAGAGGACGACGGGTCGAGTGGGTCGAGTGGGAGCGGGAGCGATGAGGACGAGGACGAGGAGGAGGAGGACGAGAGTGGGGGGAGCGAGGGGAGCGAGGGGACGGTGGACAGCGAGGGTGAGTGCTTCGGCGGTGGGTTGGGTCGCACTGGAGTGATCTACCCGAGCTCTGGAGAGACGTATCGTGTCGCGTCGTGTCGTGTGGAAGGATGTCCGTGTAGGATGTGACACGCAGAATGCGGAAGGCGCACGTCGGCGTCCGTGTTGGAGAGTGCTGACGACGCAGAATCGTCCGACGAGGACGAGGACGAGGACGAGGAGGACGACGCCGGTGCCGAGACGACTCTACCAGCTGGGTCGAAGCGGAAACGACCGCACGGCGATTCCGACAGCGAGGAGGACGACGGGTCCGTCTCTGGAGACGAGGACGAGGACGAGGACGAAGAAGAAGAAGAAGAAGACGAAGACGACGACGAAGAGGATTCCGCCGACGTCCCGTTCACTCTCACCCTCGACTCCGCCCTCACCTCTCCGATCTACCCCGCGCCGCGATCGGCCGGTGCGGGGCCGGACGGACGGCTCTGCGTGCTGTGTCCCGGTAAAGTGCTCAAACACGAGAGGATGGTGGAGGTGCATCTGTCCAGTTCGGTGAGTTGGCGTGGTGGTCACTTGGGGTCGTTGGGGTCGTTGGGGTCGTTGGGGTCGTTGGTGTCGTTGTGTCTGTTCTTGTTGTTTGTTTCGCTTTGCGTACACCTGCTGTCCAGTCGCTTGGCCATTCCCACCATCGAGTCTACTGGGTTACCCCCATCATCTGGCTCCTGTACCAGCCCTCTGGCTTTCTGGCTCTCTGGCGCATGGTCACGTTCTTCACGTCTTTCTCTGTCATCCCAAAACACTCTCCTCCTCATCCCCTCATCTTTCGAGGCGAACCCATTCCTTCCACTCCGCCATGTCCACCTACATCCCCTGCATTCCGGTCCAACGCCCCGTGTATCCCAATCGCATGCCCTCGCTAACCCCGTAAACCAGTCCCACACCCGCGCTCTGAAGCGCTTCCAATCCCGCCTCTCCACCCGCACGACCGACCCGCTCGGCACAGTAGATCCGCGCGAGGTGGTAGCGGCGATAGTGGCGCAGCTCGAGGGGATGCGGGCGGGGCAAGGCAGGCGCGCTGATCGGGTGAGTGGGCTCAGCTCAGCGTGATGCGTGTTACGTGTCTGTACGACGTGCTGCGTGCTGCGTGCTGTGTGCTACGTGCTGCATGCCACGAGCTACCAGTGCTGCGTGTGCGGGCCTGGTGTCATGAGCGTGATGGTCCTGGTCTGTCATGTTGCTTCTCGTGGTCTGGGACCCTCTTGCCCTCAAACCTTCTGGCTCTCTTGCAGGGTCATGTACCCTCTCAAACTGTCATGTACCCTCTCAAAACGTCTTGCACCCTCCCGCATCGTCTTGTACCCTCCCGCACCGTCTTGTACACATTGCACGGCCTCTTATCCTCCTGTACCCCGCGCAGACGCTAACTCCGCGTAGTGGCAGAAACCCCGGGAGAGCAAGAGGTCCGAGCGCCGTGCCGTTATGCGCGAGAAGAAGGCTGCCCGTCGGGCGCTCAAGGCGGGGAGGGAAGCGGCGCGGAAAGCCGATGCGGAGGCGGCGGCGTCGGCGGCGTCGGGGGGCGTGGGGGAGCACGAGGCGGTTTTGAGCAAGGGCAAGAAGGGCAAGGCGGCCAAGGCGGACGGTCACGGGGCGGACGGGGTGGGCAAGACCCCCGCCGACGCCGGCGCCGACACCGGCGCCATGGCCAGGGCTGCCAAGCGACTCAAGAAAGAGGCGATCCGACTGGACGCCGCCTCCCACGGCCATCGGAGAGCGCCACGGACGATCAGGAAGGAAGCTCGCGCGGCGAGGTTATTGGCGGAAGCGGTGGAGCGGGGGGATGTGGGGGCGGGGGTGGGCTTCGACGGCACAACCGCAGGCGGGGGKGGGGGTTCCGCGGGGGATGTCTCTGGACGTGGACGTGGACCTCCCGTTGGCGACGGGGAGCAGCTGGAGGGGTGGAACAGGATGGCGAGGCGCATGGCGCAGAAACAGGGGATTCACGTGGGTCATGGTCGCGGTCATTCGGGATCGGGCTGGGGTTCAAAAGCCAATTCGACCCCCCTGGGTGTTGGTCAATCCAAGGGACAGGGACAGGCGCACGGGCCGGCAGCGGGGACGGGGACGGGACCGGGGACGAAGCGGGCGAAGAAGGAGCACAAGAGGGAAGTCAAAGCCAAGAGGGAGGAGCGGAAGGTGGAGAGGAGGCGGAAAGTGAAGGCGGAGAAGGAGGGGGCCGCAGCGGCGACGGCGACGGCGACGGCGTAGATGTAGATCTAGAGGTAGGCGTCGAGAGGGGAGTGAGGTTCTGGATTCTGGGACCGGACCAGTCCATCCGGGCATCGAGAGTTTCCGGCCCTCAGTCGGAGATGGTCGGTGGTCAGTGACCGTTGGTCGGTGGTGTGTTGGGCTCAGCCGATCACACCGTTCCGCACCTTTCGCATGCATTGCTGCAGTGCTCGTACTCGACATCACGTCCAGACATCGCGATCATCCAGAGCTAGCATCTCACGTACACAGTATTCGGACTTGTCATACCTCGCTCGGTCTTCCGGCGGAACGTGATCCACACGCTACTCCCATGCTCGCTCGGCATCATCATTCCTTGCTCCACCCTCGGCCCCGGGGTCCGCCTTTCACATGCACAATCGATGCAGAAAGCTACGAGGTATGTACGGCCCTATGCAAAGGGCTCCTGAGGCGCGTCTGTCGGCTTATGCCAGAGATATATGCTACTGTATCCTTTTATTTTCTCGTGAAGTGTCGTCGGCGTGTCTGGATGGGACGCTCCAGAGTCCGGCTTCCGTTTTGCCCAACCTCCCCTCGCCCCTCGCCCATCTTCCCGCTCTCCTCCATCCCCGCTATCTCAACGTTCTCACTGTCCGTATTCCCCACGTCACGAGCCATTGTCCGAACTCCATTCCTCGGCTTGGCCGGCTCCGCCTGGCAACCCGTGCCGGACATGCCGCCTTGCCGTACAAGCAACTCGCATCCCGCCATCCGCCATCCGCCGATCCGATCCTCCACCCTCCATCCTCATCGCCCAACGACATGTCGTCGTCGGTTCGTCAAGTCCCCGCAGTCGGATCTTCGGACGTGCAGCGATCCCACTAAGCGATGGGGGCTTCGAGATGGTCGTGCCGTTGAGACGTTTGAGGTCTGTTCCAAACGTCGGCGAAGACGGAGAGGACGCCGCGAGTCGGCTGACGACTCGGAGACTCGTGCGGCCTGAGTCTCGCGCGTCTTCTTCCAAACAGGACACTGTCCAATCTCCATTCTTGTCTCCCTCCCCTACACTCCCTTCGGTCCGCTCATCTGCTCGTTCCTCGCTCACCCACAATTGACCTCCCTCCCTCTCCATGCCTTCACATGCCCCTCCCCGCTCCGGACCCCAATCCCGATCCCGATCCCACCCCGCCCGCACTCGCGCTCCTCGCTCTCTGCGCCGAATGCCTCCGGACGATACGCTCCCTCCTCGCGATCTCTCGCTTCTGCTCCTCGGTGTGCGCCAGACTCGCAAAAGTCGGCTCGTGGTCGATTCCATCGTCCTCGGCGTCATCATCCTCGTCATCCAGGTCCGCCCAGCTCGAGTTGGAGCTCGCCTGATGCCTTCCCGTAAAGACGTCGAGGGTCGAGGGGACCTGCAAACCGGAAGCCTTGCCATGCGGTGTCATCTCCAGTTCGTTGGTCCCCGCACCCGAGCCCGATGCCGATGCCGACGCCGATGCTCCACTCGCCTCCGCTTCTCGATAGTAGACGTTCCCGCCTTCTCCATCCGACATCACCCGGATCCGGCTCATACCATCAGCCGACGCGGGGCGGGACGGCTCGAGACTACTTCCACCTGCACATCCCTGCTCGTCCCGTTCACCAGGCGTTGCGGGGTAGTCCACTGCACCGCCATGCTTGGTCGATTCCGCGCCGGCACTCAGGGTGCGGTACAGATCCGAACCGGCCGGAGTAACCGGTGCTGGTCTCTGACTTGGCGAGGTGGGGTGCGAAGAAGTCGACGAGCCTTCTCTCGACGAGGGATCTGTTACTGGGCCAGTGAAAGCCGATGGGACAGCGTCGATCTCGCCGACACCCAAGCCCTGGACGCCGCCGGCTGGGTTGTCCGATCCCGCTACACTCGACTCGGCTTCATCCGCCTCCTCGGTGATCGCCTCGGCGCCGCTGCCACTGCCGCTAGCTACCGGAACTCCCGCGCTGTCGTCCTCGGAGCCCGGTGGCGGCGGAGTTTTCTTCTTCTTCAGGACCGAGCTCTCGATGCTGACGCGCCGGTACTCTTCCGGAGACATTCCGCTGGGCAGACCCTCGGGAGCGGGGCTGGCGACGTGCGATTGTGCGATCTCCGGCGGATAAGGCGAGTGACCTGGATTGTGTGCTCCGAGATGGCCCGGTGTAAGCGGTCCAGCGAGGATCTCACCCGACGCGAGGGACAACTCGTGAGCGGACAGGCGTCTTTGTGGTGAAGGAGAAAGGTGGCTGGGGTAGTTCGGGTGTAGGAAGTGAGCAGGGTACGTCCCCGGCTGCATCATCCCTGGCGAGTACGGCATCATCGGCGATCCGTGACCTGGCACCGGCGAAGCAAAGCCCATTTGGAAAGGCGAGGCTGGGACCGACAGCGAGATGTGACCCAACGACAGGCGGTGAGGCGTATGCGCGCCGGGCATGTTGGGTATACCGGGTGACGCTGGCGGGAAGGTCATGCCAGAGTCGCGCATCATCGTTTCAAGCGTTGTCAACCGGTGCACCATGGCGTTGTACGTAAGTTGGAGCTGGTTGAAGTTGTTCTGGAGCTGTGGAGCGTCAGTCGTTTTTCGCTAGAAGACCGGGATACAGTGCGAATGCGAGTGTCGTTTGCAAGTGGGAGGTAGGAGGGGGAGTAAGTCAAAGGCGAAGAAGCCCTCGCTCTACCCAGCCACACCGGCGTCAGACTCACATCACCCTCTCTCCTCCTGCTGTCCACATCCGCTCTGTTGATCGACTTGCGCAGTCTGTCGAGCTCGGCTCTGGCCCTGTCCTCGGAAGCTCTCGCTCTGTCCGCGTCGTCCTTTGCCTTTGCCTGCTCGGCTCTCGCCATTCCTACATCTGCGCGCAGAGCATCGAGCATGCTCTCGCGGAGGTCGAGGAGTTCCTGCAGCTCCATGTTGCGCGGTCTGCCGAGGGACGCCTTGCGGCTGTGCCTGTGTTTGCCAGGTGTGCCGTCCGACCCGCTCGCCGCGCTCGCGGCACTCCCTGCACTCGCGCTGGCGTGTTCCGACCGCGGCAGCGGCGAAGGAGACGCGACGGGATGCCCGGATGGCCCGGTTGGGGCGGAAGGTCCTGCCGATTCAGGTTGGTGTTGGCTTTGGCTTGGTCCGGCGACGGCTTGAGGAGAAGTGATAGATGTCGCGAGTGGGTTTGACGGAGACATCACCGAGGCATGCTTTGCCCTCTTCTTCTTCTTCTTGCCATGCAGCGGCTGTGGCGCGGGGAGATATCCCTCTTCAGGCCAAATCGACCACCCCTCGGACTTGACTGGGCGCTCCGCCGCCGACAACCCTGCTTCGTCCTCACCCTCCCCGTCACCTTCGCCTTCTGCTTCTCCTTCGGCCTCAACGTCGGCCTCGGCGTCGTGCGAAACGTCGCTCGCGTAATCCAGACCCGAGGTAGGAGCGAGGGGGGAGACGGGAAGGGGAATCGACCATGCCGGAGTGTCCGGATCTGGTGGGTGGGAAGGTGCCACCGGTCGTGTTGCGGGTGGAGGGACGAGATGCGAGTCCGCCGCGTCGGTGGACGGTTCGCGGAGGTGAATTCGGGGTGTCGGGGAGTCCGAGGGGGATGTCGCGGAAACTCGTCGTGGGTGCAGACCCGGACCAGATGTGGCTGGCGTGGAGACAGCGGTAGAAATGGTGGACGTCGCGCGTTGCCCAGCTTTGGCTGCAGTCGAGTTGGGCGCCGATGCTACGGGAGATAGACCCTTGGTATTCGGTGCCGGCGAAGTCTCGATCGAACTCGTCGTTGCCGACACTGTGGCCGACGCCGACCCCGTCGTAGGCGCATGAAGTAATGATCCTTTCCTCTTCTTTGCCTGATGCTTTTTCTCCTTCGCCTGTGCCTTGCCTCCCGGACCCTTGTCATCTGCATGCACCATCGCATGCGCGTCTCTCTTCGATTCCTGCCCTGGTTTTTCCTCGCCCCGGAGAAGCTCGGCCGTCATGGACCTGCTTCTTGCCTCTTGGCGGCTTGTGCGCCAGGCTTTGTAGGGTCTCTGAATGAGGAAGAACAGGAGGGAGAGGATGACGGCGATGAAGCAGACCAAGAGCTGGCCACGCCATGAGGCGATGAAGGAGAAGGTAGAGGCGGATAGGAGTCGGGAGGAGGAGGGGAAGGACCCGTACGTTGACGACGTGGGGCGATGAGTGGCGGTGGAGCCGGATGCGGCGGCGACGGCGACGGTGGAAGTGCTTGTGCTCGTCGAGGTGCCGCTCGCAGAGGCGACGAGCGTCCCTCCGGGGCCATCGTGCAGTCCATACTGAGGAGCCGGATCCTGGCCGAGGCCTTGATCTCGTGAGCGGCCGGACATGGTCGCTCGGGCGCGCCTCGATGGGACGACGGGAGCGGAGGACGGTGACGGGCACGGGGACGGGAACGGGGGAGGGGTCAGGGACGGGACTGAGTGACGAAGTAGAACACCGCTATTGATGAATCATGAGGAGCTGAGAGCTGAAGTGTTAGTGGGTGGTCTGGGCGTGATTGCGGTGAAGGCAAACAGAAGCCACGAGGGGGAGGGTGAGCGAGGCCGAGGATGGAAATGTCACGGATGAGTAGGAAGATCGACGAGTGAGGATCGAGGATGGAGACTGGCACGGGGGGATCGGAGGGGACACATGGATCGAGACACAAGTGAACAGGAGACGAAATAGAAACACCTGCGGATCGAGGGGGTCTTGGTCCTGGCCTTGGGCTTGGCTCGGACCACGATCACGCTCACGGTCAAGCACAACAACTCGACGTCCCCTCCCTCCCTTCCCCTTCACATTCCCCGTAATCCTAAAGCCCTTTGACCCTCTTTCGCGCACCCCACCCGAGCGAGCGAGCGACCGGAGAGAAGAGGACTCACCGAAACACAAGTACGAGACGAAATTCTCCACCTGGAGGCAAGGCTCTCCTCAAACTCGGGCAGAGGGCAGCCAGCGACTCGTCGGGACTACGCCGTAAGAAAGGCCGGGATCCTCAGCCCGCCCGAGCACCCTAGAGCACCCAAGCTATGAACGACTAAAGCGAGCCAGGCCAAAAGTCCGATGAGCACGACGACTAGCTGGCTATTGTCCTTGACACCACGGTATCCGCACGACGCGACAACTCGAGCTCGAGGTGACGATCGGCTATTTTGGGCAGGGGTCGATGGCTGTGTACGTCTGAGGTAGAGGGATGACTCGCGATCGAGTGGTAATTGCGCTGCCGGACTGGTCGGGGGAGGGAAGATGCGTGTGTGCGGGGTGCAAGATGTGGGATGTAAAGAAGGTAGGGGTGTGGGGTGGAGGATGGACGAGAAGTTGTTGCAAGGAAAGGCAGGCGGGTTTGGCTCGGACGGTCACTCGTTTCGGCTGTGGCGGCCGTTGTCAACGGCGGACGGTGCGGTGTGCTCGTGGTGATCGGTGGGCGGTGGGTGGGGGGGGGGTCTGTGTGTTCGGGCCGTTGTCGGAGGAACGTTGCGGTGGAGACGGAACGGTGACGGAGTAAGCTTAAGGGGTAAAGGGCGCAGAGTGAGCTGCTGCATGCAGGGTTTCGCTTCGTGCAGCGGTAATGAGTACAGGGATCCGGGTCCGACAGGGTACCTCGCCTCGCTGGCCGAAGGGGCTCCAACGAGTCGACTTCAACGTTGACAAGCTGTGGCGTGGGCCGAGTGTGGCGTGCCGTGCCGTGCCGGTCCGGCGCACTAGATGGCAGGGCACTGGATGGCAGGGCAGGTGGAACTCCTGGGAGGGATGGGGTTCAGCACTACTGGGTCGCTTTACGTGCGTCGAAGCGTAGGCCGTTGTGAGTGCTCGTTGCTGGGACTTGGCTCTGTGCGGGGCGTGCTCGATGCAACTGCCAGGACTTCTCTACGCCCTCCCTATTGTGAATGTGTGCCACGGTCAGCCATGCCAGGGAACACAGGGGACCGGGAAGGTGAAGGGGTGTATATCGCCGCATCGCCGCACGGCAATACCATTCGTGGCGGTGGTGGAGGCAGGAGATGGGCCTATCTGATCCCGCCCCCTGCCGCGGGGTGAGATGACGCGCGCACGTGCGTAGAGTGAGACCCAATTGGTTTGATTTGCCGGGAAGTGTAGGGCTGCTCGCCGCTCCCGCCACATTTGTATTGATCTTGCTAATGCAAGGTCGATCAGCCCGAGGCCAGTCATTAGGAACGATTAGGATTAGGAACACCCTGGTCAGGGCAGACAGACTCGGCTTCCGCGTCCTCGAGTAATTAGCATTCAAACATTTCCACTCGCTCAAAGGTTACTACTCCTACTCCTACCTGCTCCCGCCCCTCGCACCCCTCAGCCCGTCGCTGCGCAGATCTCGTTCGGTCAGTCTCGACAACACTCCATCCTCTATCCTCTCGTGTCCAGCTACATCCATCTCATAACCTATCACCACTCCTCACCTATCCCATCTCCTACCCCCGCCAGATCCGTCATGTCCACCCAGCCTCTCCTCCAGCGTACCGCCAAGAAGGTGAGTCCGGGTTGGCGACATTTGGAGATCCTCCCCGCCTCGCCCCTGTCATGCGCAACAAGCGACGTGGACATGGACATGGACACGATCAAGTGTACATGCATATGGCCATGCGCATCGTCGTGATACTCCCCATGGTCCACCCTTCGCGCCCCGCTCACACCCGCAGCGCATCGCCCTTCCCGTCCGGGTCGAGCCCAAGGTCTTCTTCGCCAACGAGTACGTCGGGTCGTCGGGTCGTCGGGTCGTCGGACTCTCAACTACTCCTCCCACTCTCACTGTTGCTCCTCTCCCGTGTTCGCCTCTTCGTCCCTACCCGCAACCCGACTCGATCCGCGCTGACCGCGCTGACCGCCCCAGGCGTACTTTCCTCTCATGGCTCCACTTTGCCGTCGTCCTCGGCGGTCTCGCCGTGGGCCTCCTTAACTTCGGTGACAAGGTGGGTCTGCGATCATCCTCTCCGCGATCCAGGCCGAGTCTTGACCATCCTCTACTCGACTCGGCGAGCGATGCGAGCACCGTCGCGCCACTCATGCCTGCACTCGGCGCTTCTCGATATCGGAGGTGGACAACCGCTGACCCGTTGTAGGTCGGCAAGATCTCCGCGGCGATGTACACCGTCATCGGTGAGTCTGCCGTGCGCGACCAAGCCCCCTTCTCTTCTCTGGGACTCTCACTCTCACCTTCCGCGTCGTGCTTCTAATCCTCTTGCGTGGTCATCCACATCGCATCCCGGCGCGACGAACTCGGCCTTCGTCCTCCTTCGTCCCGCCTCGGTCTTCGCTCTTTGCCCGCTCTTCAAGAGTCCTCCTAGCTAATCTCGTAGCCATGGCCGTCATGATCTACGCGCTGGTAGTCTACCAGATGCGCGCGCGGTCTATCCGTCTCCGCACCGGCGCGCCGTACGACGACCGACTGGGTCCTGTGAGTGCACAAGCCACCCGCGCAAGCCTGACCCTGCGGATGAGCTGCTGCTGACCTTCTTTCAGACCATTCTGTGCCTCTGCCTTCTTGGTATGTCGTCCACAACCCCCTCGGCTTCGGCATCTGTCTCGTCACAGCTATCAGACCGAGTAGCAGACGACAGCAGCTGACCGCTCGCAGCGGCGATCATCACCAACTTCATCCTCAAGGCGGTGTACGAGTGATCACCATCCGAATGGGCTTATCCGGAACGAGGCGAGTGGGAGTGAGGCGATGATTGATGGAGGGCAACAGAGTCCGGCAAGGAGTGGGCGGGATGTGCCAGGGGCAAGCATGAAGGAAGGACGGTGAACTGTGTGTGGACCGCGGAGGGACCGGGCTGCAGGAGCAGCTGGCGTGAGGGCCATATTGGGTGCGAGGGGCGGTCACGGCAACGGTCCAGCGGCAGACGTTTGAAGAAAATTGAATGTGTCGCGGAGAATCAAAGTGTTGAAGAATGGAGTGTCGGTGTCAAGCAGCTCTAGATGCGAAGCCGTGCGGTACGGTGCGGTGCGGTATCGTCTTGCTCATTCCTATTATTCCCAACCCTACACCTACCTTCTGGCGTACTTGCCTACTTGCCTACCAACGAACGAAGCAACTTGTGCGGCAGGTGAATGTGATTTCTTCATGGCATGCACACTTGTCGGCGGCAAGGGAAACTCGTCCAGGCGCCATGCCCGTAGCTGTTCCGCCAAGGTGACGTCTTCGGACCGGGACGGGATCAAATATGCCCCTGTGTTACGGGTGTGACGAGTGCCGACTGCACCTGTGCGCGAGGTGGTCTCTGGTGAATCTGGATCTGAATCTTTCCACCCTCACTCTCACCTTCACTCTCACTCTTACTCTCGCTCTCACACTTCTCTGCTGCCTCGCCCTCTATTATCAACGTCGCGTGCTCATAATGTCTTGGCAAGGTGAGTCGGAGCTGTGTATCAGCTGTGTGTCTCGCGGCTCTATCTGGACGCGGGGGGGAGCGAAGGGCGCCTTGTCAAGGAGGGTTGCAACGGGCGCAACGGGCGGATGGGCTAGGTACCGGTCGTTTGGACCAATACGGAGCGCTGCTCCCAACAAGAGGCAGGTGCGAAGGGCACATATCAACTGCGCCGCGCGGTCCTGGCCTTGTCCAGCCGGGCCCAATCCAGTCAGGCTCAGACGCCATCTCTCTCGCCCATCTCAGTCCTCCCTGCCAGCCTGCCTCAGAACCCAACGACCCTGATTGACCTCACTTCCCTCACACTTCTCCCCGCCGTTCTTCGGGATACCCTCACTCCTATACCGTACCGCTCCCACACCCACACCCACGCTCACGCTCACGCCTGTCCATCGTTGTCCGCGCAGTTCTGACTCTCCCTCCATCTCCGTCTCCGTCCCTGTCTCCGTCTCTGACTCGCACTCCTCACTCCCCATTCCCCGATCCCCAATCTCCATTCAGCGTCAATTCCTTTCGTCCTCTCGTTGGTGACTGCGACCATGGCATCATGCCCTTTCCGTGAGGTGCCCCCGCTGACACCCTTTAGCTTACGTCGACGACCAGCTCCTCGCCACGGGCAAGGTCACCAAGGCCGCGATTATCGGCAAGCAGGGCGGCATCTGGGCCGCGTCGTCGGGATACAACGTGAGTCGGGTCGAGTCGGGTCGGGGTCGGGTCGGTGTCGGCGGGGCGTTTTGGGCTGGGGTCGGTTCTTCTTCGTTTTTCGTTGTTCGTCCTCTTCGTTCTTCGTCCTCTTCGTTCTTCGTTCTCCTCGTTCTTCGTTCTCCTCGTTCTCCTCGTTCTCCTCGTTCTCCTCGTTCTCCTCGTTCTCCTCGTTCTCCTCGTTCTCCTCGTTCCTCGTCCTCTTCGTTCCCTGCGAAAATCCGACAGGTTTCGATTCTCAAGACGAGGACGATCGTTGAGATCGTTGAGGTCGTTGAGGTATCGTGTCATCCGTCTCGACCTCAGAGGACGAGTCGTCTTCAGGATACGGGCCGAACGAAGGAGCGATCACTGTTCCACGCTGTTGGGTTTCGTCCACTTATCTTCATCCATCCTACCTATGAAGAGGGAGATTCTTCCCGCTTGAGAACGAGAATCAGGAATCGTGGTCCCAAAGCCGCCGAGACCCACCGCGCTGACGCCTTTCCCCCCACACAGCTCGCGCAGAAGGAGCAGGACTTCGTCACCAAGACGGCGTTCAAGGACCCCGGAGCCGCGCAGGGTGAGTGCGCGTTGTTGCATTTGACAGAATCCGTCATCTTCCCAAATCTTTACACTCCCTCAACCGCACCCTCACACACAACCACACCCACACAACCACTCGCGTCGCACCCGTATCTCACACTCTCCGGATTGCGTGCCGTCCGTCATCGGGGACCCTCGTCGTCTCGTCGTCCTCGTCATCATCGTCATTGTTGTGACGACGTCTCAAAGTCACTTCCCAAACCGACCCGTACACGCGCCATAGCCACCCGCTAACCGCTCAGGCAACGGCATCACCCTCGCCGGATTCAAGTTCATGACGATCAAAGCCGAGCCGGACGAGGTGATTGGTCGGAAAGGGGTGAGTGCGGCGAGACGCCATTGTCTGTCCTTCGGTATTAGGTCGACTCGGAGCCACCCGGGCGATGTGCAAATGCTGATTGCGACGCAGGAACGAGGCGTCTTCCTCGTGCCAACCACCCAGGCAATCCTGATCGCCGAGGTGAGCGCGGCTCTGCACCTTCAAGAGCTCCATATCCAAGCCCAGCCCGGCGCGAGGGCTATCAAGCCGGCGGCCGGGCGGCTCGCAAACGACCCGCTTCGAGTCTGGTCGACGAGGTTTGACTGACTCCTGTTTTCCGTGCAGTACGACGCCCCCATCCAGGCCGCGGACGCCAACATCGTCGTCACCAAGCTTGCCGACTACCTCAAGGGTGTCGGATACTAGACGCCGCGGTGAGGCCCGACGCGGCGCGATCGCTTGGCTCGTCTCGACGCGATCGGTGTGGTCGTTTGCTATGGCGAAGTTCTGCTTGGAAAGGGGATATGGTGTGGCATGTAAGAGACCGGACGTTTGTGAGGTCGCAAGGAAAGGACAAGGAAAGGAGTGGAGGTCACGAGGTCGAGGTAGAGAGAGCGGTTTGGCGCGAGGAGCGGGAGCGGAATTGGTGGGGAGGGGTAGTAAGAGGACACCGCGGAAGAGGGGGATGCACATAGACCTGTGTGGAGAATGGTGTGGATGCGACGTATCTGCTGAATCGGTCTGCTCGAGGAGCCGTCTACGAGCTAGCCACGAGCTTGCTGCGTTGTCCTCGATGGGACGCATATCGCTGAGCGTAGGGTACCAATCTAACATCCACGACATTCATGTTCTACACTGCGGATGGCGCAAGGCCCGCTCCCAATACAGCATACACGCTACGCAGTGCGCTCCATACTGGGCTGTCCGCCCCACTCAGACCTCAGAACTCGAACTCAGGCCTCAGACCTCAGACCGCAGAACTCCAACTCAGGCCTCAGACCCCGACCCCGACCCAACCCGCTTCAGGTCGAGCACCCATAAACCGAGCTCCCTCGTGCCACCACCTTTGTCCGCGGGCCACTCGCGCTGTTCGAGATCGACCAATTGGAAGCCGCATCGGCGGACCACGCTTTGGGAACCGGTATTGCGGGTCTCGACGTGCTAATTGGTGATTGGTGTTGTCAGCGGCTCTCCTCGTGGAACAACATGGCCAGACCAAGGGATGGAAAATGGGCGATGGAGATGGGCGATGGTGATGGGCGATGGAGATGGGCGATGAGGATGGGCGACGGATGATAGACCATGGATGGCGGACGATAGATGATGATGATGGACAATGGGTGTCAAACGACCGGCGACCTCAAGATAGACGTCGAATAGTGTCGAGGTCCCTCCCGACTCACCGCGATGAGAGTCTCCATTCCTACCCACACACACCAACCCGTGATCACGGCCTTGAGCATTGCGACTGCAAGGCCTCTACCGCGATATCGTTCGTCGACATTATACGCGACTTCCCAGCGGTGCGGTGTGCCTCCTCTCCCTGCCTCCAGATTCCCGGAGGGTCCGGGCGTTGCGGGGATGTCTCCGTGTCCCGCTGAATCCGGAACCGTCGCGGGGGCTGGCGAGGTATCGGGGAAGATGGAGAGATCACCGGCGATATGCCCGGTGTGAATATCACGTACCACACCCAGTGGAAAGACCGGTGTGGTTGGAGGAGGTGAGGGGAGGGGATGAGCCCCGCCCTGCGCCCCACTCGATGCCTCCGACGGGAGCGTGAGGAGCGGCTTGAGGAGCTCCATCGCGGCTCGTTGAGGCGGGTACAGGACGTTCCACACAAAGTCCCTGTCAGCGAGGAGGTATCTGAGGAGACCGACCGTCAGCTTCGCAATGCGGCAATGCGATTGAATGACACCTCTCCCTCCCCCTCTTCCTGTTCCCCTCCATGGGCTCCATGGGCCACGACGGTCGGTCGGTCGGTCATTCGCGGCGAGTTGGTGGATCGATGGCGTCAAACGAGGAGAGGTTCGCGCCGGACTCACGGGTACGGCCGCCTCCATGCCCAGCTCCCGATCAGGGGGTCGTTGTACAGTTCAACCTGGCGTGTGAGCGCGATTGTCCACTCCTAGTGCCGGGAAGAGATTCTTTCCATCACAATCATGTCGGGGTGCAACATGCCCAGACCTCGAGAGAGCCACGCAGCGACAATTCTCGACCATACCTTATGGGATCAGGGGCACCGGGATGAGGTGATGACTCGCTCGCGGGGTGGGTGACGGGCAGTGGATGTGAGGAGATGTAGACGACTACCCACGACCCATGAACCGAAACCCAAGACCCATGATCCATGACCCAACGTCACACTCACGAGATGCGGATCGTCTTCTTTATGGAACGGCGTGATTCGCAGGTCCGGAAACCCGGGGACGGCGAGGTACGGCTCATTCTTGTCTGCATCCCACCAGAGTAGTCTTTGCTCCTGTCCGGACACACTCATGGCTCGGATCGGATCCAGTGTCGTCGGATCAGTCGATTTGCGTGTGTTAAGCCTTATTGCAACTTGAGTTGGACAGCAGACGGATGAATGTGAGAATGAGTAGTAGTGGTGACAGCAGCAGCAGCAGCAGCAGCAGTATCCTGTGGACCGGGCCGGGTCAGTCTGGTGAATCCATTCGTCGGTGCATGTCGACTCGAAGATATCAATGGAGGAGGCAGGCAGGCAGCTGGAATCGACCGCATGGTGCGAAATCTAACCCTGAGAGGTGGCCGAAGTGGGGGAGAGTGGGGGAGATCGTCGCCACGAATCCGAATAGATCTGCATTGTGTATACCGACGCCAGTGTAGGACTACAGATTATGTACTTGTATATACTCGTGCAGTGTCGCAGCTCTCTGCCGACAAAATTCCCCAGCAAGGCGCCATGCCTCAGAAGTACGTCCGCGTCCGCGTCCGCGTCCGCGGCTACACCTGCACCTGCCTCGCCGCATCAAATCACCGGCTTCGTTAGTCCGCCTCGATGCCCAATGGCCCGGTGTCCTTCCTGACTATCGCCGGCCGCTCTTTCGCCTTGCCCACCGCATTGCCCAACCCATCCACCAGCTCCTGCAGTATCTTGACCTCCTCCTCCGCACTCATTCCGCTCTCCCCAACTCCCAGATGCACGCCCATCATGCTCGCCTGACTCATCCCGATCTGATCTCTGTAATCCTTGACCGCCCTGCGCACACCTTCGAGCTGGCTCCGGACGGTATCCAGCCCGCCGATAGTATTCCGAGTGATATCCAAATCTCGAGCGAGGAGCTCAAGTCGGGTCGGTTCGCCGCCCACAATAGAATGGCGGATCACGTCGTAGTGGAGTTTCCACTTGGGCGAGAGGTCTTGCTCCCGCCTAAGAGAGGCCTGAATGGATTTGAGAGAATGGAAGAGCTCTTGCCCGTGAGCAGTTGCGCCTTGGGCGTGGAGGGTGGACTGGGATGTGAGAAGGTGGAGCGTCTGAAGCGCCGTGTCGATCCGCATGACAAGGGTGTGCAGGCGACGGGTGACGGTCTCGTTGGAAGGTCGTTGGGTCGGGGGAAGGGAAAGTAGCTTGACCAGGCTGGCAAACTGGCGGTGCACATCAGCGCCCATTCACAAGAAGAGGCGCCACGGCGGTGAAGGGGTGAAGGCAGCTAGCCTGTGCCCGCGCTCGCGCTGATGTCGACGAAGGGCGGAATCGCTCACCTCCCAGTGGATCCAGTTGAACGCATTCACCGCCATGTTGTTGATCCCGCCGAGCTCGTCATAGAGATCGCGCGTCATGTCGCCCAGCTACATGCAGCGTATCAGCTGAGAAACCTCGTAGTACCTGCAAACCTGAAGCGCGAGACCGAACCCACCTCCATGAGCTGCGCGCCCACCATGGCCTTGTCATCGAGGTTCGAGCCCGTCTGGACCGCTACGCCGAGTTCCCAAATCCTATATACTTCAGAAACAGCTCCAAAGACGGACGGAAGAGACGACGGTCCAAACTCACCTCACATACTCCAATCCCCCGATGAGCGTCCCGTCCCCTAGCATCCTCACACTGTCGAAGATGTCCCTCGCCTGTTTGATCTCCTTTGTGAGACCCCTCGCGACGCGCCCAACGTCCACGACGTCAGCCGCTGACGATCCTCCCCCAAATACATCCCACTGCCAGAATGGGCGAGCCACGAACTCATGTTCTTCCCCTCCTGCCCCACCGGGACCTCGTCTGGTGACGATTGACAGGGGGCAGAGTACGCCGGTAATCGCGCATGCCGGAGCGGCGACTATTGCGCGGAAGGGGATCGACAGGGCTTCCTGTCCCAGACGCACGTCCGTGGTGTTCCACCCGCTCCATCCATTGAGGGAAGGGATTGACGGGGTCCACGTTCTCGCGAGAAGGCGGACGAGCTTGCCGGTGAGTAGGAGCACGAATCGGGGAAGGTGGGGGAGGAGATAATATGCCGCCAAGCTGACCAGGGATATTGCGAGTGTCGTATAGATCATGGGGTAGATGATAGGTCCGAGAAGGACGTTGAAAATCGAAACGATGACGCGCAAGATGGCGAGGAGGGCGGAGAATGTCCCGCCGAGGGTCGAGGCGAGTGGCGAGGACGCGCTGGTCGCGCTACTCGTTCCGGTCGAAGCGCGACTCTCTGATGCTCGCGGGGAGGCCAGTTCCGGTCGAGCCGGTCTTGGGGGCTTTCTTCGACGGACAGGTGTCGTCCCACTCCGTTTGGACGGAGTTGGTGAGCTCGTTCCCCCTCGCCCAACCGCCGAAGACGCCTTGCGGGGCGTCGACGGACCGGCCCGACTGCCGGTCTCGCTCCGCGCCGACATGATGTCTTCGGCGGTATCGATGTCCTCCCAGTCGTCCGGATAGGTGGTTACAAACTCCTGGTCTACGCTCCTTCTGCCAAGATCGGGCAAGGGTGACGACCGGGAGGGGTAGGAATGCGATAATGTGGCGAGGTTCCGGTCGGACGTGTAACTCCCTGGAGGCTGGGGATGGTCGTCCTCCATTGGCGGGGGGTGAAAGGGGGAGGTGCGAGGTGTATCAAGAATGACTACGAGCCACAAGCGACAAGAGACATGGTGATGAGTTGAGAGAAGCAGCAAGTTACATGATTGATGCAGGAAGGCGACAGGATCAAAAGTCGGTTGAACGAACCAACGATACGTCAGTGATCAGCGTGCCTGGGTGGCAACGATTTGGCGGACCCTGAGACTACGGCAACTAGCACGGTGGATTACCCTGGGGACAAGTAAACAAACCTAAGAGTGGCGGCAAGTCATTGACCCAGGTTTGTTATTGCAATTGCGAGATCCGTAATGTTATTAGGATCCGCTAATAAGTTGTGGCTGTAAACAAACCGTAACCCTGAATCTGTATCTGAGTCTGGCCTCCCCTGCTACGTGAGGCTCGTCGCACTCGCCTGGGGGGGTGGTGCCATACCTGAACAATTCTCACGTTCACTTCTATCTCGCACCACCTCTCTCACATTTCACTACACCCCCGCAGCAGCTCATTCCCTCCCATCCTCTTTCTCTTCCCAACTCTTTCTTCGTCTCCAAATTTCAATCCCTCCTCGTCTCGCTCAGAGCGACCGCTCTTACCCCGATCATCTGCCACCCGGCTGCCGGCAGCCGCGATCGACAGAGACCGACCCGCACCCCGGGTCGTCAGCCGTGGTTTCATCACCCGGACCCAGCTCCGCCCGCCCTCACGATCGATCCCACCTGCTTCACCGTCACCGACGCCTCTCAACACGTCAACAACACCCGCGAGGAACCCGTCGGTTAGTCGGCTGGGCTTCGGCATAACATAACTCGTACAAGTGCAAGTCCCCCGGAAGCTTTCTGAGACTTTGCTTTGTCTGCCGTCATCCCTCCCTCCCCCTCGACCGCCTCCCTGGGTTACAGGACCATCACTCCGATCCCACCATGAAGTCCTCACTTTCATCCACCCTTATATCCGCCACCACGTCTTTCCTCCCTACATCGCCCACACGACCCAGATCGTCACTCGCACCCCTGCCGGGAGCTCCGTTATCCAACGACCCGTCCTTGATCCCCTCAAAGTACGTTTCGGAGAAGCGAGACGAGGACGACGGCGCATCGTCGATTCCTGGGATCACATTCAGTGCGTCCCAATCGCGTGCGAACACCTCGTCGGTGAACCCCCACCCGACACGGCCGGGAGTAGCGACTGTTCGGGCTCCTCCAAGTCAGCTGCTGGACGCCCCGGCTCGAGCGGCAATGAACATGCCGAACGCCGCGACTTCGCATGGGCAAGCAAGAGCGGTGCGCGGGGGAGAGGCAAAGACGCCAGAGTACGAGATTGAGGAGGATGGGATGGGCGGCTTGAGCTTGTCCGGGTCAATGTACGGCGTTACCAACGCTGCGGCAGGTGCAGGCGCAGGTGCAGGTATGGAGAGCACCCCGTTGCTATCCCCCATGCCCCGCTATCCGGGTCAGGCCGGCGGCGCATCCTCCTCTCGCCCTTCGTCAGCCCAATCCAACTCGTCTGGACGAGGCATCCTCCGGCGAATCTTCATTGATCGCGCAACCACACCCTCGCAACACCTCACCCGACCGACCTTCCCTCCGCCCTCGCTCTCGACATACCAGCCCCAACCCCCATCACCCTTGACGTTCCTCGCCAAAGTCAACCTCTTCATCGATCAGACCATCTCCGTCCTCCTCTCGACGTTCTTCCTCGCCTTTGTCGTCGCCTGGGCCTTGTCCGCCGAGATGGCGAAGGGCCTGCCGAAGTGGGTGTGGCCCGACCGGCCGAGGAAATTCCCCTGGGACGACGAAAAGTACTGGAGGAAGGAGGGCAAGGCGGTCAGTAAAGATCCAAAGGATTATGCGAGGCAGGTCGGGATGGACATCGAGGATCAGACCGTCGAAACGGAGGACGGGTACTTCCTCAGGTGTGTAAAGCAGTTAACATTCCCGGCGATCTCCAGGCTAACCTCGGACGCAGGATGCACCGAGTCATCGACCCAAAGCATCAGCCCCAGGCCGACGGTCGAGGTGAGTGACATGCACCCTCTCGCAGTGCTCATGCCTGACTTATCTCAGGCGGCTTCCCCGTGCTCATTCTGCACGGCCTCTTCCAGTCGTCCGGCTCCTTTGTCACCTCGGAAGAACGCTCGCTCGCCTTCTGGCTCGCTCGGCATGGCGGTTACCAGGTGTATCTCGGCAACACCCGCGGTATCTTTGATATGGGACACCGTAACTTCTCGCGGAACGATCCGCGCTTCTGGGGTGAGCTTCTGTCTGCTTCGAACTTGCCCAATCTATACTGGAGCAGTTTCATTCGCCCTAGCACGGTGAGGCATCGGCTGATGTTGTCAGACTGGACGGTCCGCGAGTTGGCGATGTACGATCTGCCAGCATTAGTCGACCATGTCTGTCAGGAAACGGGATACGACAAGGCGAGTTTTGCTTTTGCCTCCACCTTCCTCGTTTCGAGGCATGGTAAGGTCTTCACCTAACCCCGACAGATCGCATTCATCGGTCACTCGCAGGGCAACGGCCTGACATTCATCTCCCTATCACTCGGCATGTGTCCCTCCCTAGGCAAGAAGATGTCGGTCTTCATCGCTCTCGCCCCGGCGGTTTATGCCGGCCCGCTCACCACCGGTTTCCCATTCACGACGCTGAACCGACTCGAGTGGAGCACGTGGAAGAGGTTCTTTGGCGTGCTGGACTTTATCCCCCTCATGCGGTGGGCTTATGACTATGCCCCGCCAAGGCTGTTTGTGAGTGGGGTCCACATTTGAGCCAGAGTGCGGAAGCGCAATGCGGAGAGACATGCTGAGATCTTTGCTAGGCCGCCTTGGGGTATACGATGTTTGCCTTCCTGTTCTCCTGGACGGATACAAACTGGTCAGTGATGCCAACGACGTGTAGCAAAGTCGATTGCTGACCCCGACCAGGCTGCACCGGCGCAAGACCAAGATGTTCCGCTTCACTCCGACTCCTGTCAGCTCTGCCAGTATCTTTTGGTGAGTGACTGCAAGGCCAGTGACCGATCCGATATCAAAAGGGCATCGATCCGCGGGGGTACTCCTCCTGCTATTTCAGTCCAAGCTGGGCTGCAGCGGCTCCAGCCACGACCGTGGCCACCTGCTATTTGAGCCCGGCTTGGCCTGTACTGAGCCATGGTCCTTTCTTGAGCACCCCGCTGATGCCGTCGCAGGTGGTGCGGCAAGGGCGGGTTCGCGGACCGTAAATGCACGCTGGACGACACGCTCGATCGGTGGTTCGATGACCGTTTCCCGCCACTGTCGATCTACTATGGCGGTCGTGACTACCTCGTCCTCACCGAGCCGCTGCTCGAGAGGCTCGAGAAGAAGGAGAAGGACGTGAAGGTCATCAAGGTGACCAAGCTGGACAAGAGCGAGGTGAGCGGGGGTCTTTGTCAAGCGCGTAACTGGAGCGCGTTTGGCGCGTGCCAATGCTTAGAAGTTGGCCGTGGGGCATAGGGACCCGCTGACGTTCTAGCACTGCGACTTTTATTGGGCGGCGGAAGCGGTCGAGTGGGCGTACGAGTCGTTTTTGCGTGAGTGGCGCGTCGCGAGTCCTCTGTCACCTACATCGACGGACATTTGGGCTTTGGTGCAATCATGCTAATGGGCTCGTTCAGATGACATCGAGAGGACCCGGCCTCGGCAGTCAACGGAGTAGGTGACGTGACGTGATGCGCAAGTCCACGGCGTAGCATGCGACGGAGATGTGCGCAGCATGTGATGAAGAGCGCGCGCGGCGGAGTCGAGAAGAGAGAAACGCCTGTGTTCGTGTTCGCGTGGTGTGTAGCTGTTGCCCCACCCATTTAATGGAGAGGTGCGACATGTCCCGTATAGATTCAATGTAGACGCTCAGATATAGTATCCATTAGTGTCACCGTAGCGATTAGCCCGACTTGTCCTGTCACTCGAACCATGCACGGCGTTGGAGACAAATGGTGGCAACTCGGCCAGAGACCGTTCACAGCGGACATTGGGGTACGTGTGGTGAATGTCTCGGGCGAATGGCGTCGTGCGGGTATACTACGAGTACTTGTACTTGTACCAGTACAAGTACGAGTATGGTCGCGCATGATCGTAGTTCAGGAGCTCATACGAGGAAAGCGAGTGTGTTTGCCCCGGAGTCGTCCTGGTTGGGATCACCTCTCTCGCCCGCACCGGTCCTGATGGCGCAGAGCACAGAGCACAAAGCGCAACACATTCTACTGTTGGATCACGCACTGATTTCCGCCCAAACATCCGATCCCAAGCACGTCGTTCGCAACGCATGATTCCTCGTTGCCAGCGCCGACACGTCTCCTCACCGCGGTACTGGCGGTCGGCTTGGGCTTCGGCCCCAATTGGTTGCGTCGTTGGGGTGCACTGCACATGGTGTTCGGCGAGGGGCAGTTCGCCGGATGTCGAGCGCATGCTTCCCAGTATACAGCACCGTGTGGTCATCGTTGCTCTGGGACTGCCGAGGTGATATCCGACATCTAGCATCTGTGCGGGCGAGGGTGACTACCACATGCCTGCCCACTCTCCTTTTCCCGTTTCCCATCCGCAACCCCCTCCCCTCTTCTCCGTTCCCGGCCCAAATTCAATCCCGAAGTCTTTTCCCTCCCCTCTTCACCTTTCCCCCAACTTCCCGTCTCCCGCCCATTTCTTAGCGAGCGAACCGAGTCGACCCCTGCCTCGCCCCGTTCCATTTGACATGGGCGTTCCACACGCTCACAGTATCCGTACTGCATGAACAGTATGACGGTGGCATCGCCTCGCCTCGCGCGTCGCAAGTCTCCCGCCACGGGGACCGATGACCGTGTGCGCGGCGAACACTCGCGTGCGACCTTTCACGGCGCTTTTGCCGGAGCAGCGATTCAAAGCGAGGGTAGAGTACGCACCATTGCTACGCAACATTCCGCGCCTCCCTGCCTGATTGGACAGGTGGGAGTACGAGGGTTGCATCTGACTTCTTGGGGGAGACTTTTGTACGGGTTACTCCCCCAGGAAGCAGTACGTCGCCTGCGTCATGGAGCTGTTCCCGCACAGCCCGGCAACGCTACGCATGTTCCTCGCTAGGGTGTCGCTCGCTACCGACTGCATGGGCGAGCGTCCCACGTCTATGTCACCTCGTACCCTCCCTCCCACCCGCGCGCCCTTGTCCAGACCTCTTCGATCGGAAGGAATTAGCTACGTGCCTGCGGCATGACCGGTAGGCGATCGTTCCTCCGGGTGACTGACGGGCGGTTGACGAGACGAGTCCGTCCTCCGCTTGTGTGCCGTGCTGGTGCAGTACAACCAATTCCTCTTTCTTTCCATTCGGGATGCACGGCGACAGGGAAGCACGCGCCCTGGGGGCGATGGACGAGGAGAAGCGCAGACGGAGGAGACGAAGGCAGTGAGTAATTGCTCGAGCACTCGAGATGAAGTGAATCGAAACGTTCCATGTGCTCTGTCATTGGTGCGGACAATATTGCGGGGACGAGCGGACTCATTCCCCACCAACAAAGTCGTCGGTGGCCAGTGAGGTGGTGCGGGTGGTGCAGGCTGTGCGGGTCTGCGCTGTCTTCGCTGTGTGTGCTGTGTGCTGACGGGCGCCGAGGTCGCTGATGACCTGCTGAAGACCTACTGACGGGCTCGAGAAGAGGTATATAAGGTGGTCGAGCGGGAGGCGATATTGACCCATCAACAACGACTCGTCTTGCAACACATCCACATCCACGTCAAAGCCTCGCCAGCCGAACCACCCAGCCACTCAATCACCCTACCACTCAACTACGCAACTCAACCTTCCAACCTCCAACCAATCAACCTCTCGACCACTCAAGCACTCAACAGCACTTCCAGTCGCCTAACAACTCCTCGCAGCTTCCTAGCCGACCACTGCTCGCCGGACTTCACCTTTGCCACTCCCTCGTCCCTCCATCCCACACTACCTACACTACCAGCACCCGTTCCCCCTTCCCCCCCCCCGGCCCCGCCCCGCCCCCGCCCTTTGCCGACTTGCCATGCTCGCCCTCGCCGCGCTCGTCGCCATCCTCCCGGCTCTGACCCTCGCCAAGCCCGTGGACCTCGCCCAGCGCAACCTCTCCAAGCGCTACACTGGCGTGCTGATCAAAGCGAACCGGGACGGACTCTGCATCTCCGTTGACGGGGGTAATCAGAAGGCGGTCTACGCCGACGGGACGGCGGTGGTCTCCATCCCGTGTAGCGCAGCGACGACGTGGGACATTAATCCCGGGAGCGGCTCGGTGCTCGTTTCGGGCCACAACGGGTTTGCGCTTGATGCGGGGACGAACCCGACGAACAATGGGCCCCTCAAGGTGAGTGAGATCAGGATCAGGCGGGGCACGAATGCAGGGTGCGCACGCGAACGTGAAAGTGGGCGTGGGCGTGGGCGCGAACACGGACGTGGACACGGACGTGGACACAGCAGGGAGCCCCAGTGCCCGGCGCCACAGACTTCCAGACGGAGAAGCGATTCGATACCAGACACACCCACATGAACCCCGCTCACGCTCGCAGATCTGGACCTCGTACCCCGGTCTCATGCAGCAGACATGGTACTACACCGGCGACGACCGCATCGCCATCACCGGCGGCACCCAGTGTCTCGACGAGGGACCGAACGGGATCCAGACGTACCAGTGCACCACGGGCAACACGAACCAGAGTGAGTGCGGGGTGCGGAGTGTGCGACACGGGCACGGGCACGGGCACGGGCAAGAGCACGACGAGTGCAATGGTACTTGCAGCTACTTGCAGGTGCTTGCAGGATATACCGATCATCGGCTTTCCTTGTCCTATTCCCTTGTCCTCTTCCCTTGCCCAACGCCTCCGCTGCCTCTTCGTCGTATTGGGTGCTGTGCCGGGGATCGCGCTGAAGCTGACGCCTCCTCCCCCGCAGTCTTCTACACCCAGCCCGGCCCCACTACCACCTCGAGCTCCGCCTCCTCCCAAACCGCGACCTCGACCCGTTCCTCTTCCTCCGCTTCGTCGACTCCTTCGGGTGTGACGCCCAACATCCCCACGGGCAAGGTGTACCCCGACCCCCCGGTCGGCGGGGGCCAGAGACTCCACCCGTACGGCCGGGACGACTTGTGTCTGAGCGCGCTGGGCGGGGCGCCACAGGTCGGCTCGGAGGTTGAGATGTGAGCGGCGTGGCGGTTCTTCTGTCCTCACTCACCACTCAACACTCATCACTCATCACTCACCACTCACCACTCCTTACTCACCCCTCCTTACTCACCACTCACCTTCCTTCCCCACGGGGGCCGACACACCTTTTTCCATATGTACCGTCTGGACTCACTCCCCGCCTCCATGTGCCTGTGTGACCGCATGAACCCCCGGCTGACCCTCCCCAGCACGTACTGTTTCGACAACAACGACCCCAACTCCAAGGCCCAGCTGTGGGACGTCCCCGCCAAGGGCGCCACCGGTCCCGTCCGGGTGATCAACACCAACCTCTGCCTCGACGCGGGTAACAACCCGGGCAACGGCTCGGGCCTCAAGGTGTGGACGTGCTACGACGGTCTGCTCCAGCAGACCTGGAAGAGGGGTGCGGGTAACTCGAACACGTTTGCGCTGAGCAATGGTGAGTGCTGCTTGTGCTGCTGCCTTCTCTTTCTCCTTCTCCTTCTCCTTCTCCTTCTCCATCTCCTTCTCCTTGCCCTGCCCTTCCTCATCTCCTTTTCCTTCTCCTTCTCTCATCCCTCTGCCCTCTACCCCCAGCCTGAACTACTCACTCGCAATCTCCCATGTCCACCCATTCCAAACCCCAAACACCTTCCGACTCTCCGAGCCATTCCCTATTCCCCGTCACTCGGCTCCCACTCCCCGGCTGACACCTCCAGGCCAGTGCCTCGACGTCGAGCGCGGCTCCACCGGCCAGAGCCTCCTCCCTTACTCGGCACTCGAGAACGTCCAGACCTGGCAGTGCTCGAACAACGGCGATGTCCAGCAGGTGTTCTACACGCTCTCGTAGGCGCGGTACCCCCGCACGAGCCCGACGCCAGGACGACCACAATCCCTATCTCAATCGCGAGCACGACTACTCGTTCACTCGCCGGGCCTCACTGTCCGTCAATCGGCATGTTGGGTGCGGAGGAGAGAGCAAGGACGATGCTTAGACGCTCGACAATACCTAGAATCGACGCACGGACAATGACTCTGCCTCACTGACACTGACTCTTACTCCTCTTCACACCTTCGCGAGATTGCCTGCCATGCATCGTTCTCGCCCCGCTACATACATATACAGCTCGTCCTCGTCGTCGGCATCGGCGTCGGCTTGCGATTTTATCGAGTCTGCCTTGGCATCTGCATCTGATAGGTCTGTTTCTCCCGGTCTCGGCACACAGGTGTCAACACCTGGCCCATCTTCTTATACTGTACTGCCTGGCACCCCGACAGAGACGGCGTGTGATGAGCCTGAAGTTGAAGAGTAACCAAAGTCATGTTGACGAGAAGCGACGCGAGGCATCTCGCTGATACAATATTTCGTGTCGGAGGGAAATTTCGGGGACAAGGCATACTGGATCTACCGCCGACTCGTGCGGATACATTCATCAATGGTTCTCATAGCATGGACATGCACAACAGGTGTTCGAACCCCGACAAGATAGACCGCTCAATGGTACGTAGGTACTCATACGAACGCACAGTATGTACAGGACATGTATCGCAACATAGCGGTGATCTCGAACCCGACTCGAGGCGTCACTCTCACTTCCAAGCGAGACGGAGCTTCGCGATCCTACACTCATCGAGCGGTCCCCAGCCCGGGGACTCGGACAAGACCTCCTCTCCAAGACTCTCATGTCCATCGTCCCCGTCGTCCGCCGATGCCTCGCTTCCGTATTCCCAAAGCGTCTCGAGCGCTTGTGGGAGACCCTGCTGCCGTCCCACCTCCGACGTCTCCTTTTCGAGTATCAGCGAGCGCTCCAGGGACGCTACGATCGACTCGTCCATTTCCCGGAGACGGATCCGTGGGATGGAGCGCTCGGCGAGACTCTCCGGAGCGGGAAGCGAGTCGGTGGTGAGGGCTCTCTCGCGGAACGAGGAGGAGGAGAAGTTCCGATGGAGCGGGAAAGGGGAGGGAGAGAAGTCGGTTTGGAAGGACACGTGGGAGTAGGTGAGAAGAGAGGTCTCGGCGATCCGAGTGGCAAGGTGGTGCGAGGGGCGCGAATCGCGCATTTCCAGACGGCCTATATAGGACGAGTGAGTACGATGCCGCAGGAGTATGCGATACATATGTACGGCGACGTGGCGGGCTCAGTCGGACGGGTACACCTACCTGGAGGGCGAGCACGACCAGCTTCGGAGATTAGACTGTCATCGCCGTCTTGCTCGTAGCTCGGGGACAGAGAACGCCACTCCTGCTCGGCACGCCTCTGGAGAAACCGCCTCACAGGAGATGCCGAGGGAGTATTTGGCGGTGCTATCCTCCTCGGGCCCCGAAGGAGGTTCTTGAGCCTCCAAACGCCGTCATACGGTGTGGAAGTGTCGGAGACATAGGGAAAGGAAACGTCGGCCTCCGATGTATAGACAGGACTGACACTGCGGGGAGGTCGAGTGATTTGAAACCGCGTGGATAGCCGGCGAGAAGGAAGACGCGACTCAAGCGTGATCGCTCGTTTCGCGGCGGCCATGTACTTGTCCTCCAATGAAAGGTCCGGGGAGCTTAGACTCAGGTCGTTGAGGAATGGAGTGGAATAGCGCATTGGTAGGAACGTGGTTCTTTGTGCCGAAACTGCGTTTGTCGGCGGAGATAAAGAGACCAGGTCTGAGGCATCATGCGTTGGTGTAGGCGGGAGTCGCTGGGAGGAGAGTGCAAAGTCACGGGGCGAATCGACAAAGCTGGCTTTTGGAGCGAGGGGTGGCGGGACCCTCGAGGGGGAAGCGGTAGTGGCGAGAGCTGGGGGAACGAAGAAGGAATCGTGATCAATCTTGTTGTCGTCGATGTCGTAGATGTCGATGAAAGGGGAGCTAGTGGCACTGATCGAAAGAGGAGTAGCTGGGCCGATCTGAGGGCGATAATCGGTGTATGCTCCTGTACTTTCTTGGGCGTTTCCGGGGCCGAAACAGTCTCCGGGCTGCCGTTCACACGTCAGAAGGGCCACAGTCACAACTTCGCTGAAGTCGCATCTCATCTCACAGCATCCTACTCACCTTGCGGATGTTTCGATCTGGCAGAGGGCAAGTTTTTTCACTAGGCAGCGGGAAATCGGTGGACATGTCTTCTTCCGAGCCTGAAGAAACCTCCGAGCCTGAAGAAACCTCCGAGCCTGAGGAAACAAAGCTGTTCGGATGCGAGGGGGAAGGTGGCCTTTGAGCGACCCCACTTGTCCTAGAGCCATTAGAGCCGTCGGCGCCGTAGAAGACATCGCTCATAACCTCGAATGGCAGTTCCTTCCCTGATTGGTGGGCCGGTCCGGGATTTTGCCTTGCAGGTCCCCATCGATGTCGGTCATGTTTCGGCGTGCGCGTCTCGGCGGGTCGGGTCGAGGAGACTTTCGGCCTGGACGATGGCGACGATGGCGAGTCCATTGATTGGTATCGCGCAATGAGCTGCCGGACGCTCGGAGAGCATCCCCCTCGGGGGTCAGCGGACATGTCCGGTGACCCAGACTGGAAGTGGTGTGTTGTGCGGCGGTGAGCGAGGAGGACAGAGGTGGGACAGAGGTTGGACAGAAGTGTGACAGAATGGGACAGAGGTGAGGAGATGAGACTGTCCAGCATTTGAGGCGGACGTCCGAGGTGGAGGCCAGCCAACTGGTGGTGGTGTTTCAGCTTTAGGTTGTGAATTTTGATCCCGCTCGCCCACACCGTCGCGTCGCGTCGAAAACCAACAACATTGCGTCTGGTCCAAGTTGACGATTCCTATCGTAGACTCTGCATCTCCTCTCAGCTTCGAGCTGACACTCGCTTCTCCAGACGACCGCGGTTACTTCCGAGCACAACGCTCTTGCGCAACTCTCGCCGATCATCGCCACGCGCCGTCCGTTTTCACCTCATCACCACTTCCGCCTCCCCAATCGCAATCCCCAATCCCCAATCCCCAGTCCTCAGTCCTCAGTCCCCTTGCCCCATCCTCGCCCGCCATGTCGCTGTACCAAAAGCCCAAACCGCGCCGATCTCAGCCCCTCGCGCCCTCGGTCCAGCAACAACGGCACCTCACAGACGACCAGCGGCAGGAGATCAAAGAGGCGTTCGAGCTGTTCGACTCGGACAAAGATGGATTCATCGACTATCACGAGCTCAAGGTCGCGATGCGGGCGCTGGGATTTGATTTGAAGAAGGCGGAGATACTGAAGCTGCTGAAGGAGAATGGGAGGCCTGGGTCGGATGGATTCATGGATTTCGAGTCGTTTGAGCGGATCAGTGAGTGGTGCGATGGATGTCGGTTAGGACTCACGCTGCCTTTGTGCACTGCGAGGTTGTGGGATGGTGGGCTGACAATGGCTTTCTCTCGCTTTGTAACTCTTCTCTACCCCTCTATCCTCGCTTGAACCCCGTATGCTTCCATGCTACCTCGGACCCCTCGCTCCGTCACACCCTAACCTCACATTCCATCCTCTCCGATCCTCTCACTGCTCCACGATCCCCGTACTACCAACAATCCCCTTCCATACTCATCTCTCGACACTGGATCGCTCGATCTCCTACCCCTCACCCCGGACCCACCCGTTTGTCTTCGCAGTGACCGAGAAGCTCCTCGCGCGGGATCCGATGGAAGACCTCCGCCGCGCGTTCGCGCTCTTCGACGACGATCACACCGGCAAGATATCGCTCAAGAACCTGCGGAGGGTGGCGAAGGAGCTTGGGGAGAACCTGGGCGAGGAGGAGCTGTACGTGTGGTTCGAGTTCGTCGGGATGTTGGCTGACGCGGAGTGTCTCGTGTCGTCTCGTCTCGCGTCGTCTCGCGTCGTCTCGCCTCGTGTCGTTCGACTTCGACTCGCCTCGACTCGCTGCTAAACTCGAATGTCCTCGCTCCCGGCATGCCATTTGTGTCCTGACCTCGCCACTCGTCATCTCGCTTGCGCGTTCCTCGTTTCTTCTCTGCGACATCCTCAACTCTCAACTCCCCACCCTCCACTCTTTACCCTCCACTCTGCACCCTCCCTCTTCATCTCGTCGTTCGGATTTACGTTCTCTACCGCTGGTCCCTGCCAACAGACAAGCAATGATCGAGGAGTTCGACCTCGACCAGGACGGAGAGATCAGCCAAGCAGAGTTCCTAGCAATCATGACGGACGGCGAGTGAGTCGAGAGGCGAGAGGCTCGCCCTGGAGCGGCGCGGCTGGTGCTGCGCCTGGCGGGCAGGATTGGCATGGATTCGGGTTTAAGGCATTAGCCTGGGGAGTGGCCGAGCACTCAGGACACGACGGACTCTTGGGATGATCTGCTTATGTATCATTTAATGACCCGAAACGGTTCACAAAGCCTTCAGAGCTGCCACAAAGTCTTCAGAGCTGCCGGGTGCTTGCCTCTGACCCGCAGGTCGAGCCCTAGTCTGCTCGTCGGCTCGTCTGCCCGTCGGACATTACGAACTCGCAACCCCCGGCCCTGCCTTTGGCCCATACTCAAACGTCCACGGACATGTGATCCGGCGCCAAACGACTCGACACGATAAGATCCATGCCAGCGGTATCATCTCGTCGGTTCTCTGCCCTGCCTCCAGACCAGTCCCGAAGGGGAGAGTACCCCGTCCAGCTGGAAATCTGTGTCTGTCGTAGGCACCTTGTCCCCGGACGGCAGCAGTTGCGGCGACAGCGCGAGGGCGACTACGACGAATCAGCCCGGGATTGATGGCGGTGTGCCCCGTCGTGTCTGTTCTGTCTGTTCTGGCTATTCGACATCGCGACAGGTGAGAATAGGGTAGAGAGACTAAAGACCTCTTACCGAGGAGAGGTGAGTTGCGTGAAGTGGTGTACGAGGCGAGGAAGCGGTCGTAGTATGCCTTTCCCCGTCCGAGCTGGGCGGGGGGTCAGCGGGTACGGCGGACAGATACAGCAGGTCGAGATGCTTCGCGCAGGTATCAAGAGTGAGGAGGTTTCACTTACCCGGTTGCATTCCTCGTCAAATGCGACGCCGGGTAAAAGAATCAGGTCCAGATCAGGCGCTGTGCCGTCCAACGCTGCGTTCGTCAGAGTGACTTCAGGTCTACTGGGCAAGATGCAGCGATGGCCGACCGAGTCGACCCACCGTCCTCTCTCCGCTCGTGCTGCTCGTCGGGCACATCTAGCCTGTACTCCCCCGGATCGAGGATCCCCCACTTGTCCAACGGACATCTCTGCATGTCCTCTGGCGAGTAGAGGCGGAGCATCCTCATCTCGTGTGGGACGTTGTGCGCGGGAATCGCTATTTGCGGAGCGACAGCGGAGGGGGAATGGGTGGAACTGGAAGTGGAGCTGGAACTGGAGGGAGGGGGAAGGTAGGGTATGAACAATGGTGTCCCTGTTGCAAGAATACCATTTCAGCCAAGTGCAAATACCTCGGTATGCCGTGGAGTTTGCTCACCTCTCCGGAGCACTTCCGAGACGATGCCGTTCGTGCGGAGCTCGCCATGCGCCATACTGAGATAACAAGCGACGGACCTCGCTCTGCGGAAGAACGGAGCCTCAAACAGGATATTCGCGACGGCCTGCGCTGGGGTGTATTAGTGGCGAACTCCCGCCCTAGCCATCGGACAGCGACGGCGAATGCGACGTGCATGACTCGCTCACACTGCTGTTCAACAAGTTCGTCGGGCAGGGTTTTGAGCTGCCGGAGCATGCTCTTGCGCAGCGCCGACTTGAGCGCGAAGGTCTGTGACATGTCGGGAGGCGGGGGCGTCATGCGGGACCTGTCTGCCCGTGTCACAGCTTTTGAAGACGGCGGTGAGTAGAGAGATCAACGGCGACAACAGCTCTGCGGACATTACTGGTGCAGTCGTTCCCCACTTGGGGGCGGCCGGAGCTTGGCGGGGGTGGGTCAAGTTTCTAATCAGATCGCAGATTAGGAAACCAGATTCTGATTACATCTGATTACACTTGCACCATTACAATCATTACGGCAACCGGCTACTCGGCGTCGGACGTCGTCAGAAAAAGTCAAAATCACAACCCCATCGTTACCATCGTCTCCCAGCTACTCTCTTTCCTAAGAGGTCCCGATCTTCAGAACCTTCGCCTTACTCTTCGTCTTGGCCAAGATGGAGCTTCCGCCCCTGCCCAGGACGCTGATTTTGGACTACTACGACTCTTGTGAGCTGCCTCCCTTCCACGCCACTTGCCCCGCTGATGATCTGGACAGACACCAACAACCTCCTCACACTCTTCACCAAGCTCTACTCGGACGCCGAGGTCCTGCGGAAGGTCGTCGTGGTCAAGGCGGATCGGTACTCGTGGTACGTGCAACCACACCCATTGGCCTGTATTGTTCTCTGTCGCGCTGACGTTTCGCAGGGACCAGTTCCGCCAGGACGTGCTCCCCAATGTGGACTGTGTGATCCTCTCGCCTGGGCCTGGACGACCGGACAAGTCGTCGGTGAGCAGTGGCCGAATCTGGCCGAGGCCATTTGCATATACTGATACTCCTCACCCAGGACATCGGGTTCGCGCTCGAGCTACTCCGTCTGCATCCTGTCCCGATACTTGGCGTGTGCTTGGGGCATCAAGCCATCGGCGTGGCCTTCGGCGGCAAAGTGGGTTCCGCGTCACTCAACCTTCCCTGGGGCATAGCAGTCCTCTAACACTGCTCTCACAGATCATCAATACTCCCCAGATCACTCATGGCCACGTCGTCCCTGTGCTGCCGGTCCACCCTGCTCTCGGCCTCTTCGCGTCCCCCGCATGGAAAGATGGCTTCGCCGAAACCGAGGCGTTCGAGGTGGTGGTGTACAACAGTCTGACGGTGGATCCGACGAGTGAGTGACCATGAACACCATGATCCAGATGCTGTCCTGGGATATGTTTGCTGAACGCCGTGCTCAGGTCTGCCGGATCAGCTCGAGGTCACTGCATGGTCCGTCCCCGCGCCGGGCAAGGACCGGACAGTGCAAGGCTTGATGCACAAGGAGTTCCCGATTTGGGGAGTGCAGTACCATCCGGAGGTACGTCGGCACACATTGAACGTCTAATCTCTAGCCAAGCTTGCGCCGTCCGGAACCTATGTAGCTGGCATACTGACGTATCCCAGTCTATTTCCTCCACGCGCGGCACTGCTCTGCTTCGCTCCTTTCTGCTCGCCGTGCAGGCGCATCACGCCAATCCCAAATCCTACCCTTCGCTCCTCCCTTCCATCCTCTCCGCGTGCGCCTACCGCGTAGCCGCGGCACCTTCTTCTAAACCGTCCACACCACGCACGCCGGGCGGGGGTCCCTGGCCGACCCCGCCGATATCCCCTGAAGGCTCACAGTCTTCGGCAGACGAGGCCGACGCGGACGCGGATGCGGATGCGAGGTTGAATGTGAATGCGAGTGTGAATGCGGTGGGCGGCCCAAATGCACCGGGTCGAGCGCCGAGGTTCCCCGGCTTCAGGCTGGTTGAGAGGAGGTTTGGGGAGGTCGGCAAAGGTGTGGAGACGAGGGAGGTGTTCGAGCGAGTCGTGAGGTCGAGAAAGGGGAAGGAGAGGGCTATCGGCGAGATCTGGCTCGATGGGCAGACGGTCAGTGAGATGGCGAATTCAGCTACCCGTTGTGACGATGCGGAGTGAATGCTGAGATCTCCACCAGCCCTTGCGATCCACCACCGCGTCACTTGCCATTCCGTCATTCGTGCTCACCTACTCTCTTGCTTCGCGGACAGTATCGCTCCACCGCGGAGACCAGCCACCTATCACGCTCGATCTAGGCGAGACGACGTTCTGGGACTGGTTCTCGGACGGACAGGCCACCCTCGCTGCTCACCTCCCGCCCCAGGTGGTGCGCGGGGGATGGCGAGGAGGCTGGGTCGGCTGGTTCGGGTACGAGATGAAAGAGGAGAGTTTGGCGGGGTACCGGCGCAGGCCAAAGGCGGGGAACGATGTCGGAGAACAGGTCGAGGAAGTGGACGCGTGTTGGGCGTGGGTGCCCAGTTTGGCGCAGCGCACAGGTGACGGCGAGTGGCTCGCCCGGGCGGTGCTAGGAAACGTCTCGGCTTTGCCCGCGAGCGGATCACCCGAGGCAGAGGCGGAGGCGGATATGATCTCCTGGCTTGTATCGCGAGGCATCAAGTTCGGCGCCTCGGTGCGGGAATACGACGAGCTCGTCACGTCACTTTCGACGGTCCTGTCGTCTTCCCAACCGAGTCAAGTGGTTCCCGCCCCGGCTTTCCCGACATTCCGACCCATCGCGACTGGCGATGATTATCGCGGGAGGATTGACTCGTGTCGAGAAGCGATCCGACAAGGGGAGAGCTACGAGCTGACTCTGACTACCCGCTTCGAGTCTCAACTTTGCTCATCCTCATCGACTCGCCGCATCGACGCCGACGCTGACGCTGACGCCACCGCCACCGCCACAGCCAATGACTCCATTACCGATCCGTACGAGCTATACCTGAGGCTACGGACCTTCAACCCGGCATACTACTCCGCATGGATGTCCTTCCCCTCGCTCTCCACGCCGCGGGGACACGGCGTGCACGTCCTTAGCTCGTCGCCTGAGCGATTCCTCCGGATCGAAGGCGGTCAGGTGGAGATGATGCCCATCAAGGGGACTATGGCGCGGGTTAAGCCCGGTCAGTGCGTCTGTACGCCGGGTACCGGGTGTGGGGGACTGGCGAAAGGGAGTGAGAAGTGCGCGGAGGAGGGGAGGAAGGAGGATGAGAGGAGGGGCAGGGAGTTGCAGAATGATCCGAAGGAGCGAGCGGAGAATCTCATGGCGAGTACACGTCTCACGTCGTCATCACTCCATCTCCATCTCCAAATCTTTCTCGTTCAAGGCGTGTCGAGTACACAAGCTAATCACACACCGTGCAGATCGTCGATCTCATCCGCTCCGACCTGTTGTCGTGCTGCACCCCGTCTACCGTCGCGGTCCCGAAGCTCATCGCGCTGGAGTCATACGGCGTGCACAATCTCGTGACGACTGTGCGGGGCAAGTTGGCGCCCAACGTGGGGACGGTCGAGGCGGTCAAGAGGTGTTTCCCGCCAGGTGAGAGTTCCGGCACGACGCGCCCTCGAGGTCTGCGGAGGAAGTCCCGCTGCGGAGCTGCTTGATACCCTTGAGGAGTGTGGAGTGCATAAGTCGGCTTCGGGGACATGCTGACATTCCGAAGGATCTATGACGGGCGCACCCAAACTGCGGAGCGTGCAGCTGCTCGACAAACTCGAGGCTGGGCGGAGACGGGGGATATATTCCGGCGCACTGGGCTATATCGGCATCGACGGGGAAACGGACCTGAGCGTCGTGATCCGCACGATCGTATTGGAAGGAAATCGTGAGTCCCGCGGTGTGGCAGGCGGTGGAGAAGTGATCGCGAGTTCGGGCTGATTTGGGTTTCAGGTCTGAGCATCGGTGCGGGAGGGGCTATCACTTGGTTATCGGACAGGGACGCGGAGTGGGACGAGGTGTTGACAAAGGTGCGGAGCGTGGTGGGCGTCCTAGATGGGGTGGAGTGAGCTGGAAACGAAAGATGCGGTGGTACTGGTTGATCATGTCCACTTGTTGAGAATCCTGGATCGTGTACAGGACTATAATGCATGATTCACTCCTCCTTTTGTGGATCTGAGTAAGGCTGCCTGTACGTGATAATTGCAGAACCGCTCAACATTGCGGACTGCGGATGGGATCGCGAGCAGCCATTGATCACGCCAAGCGCAGGACTGGTAGCGGAGCCGTGCAAGGGACGAAGCAGACCTGCGGTACAAGCCAGCGGGTCAGGGATGCAGCGTACGACGTCACTGATTACTCCATCTGTTTTCCCCGCCAAGACATTGTGGTCGTGTATTGGTACACCGCGAGCGAGCGATGCTTGTGATTTGGCGGAAGTGAGCTGCCTTCCGCGCAGCGAGGGAGCCGCGTGTGCGCGGCTCCGCTGATTTAGCAGCTGAGTACGAGCACTTGTACTGCATAAAAAGCACCCTGGTAGCGACAGACCGAGGAACTCAACTCATTCGTTTCGACGTTGCGTACGCGTCGAGTAACTACTAGCAAAAGCATCTCAGTGCGCCAGTGCTTGATCTCACCCCTTGCCCCTCGCCTGCTGCCTTCTGGAGACGATGCCTGGTCCCAAGTACAGCTTCGACGTCAACGGTCCAAGTAACTGGTGGTCGGAGAACTACCACTACGCCCAATCCGTGACCCTGCCAGTAGGTCCCATCGTCAAGTGTGCCGGCCAAGGTGGATGGGACGGGAACCGTTTCATCGACACGACCAACCCGGCAAAACAGGTCCGATGCGCGATGGAGAATGTCGATCGTGTGGTCCGCGAAGCCGGGTTGAGGGGATGGGAAGACGTGTTCCTCGTTCGGTCGTATCATACCGATCCGATGGAGTCGCTGCCCGCGCTTCTGGAGGAGATCAATAGGCGTATCCCGGAGCACCGTCCTATTTGGACGGCAATTGGGGTGAAGACTCTCGCGGGACCGGAGATGGTGATTGAGATTGAGGTCGAGGCGGCGCGTCACGACGGTCAGGGGGATTAAGGCTTTTCTGTACCAGTGCTCGTGCTGTTTGGCCTCCGGTCGGTTTGCAAAGTCGATTACTCCTACGAGTACAGTATGGGAGGACCGACGTCAATCTACACAAGAAAGGTTGCCCAGTGCGAGTGGAGCGTGGGTAGCAAGGGGCAGAGCATGTACTCTACTTGTACTTCAGTGTCTGCCAAGCCATAGGAGGGCTCGGTGCGATGCGACACAGAGTGATCGAAAAGAGGTGCCATCTCAGTAGCCGCCGCTCAGGTCGCGGCCTTGAAGCTGGTACTGACATCGCTATCAGAGACGGGCAAGAGAAAGCCAGTGGGAGTGGGGGAGAGTGGGGGAGGTGGAGCTGGGTGTGGTTGTGGCTTCCGCTGATGTGAGCCAGTCGCGAATTCTTCCCGAGTCGTGAGTCGCTCATGTGACCAAACGAGTTGACCCATTCCTGACTGGACTCGACGCGACTCGACTTACGCGTATGAGTAGGGGTGACATCACGAGCAAGGCCTTATACTTGTACAAGTAGCTCAATACCCATCCTCCGGTTTGGGACCCAATCATCACTGACTCTCGTTCTTCCAACTACAGGACCATCTGCAGTGACCTTTCTCGCCTCCCCCATCCACCCCAAACAACTACCCACTGCTCACTGCAGACAAACCAATTTCGCAGACATGTCTCAGTCGACCCTCGAGGGTAGATGCAACTGCGGGGCGATCGTCGTCCGACTGCCCCGCCCAGAGAATAGCTCCTTGTGCCGTGAGCGAGAAGTTGTTCATGATCTGGACCGCGTCCCACGCATATATGTATATACACTTGCAGAATACATTTATATAACCCCTGCGGCCCTAGAGCCAGAAGCCAACGGCGAGCGGAGAAACACCTCCGCAAAGTTCCGAGCCGAGCTGACACTCTTTGATAGACTGTACGAGCTGTCGACGAAGTACTGGAGCGCTGTACGTCGTCCTAGCTTCGCCGCCCGGATCCACCCTCTACCCTCTTTCCTCCCGCATTCGCCGCGTCCGTGTCCCTGTAGTCTCACCTATCTCCTGCTACACCACTCCAGGCGAGAGCCACCCCCATCGATCGGGCTTGGGCTTGTGCGACACTCGTACCACCAGCAGAAGCGAAGTTATTTCTGATCGGTACACAGCGCAGCCGCTTTCGTCACCTGCAAAAAGACGGAGTACGCCCTCACCGGCTCTCCAAAGATATACCGCGAGCTCGCCGATTCGGGCAAGCCCGTCGAGAGGGGGTTCTGCGGGGACTGCGGATCGTGAGTGATACAGTACTAGCATTGTATCCCGTCGAAACGTCGGCGTCCGCGCGTTGGCGATCGTGCTTTGCGCGGCGAGATTCTGGTGCATAATTTAGTAAGCAATGGTCGGTCCCGCGCGTCGAGGTGAAGCCGAGGCCTCGAGGTGACGATTGATTGATACTGTGTGGCGACAGTACCCGTACTGCGTCGTGAAATGCCCTCCCATCTTCTGATGAGTCGATCTGGGGATAACGCTTCAGAGTTGGTCGGAAGGGCCAGGTGCGGCGACGTCGCCAAACGGAAGCGAGACAGACACACCTTGAGTTCTCGATCTGTCGACTTCAAGCTGATCACGCGTGCAGCTCTCTGTGGTTCGCCGACGAGATTGACAAAGAGGAGATGGAGTTCCACGCTGGTGAGTCGAGCTCTCCCGAGCTCGGACGCGGCCCTCTGAGATGTGAGATCGCTTTTCACGGCGGAGTCCGAGTCTCAGATGCGAACCCCTGCTTCCCCCTCGTGTGCACGCATTTTGAGGGTGGAGTTCGGGTTCATCGCTGCGCGTTCGCCTTCTTGTCTTAAACCCGTTTCATCAACATACTTCACTTGCTATTCTGCAATGACGTTCCCGGCCTACTGGAAGATCCCCTTCCCCCTGCTTTCCGAGAACTCCCCTTCCCCCTGCTTTGTCGAGTATACTACTGTCCGCTTACCCCCTCCCTGGCCTGTTCGACCCTCAGACCATCCCGCCGCCCAACCGCGAGATCTTCACGAGGAACATGGAGCAATGGGAGAAGTCGTATCGCGACGAAGGGGTGCAGCTGTCGGAAGGCAGGGGGCCAGCAATGAACGGCGGTGGCTGTGCTCAACGAACCGAGTTCTGAGCACGGGTAGCGTCTGTACGTACACTATTATAGGAGCCGGATCCGGACCACTTTCCAGAGAAGACCATCCCCTTGCGATGACATGCACGCGCAGCAAATCTTACGAAGCAAAGTCGGTCACTTTGGACCGGGGAGAGGATAGGGATTGAGGATCACCGGTCCATCCGAGTTCGCTGCGTGCGCTGTCACTGTATGTCCGCGCGCCGGCACGTGCACTGGGAGTTGCAATACTTGATGAAACGCTTTACGGTGCAGTGCAGTACGATGCGGTACGATGCTGTGGGGCATAGATTCATCTCACCATTGGCCTCGCCTCGCCCACCGCTGCATTGGATCGTCTATGTGAAGTTGTGGTAGTAGTAGTTGCTTGCAGGACAAAGTGGGGGTGAGTGGGGGAGGTGGAGGCAAAACCATCCGACCAGCTCGATTACTCAGGTCACACCAATCTCTCGCTCGACTCATCTTACCCCTCCGAACCAACATCTCCGGCCTTTCCCCGTTCTTCAACCAAACCAGTAATCGAGGCGGAAGACCAACATCGATCCGCTCGCCCTCCCACGCCCCATCTCCGCCATGTCCCAAACGACGCTCGAGGGCAGGTGTAACTGCGGAGCCATCGTCGTGCGTCTTCCCCGTCCGGAGCGGATATCACTGTGTCGTGAGTAGTCGCACCGCACCGTTTGATTGATTATACCGATGCCCGACACTCTTTTATCGGACGCAGCTGACAATGTGGGTTGAGTAGACTGTATAAGCTGTCGGAGGAGTACTGGTGCGCTGTACGTGGATGTCCGCGTTCCACTCCATTCCGACGAGACTCTCGCTCCGTGACCACCTCCCCCTGCCGTCATCACCACTGCGGTATTACAACACTTCGATATACACCCCCCAAGACTCCCAACACCACCCCCCAACGCTGTAATACACATTCCCCAACACTACCAATACATATTCCCGACAGCCTCGAGCCGACTTCTGCGTTCTGTCTCGTCTCGTCTCATCTCGTCTCGTCTCGTCTCGTCTCGTCTCGCCTCTCCTCGCTAATCGCTACGTCGCAGCGCCGCTCCCTTCCTACCATGCAACAAGACCGAGTACACCCTCACGGGCTCCCCAAAGCTGTACAACGAGCTTGGCGACTCGGGCAAGCCCGTCGAGCGCGGGTTCTGCGGGGATTGCGGATCGTGAGTGGGCGCGGTGGTATGGGCGAGTCGCATCCTACCTGGGTCCGGGCGGACGGGGGGACGAGCTGTCAAGATGCGAAAAGATACGATGCGATGTGATGCGGACGACAAGGGCGCGGTGTCAGGCGCGTGGCGTGGCCCTCGTCGTAGCGTGCGGCGTCTCAGTGTCGGAGGCTGTGGCGTGGTCCCCCATTCGAATGGTCCGCGCTGATGACCCCAGATCACTCTGGTACGCTGACGGGATCAAGCCTCACCAGATCTACTTCCACGGCGGTAAGTGTCACGCCGCGGCGTCCGGCGTCACCCAGGCGTTCGCCCACCATCAGAACATTCACGCATTGTCGTCCCTTCCACCTCGTCCCTTCCACCTCGTTCCTTCGACCTCGTCGCTTCCGTCTCGTCCCTTCCACCTCGTCGACCTCGTCCCTTCCACCTCGTCCCTTCCACCTCGTCCCAACCTCTCACGTCCCAAGAATACTACCTTCGTGACCCACGTTCTGCGCTCCCTGCTCCTCTCAAATCTCCCGGGCGATCCGGCTCAAACTCTTCCTCGCGCGATCCAGCCCAAACTCTTCCTCGCGCGATCCAGCTCAAACTCTTCCTCGCGCGATCCAGCCCAACTTCTCCTCGCGCGATCCAGCTCCGACTCCTCCTCGTCTGCGCTCCCACATCCCCCGCTGACCCCCCCGCGTAGGCCTGTTCGACCCGCAGACCATCCCCGCACCGACCCACGAGCTGTTCACGAGGAACATGGAGGTGTGGGAGAAGTCGTATGACGGCGAAGGGGTTTTCTCGGAGAAGGGGCAGAGGCTCTGATACGGCAACTGAGGTGATAGGCCGACGGGTGTGACGGGATAGCGGATGTAACGGGGCAGCGGGTGTGACGGGGCAGCGGGTGTGACGGGGCAGCGGGTGTGACGAGACGGCAGAGACGGCCGCTGTGATAGGTTATCGGCCGGTAGCGGGTACCAGGGCTTCTGCCCACGAGTAGAGTACAGGTACAGGCGCGAGTAAAGTAGAAGTCCGGATAGAGCGTGCAAGCACAGTGTCCTTGTACGGACCGTCTCGTTCCGATGCAAGTCACAGTCAAAGTCGCCGTCCTGGCCAGGTCCATTGGCACTGTTCTGGCTCTCCGTGCGGTGTCACCCCCTCCCTGCAGAGTGAACAACCTCCGCGGCAGCCGGTAGACAGACTATGCAATTCGGTGCAGATGCAAGTATAAGGCTTGTACGGACATGTGTACTAATCTAGCTCAGAGATGACCTCTTTCTATGTGCCCAACGCACCGTCCCGCCGTTCCGCCGTCAGGGCCAATCGTCCGCGCCGCTCTATGCCCTCCTGAACCGCCCGAGAAGACCTTTGCCCGACGAGATCTTCTCCCGAATCTCGAGCCCACGCTCCTTCCCCAAATGGTCCTCCCCCACCTCGCCCTCCGCCAGATCCTTCTCCGCATCTCCAAACGCCGCCTCGGCGTCGCCCTCGCCGTTCGCCCTCCGCTCCTCTCCCTTCCCCTCGCCTCCGCCGGGCTTGTACACCCCCATACCCCTCAGCGCAACCACCGCGATCCCCAGCGCGAGGAAGCTCGTCCCGCTGCCAAGCCAGAAGGCGGCGTGAATCCCGTCTAGCTGCGCCACGAGGGCCGGCTTCCCCTGCGAGAGAGAACGGTTGTCGATTGATGTGGAGATGACCGTGGTTATTGCCAAGCCGAAGGAGCCACCGAGTTGCACGAGGGTCTGGAACAGGGCTACGGTGGAGCATATCAGCGAGAGTTCAGGCGACAGATATGTACGGATAGGCAGTATCCAATACGTCGTGAGAGGGGTAGAAGAAAAGAAGACCGTTATATCGACTCACCGCCGGCAACGGACTGCTCGTCCGGGAGAGCCAGCGCAGCAACAAAGATAGATCCCGTAGCCATGAGGCTGCAACTGAGTCAGGCCGTGTTTTCAGACACACTCATGTCCCCACTCACAAGTCCGCGCCGAGGACGGCCATCCACATGGCATTGAAGGGGAGGCGCCAGTATGATCCGTCGGCCGGTGCGTTGGCCATGAGGATGCTTGCGAGCCTATGGTGGGTCAGCCCCGACGCACTGTGCACGGAACGTTGGCCAAACCGAGGACGATGTGTCGAATGCCACCGTCAGCGTTTCGCTCGACAGGCCGGCCTCAGATTGTCATGCACCAGAAACAATATCCAACCCCCGAGTAGGCGCGATCAGACTCACGCCGTCGACAGAATCCCAGTGCAGATGATCCACTGCGTCCTGACTTTGGAGATGAGCTTGGCGACGAGGACGTTGCACAGCACGCCGGATACCGAGCAAGGGATGAATCGGAGCATCGCCCCGATCGCTCCGGTATCTTGGACCTGTTGGTAGAAGAGTGTCGCGTGGTAGAACAGCGCCTGTGCCGCGGATCAGCACAGCGCGGGAAAGGTGTAACAAGGGGGGTTGTACCGGTTTACTCAACGAGGGAGGGTTGGGAGGGTTCAGACTCACGGAGAAGCCCATCCAGGACGTGCAGCCAATGGCGTACACTGCGGCCAGTCGGCCGTTGGCGCGGGTCCAGAGCTGGAGACGCATGAGCGGCGGGCGGGTGGTGTTGTACACGACGTGCCGCTCCCAGAGGAAGAAGGCGATAACGAGGAACACGCCAATGATGAGGAGAGCGATGATATCTGTGGATCGGCAACGTCAGCTCGGAGATTTACCTCAGCCATGGATGAGAGGTAGGAAACTTTCGCTCACAGCTCGTCTTCCAGCCTTGCGGCGCGGTCTCCCCATCAGAAATTACAAATTGCACAAACACCAGCCCCACCGTAACAAGCGCCGCTCCGACCCAGTCCACGCGCCGGTCAGTCGTCTGCACGACATCGGTGGGGATGACGAAGAACGCCACGATGGCGATCGCAAAGGCCAGGGACGCGAGGATCCAGAGACAGGGTCGCCAAGTCTGCTTCGAGTAGGCGGTGGGAAGACCGCCGACGACGAGACCGAAGGCGGCTGCACGCGGTTCAGCGGGAGTTTCAGAGTTCGGAGCAGCGGAGGTGGCTACACTTTGGTGAAGGGTAGCGGTGACTTACCTCCGACAGGGGCACCCGCCGAGAACGAGGCGAAGGCTGTTGAGCGGGCCTTGCCTCGGAAATGGGTAGCGATGATACCGATAGCGCTGGGTGTGCTATGATCTGATCAGCCGGATCGCACCGAACCAATCCATCGAATACACCACCCACCTCATAGCCGCCCCACACCCTGCCAGGGCCCTCGTGACGACCAGCGCCGCGCCGTTGTGCATGAACCCTCCGACCAGATGCCACACGGCATACCACAGCACGCCCACCATGAACACCAACTTCCTTCCGTGGACGTCGGCCATGCGCCCCGCGAGGAGGAGGAAGCACCCGTTGGTGAGACTGTAGGCCGAGGCGACCCACTGGAGGTCCGACTCGCGCATGTCCAGCTCCGCCCCGATCGTTGGGAGAGCAATGTTGAGGCCCTGCATGCCGCCCGCGGAGAGGATCATGGTGAATGTGACGATGACGGCGACGGAGAAGAGGCGGGCAGGCGACAGCGGCGGCTGAGAGGGGAATGCGGGGGGTTCAGGCGGGTGTGGATCGCCGGCTCGGGCTGATAGACGCGAGAGGATGGGTGCGAGAGGGGAGGTGGGAGACGTGGAGGAGGGCAGAGAGGGTTGCTTGGTGTCGGTTACTGGTGCATCTTCGCGAGCGGGAGTGCTCTTCGGCGCCGACTGGTTCGACACGTCCCCGGCGGTGCTGGCAAGGGGAGCGGTCGGCGGATCCGGAGGAAGTACAGCTACTCCCCCCGCCAGGGCCTCTGGCGCGGACAGCGCATGGTGTGGTGGGCTAGTCGAATCCGACATTCTTCACGATCTCGATGGCGATATCGGCCAACTCCGATGGTCGAGTATCAATGATCGATGGTGGTCGAGGGCTTATGTGACGCGGAGAGAAGGAGGGTTGTGCGTGAAAGAATATGGGCGACCGTCTGGCCGTGAGGTTGTACAGTGTACAGGGCCCAAGACGAGAGACAAGAATGGGCAGCCGGCTGAGACCCGCGATGGAACGCAAAAAGGCCACTGGAGAGCCCCGGCCCGAGGATCCCGGCAAACTTGGCGCGGTTTATGGTCCTACGACGGACGTCGCCCAGAGCGAAAGACCTGATCGAAGCCAACGAGACTACAGAGACTGTGACAGGTAACGAGACGAGGCAAGAGATGGACGATGGGAGATGACAAAGAAAGCAAGCAGGCCGGGAAAAGTGGAGTTCTGGCGAGCGAGCAGTCGTGAGTCTTTAAGTCAGGAACGGGCGCCGAGAGTCGCAGGAATGGAAAAATTCGCCGGCGGGACGGGTATGATTTACTAATAAAAAGGTAATCGAAACTTGCCGAGGTCATCGGTAGTATTTCCTTTGATTACAAAACTTTTTGGGCCAAGTTGTAATGAAGAATGGATCGTTCCGAGGTATATCCGGGGACGGGTCCCACACACTGTCCACAGCAGCCGCAGGCGGACCACCCAACGCCCAATGCGTGTTGTCACGTCCGTTCTCGCTCTACACAGACGACGACGACGTCAGGAGGGACTCTGGCAGGACTCCACTCATGGGGAAAGGATAGACGCTGTACTTGTTCATGCACGCAGAAGCGGAGCGAACGCGAGAACAAGCTGTGTGGCCGTCATGATGAAGCTGGGCCGCCTGGACGTCAGCGAGTCAGCTGCTGCTGGTGGTGGGGCTAGGCTAATTATAGCGACGAGCCTGGCGTCGAGTTCTCATCATCATCGTCTTCCACTTCGCATCCATACATCCATCCGCCGCTCTCACTTCTCCGTCCCCAGCTACTGACCGTTTCTCTCCCTCGCCATGTCGTCCATCACCGGCCAGTGCAACTGCGGCGGCATCACCGTGACCGTGCCCAAGGACAAGCCCAATGCGCTGTGCCGTGAGTGCGGCGACCTTAGGTGGCAAGGGATCGTTGTGGCGGGGTGTTGCTCGACGCCGCTTGGCGATATGCATATGCTCACTCTAGCCAGATTGCCAGCACTGTCGTAGGCAGTCCGGAGCGCTGTATGTCGGCGGGCACCATCTGTCCACCATTCCAAGACATGGCTGACCTGTGTTTGCCCGAATTCACTATGCCCCCTTACTCCTCGTTGCGCGTCTTGTTCTGTCTTGACTTGCTCACCCCGCCGACCATCTATTTCACCTCGACACCGTCCTCAGCGCATCCGGCAACTTCGTTGTCGACCCTTCCGAGCTCAAAGTCACAGGGCAGCCAAAGATGTATCAAACCGAAGGAATTTCCGGCGGGGAAGTGTATCGGTACTTCTGCGGGACGTGCGGGTCGTGAGTCCGGTGATACATGTCCATAGATGGATATGGCGGGCGGTGTAGTACAGCCCGTGTGTAAAGACGTGAGGCAGAACTGAGACGACGCAGGGGGATCTACACGGGTCTCGAATCGGGTATTTTTGCTTTCGTCAAAGCTGGTAAGTCGGCTACTTGTATCGACATCACCATCAATCGCGGGGGTCTCGCCTCGCGCTGAGCCCGCTGAGCTCGCTGAACCCGCTTGTAGGCCTGTTTGACATCAGTGACATCCCCAAGCCGTCGGTGGAGCTCTTCTGCCGGAACCTCGCGTCGTGGGAGCAAACCTACCCCGAAGCCCAGCGCAACGACACTCAATGAGCTGTTGCCAAGGATCTCCGTCGTCGCATCACGCCCGTCGAAATGGTCCTCACGGTCATTGCCGAGCCACAGAGGCTCTCAACTGCCGCAAGCTGAAGGCATAGCCCAGTTATGTACTCATACGTCCAGTAGCGTCGCGTATCTTACCCATATAAGGATCGAGTCGGAGTCAGATCAATGTAGCTCAGTCACATGTCCCTGCTCGCACCCGGTTCGATCCGTGGTATACGCCATCCTGGCTGGTCTTCATGTGATTCACATGAGATCTGGGGTTGAGATCTGCTGTAGCACGCAGCCGCATTGCTTGGCACACTCAACTCGAGTCATCCGCCGCGGCTCTTCCCGCACCTTTCAGCACGTTCTCTGCGGAATATGTATAAACCCACCCACAGTCCTCGTGCGGGGAGGAAACCCCTTGTCCCTCGTCTCGTCTCGCCTCGCCCCGCCTCATCTCGTCTGTCTCAACTTTCGAGCGTGAACCACATTCCGACTCGTACTGAACGAACACCACTGGAGTGCACACCGCACATCCCATCATGGGCAAGATGCACGGCAGCTGCGTTTGCGGCGCGATCCAAGTCGACGTGGATGGGGATGTCATGAGTGGGATCTGTCGTGGGTTGCACCGCACCGCACCAAGTCCTTACCTCCGACCTCACTGTGCACACCGTCCTGTACCTGTACAAGCGCTGCACCAAGAGCACACGCAGTACGAGTGCAAGTGACAGGCCTCGGTCGGCCGGTATTTCATCACCGCAGCCTCTACACCCCCTCTTCACATCACGAAATCCGACTGATCCACGCTTACGAGGGAGCAGATTGCGATGACTGCCGCAAGACGAGCGGGACGACGTGAGTGCGGTGGGGTGCGTGCGGTGCCGGGCGAGCAGTCTGCGTGTGGGGGGCGGCTGAGGGCCCGGGCACACTGCCGACTCAAGCACTGAACGTCAGCGTACCAAGTCACATCCCATACACCTCGACTCCATCCCCCTCGCTAACCCCGGCAAACTCCACGTCCGCTACACCACCACACATCCGCTGCACACGTGCTGTGACCACTGCAACCCCGGTATAACCTCGTGCTCCCCGCTGACCGCCACAGCGCCGTGCCGTGGCTCATGTGCGCGACGTCCGGCGTGGACATCAAGGGCCAGCCCAAGGGGTTCGCCACGCGCAGTTCGAACAAGTACGAGGTGAAGAGGTGGTTCTGCCCAGAGTGCGGCTCGTGAGTGGGCGTGGCGCGGCTCTTCTTTCAAAGACCACCTCGATGGATTGGGGCTGGTATGAGCGACAGGTGATCGTACTGGCACAGCGGGCCTGTATCCATGTCTTTGACGTGCAGCACGAGAGCAAGTGCGTGTGTTGTCGCCCGCCGATACGGCGGAGTGTCAGCCGCGATTTCCACCAAGCACCCATCGTGCCCTTCGTATCCGTCAGTTGAGCACGCCCTCGTCGTCGCGAGTCGTCCGAGTCGTCCAAGTCGTTCCGAGTCGTCCGTAACCTCCTTGTCTCGCATTTGAGCCGACTGGACGTATCGCACTCCGCCGAGAAGAGGGAGCACACCGGAACTCCCCCGGTGCGATGCTAGTCCCCGCTAACAGCGTAGGGGTACGCATATGACAATGCCCAACCCCGAGATGGTCGGGCTCATGGGCGGTAAGCGCGGCTTTCCACTGCGTCTCGTCCCATTCTCTCCCCAATCTCTCTCCCATTCCCCATTGCCATGCCATCACCTGATCCCCGGGACCCAAGTCCTGCACACCTGTCCCACCTCCTTCACACCCGTCCCAACTCAGTCTCGTCTCGTGACCGTGGCCCGTACTGACCCTTCAGGGCTGTTCCCGCCGCACACTCTTCCCCCGCCCAACATGGAGCTCTTCTGCAAGAACAAGGAGAGCTGGGAAGCCTCATTCGGCGACAACGTGCGGGTATGCGAGGAGCAGCCGGACTGGGCGGCCGAAGCTGCCGAGAGGGAGAAAGCGGGGGCGGCGGGTGCGGCAGGGGTAGCGCAGGGGCACTGAGCACGGCGCACTGCTCACATGGATGCGAAGTAGGCGACGGTGTGCTACGGCGGCGAACTGGATTTAGCGCTTGGATTGGGATTGAGTGTCTCAAGGTAGGGGTCTGTACGAGTGGGAGAAACTGTGCGGAATTGGAGACGGCTCGCAGCCTCGTTGTTCGGATTTGTACCAGGAGAAGGGTTGGGCACGGGTAATGTCCTCGACAGGTCGATACGAATGACGTCGACGCCATGCACTGTACTTGGGCCGGTCTAGAACGACTCGTTGCACTGCACTCGTACAAGCACAACACCTCCTCGAGCCCACCCACTCTTCGACTCCGAGGTGTCCGAGATAGGTACATGAATCACCCCGTTGGCTGCGGCATGAAGTCCAGCGAGAACATATTGGCCCTTACACCAGTCAGCTACCTGGACTCTTGACTCCACGCGCTATTCCATCTGCTCGGGTCGTCCCAGTTGATCCGGCTGCTGTCCCAGCCGTTCCAGGTGGTCCAAACTCGTCCGCGCTCAAGCATGACTCACCAATACCGCACGTCGTCGGCCTCGCTCTGGGAGACGAAGTCGGGCACGTTTGTGAATTCCTCCTGCAGCGGGATACACCTTAGCACAAGGTCGCAGGAGGGACAGTGGTCCCATCGGCGGGCTCTCGCGGACCCCGCATAATGGAAACGCCACGGATCGGGAGAGGATAGGAAGGCGCGAGACGGGACGTACCAATCCCAGCATCGCGAAGAAATCGTCGCCCACTGAGCCCTGGCCCTGGCCCTGGCCCTGCGCCTGGGCCTGTCCTTGAGTTTGTGACTGCCCCATCCCCTGCGTCTCCTGTAGAGGGACCTGCAGACCCAGCATCGGCACCTCGCCGGGGAACGCCGGACCGGGAGACCCCGCTCTCGACTCGGCGCTGAGCGCACAGAGGACCCTCCGGATGAATCGCGCGACGTACGCCGGCGCGGTGTTGCCGTCTTCGTTGGTGACGCTCGTGTGGGAGAGGAGGACGCGATGGAGTAGTGTGAGGATGTACGATTTCTGGGACGGCGTGGAGAGCCGGAAGACCTGGAAAGGGTGTGAGTGTCTCTCCCAGGGCGATCGAACACCAACGTCTCCATGCGGAGCAAGGGTCATATGTGGGGTTCGTGGCAGGGTGCAGGATTGGTATATAGATTTGATTCTGCACAGTGCCACTCGCCTTGCGGAGAAACACCACCAGGCTCGAGGTCATGCCACTAGCGGAGTCCTGCATGAGCAGCAACATCCCGTTCCTCGACAGGATCTCAATCTCGTCCGCTATCCTCGAGACCACGCTGAGGCAGTTGTCCAGATGGAGCGGGTCCTGGGGCGACTCTTCGAGGATGTACCGCCGGAGCACGAAGATGAAGTCGAGGATGGACCAGAGCATGACGTGTTCGGCGTCTTGGTCGAAACATGGCTGGGGCGCTGAGCGGTCAGCACTGCAGGGGTGTGTGTCTCTTGCGTGTCTGGGCTCATACTCGTCTCCTTCCCCGTACTCGTATATCGTACCAGCTTCTGAGAACGAGGCGGTATACGAATACCATACTTGAAGTGCGCTACGCGCTCTCTGGAAGATCGCTCCGCGCTCACCTTGCTGGTTGAACCACTTGGCAATCAGAGCATCGCATTGCTTCGTAATCGTCTCCACCGCGAGCAGGAGGTATGTCATCTCTGGCTGCTTGTACTCGCACAGCGCGCCCCAGTGGTCTTTGAGCTTGCAGAGGCTGTTACACCGGGCGCGGGGGCGAGTCAGCGATCACACCGAGCTCGGAGATTGGATCCTGGAGTCACGCCGAAGGTGCTCAGCAGATTGGGAGACTGGGGCAGTGACTGTGGTGGCTCGTGACTTGAACGTACGCCATACTCGCCGCGATGTGCATGTCGACGCTTGGACCCAGGTGGAGATGGCTTCGAGCCCACACTTCGGGCTGGAACGCACCGCATCAGCGAGTCCGAGACGGCCGTAGGCGTTCGACCGACGATCGCCGCGTGATGTTTGGCAACCCCCAATCATGGAAACACGCCTGGACACGCCCTCATGAGGACAGAAGCACTCACATCGGAGTGATCGTTGACTCTCATGACAGCAGGGAGTCCGTATGCGTACGCCAGTCTAGAGGGGTGGCGTCAGCTCGCTTGGGCGCGGTTGGCAGGAGGGTCACTCACCCTCGATCGAACGCTGCGGATGAAACTCTCGTCAACACGCCACTTCGGGGATCGAGATGTGCAAAGAGCTCTCACAGAACAGACCTGCGGCGTGATGCGAGCGTCAGTGGCCGCCATCATGAAGCGGCTATGCCGACTCACAAAACCAGGTCCTCTCCGAGTTCCGCTTGGCGTCAGCTCACGTCTACGTATCCTTGCCTCGACACGGGAAAGGGTTCAAGGGTTCCGCCTCCATGCCGGACCACTCCTCCCCCAATCGCCCTCCCTCCCGAGATCGACTCGGCTCCGCGGAGTTCCGGTGCCACTCACCAACACCTCCCTCGCCTGGGTTTCGTCCTCCGGTAATGGCTCCGTCCTGGGCACATGCCAGAACAACGAGTACCCCAACCGAATAGCCATGCCGATCTTCATCCACCCGCTCGAATCGGCCGGTTCCTTCCAATACGTGAGGAGCATCAGGGACTGTACGATCCCCGTGTCGGCTTGGCCGGCGTGCAGCGCGCGGTCGAGGATGGTCGAAGCGTGGGAGACGAGGTGGGGGTGTAGGTCTGGCCGGAAGAAGCGGGCGGAGGAGGCGAGGACGGTGGAGAAGAGGATGGAGGAGGTGGAGCGGAGGTAGGACATGGTGTGCACTGGGCGCGGGCGCGAGGCGTGGTGTCAGCAAGGCTAGTCGAAATCTCACAGTCCGTTACGGCAAGAGGGTTGTCGAGAGAGACACGAGAGACATGTCGATGGAGATGAAGGTGAGGGAGTGGGACAGGGAGCGACGAGGACTGGTTGGGCACGATGCTCACGCCTCGGATCCAGGACGGCCACGAGCGGATTGAGCTTCTGATGGAACCTTGAGCCGGCGTGAGCTCGTGACGTGAGGCCTTGCTAATCTGGCTGGGCGCTCACAGATGGACCAGCGAGTTCGCCTCTACCTCGCTCAGGACCATTAGCGCGACTATGGCGGGGTCAGCGAAACATCCGGATCAGCCATGACCCCAGAGCTTCGCCGCTTCGTCGCTTCGCCGCTTCGTCTCAACAGCTCCCGGGTCTCGCACCGGGCTTGCCTTAAGGCATACCAACACGCACCCGGATCATCCCTATCATTCGACGTCCCCACCCTGTTCCTCACCCCAGCAACCCTCCTCCTCCCGCTATTGGAGATGGAGAAGAATGGCGCTTTGGGCGCGAAGGCCTGCACGTCCCGATCGGCCGGATCGAGGAGTTCCGCCATGTTGAGGCTGTGGAGGCTGCCCACGGTCGGCGGCGCCGTCTCTGCGGGTGCGAGGGGGAGTGTGCCCGTAACGTCAGGAGCAGAAGCGTGCGCAGGAGCCGGACCCGGACCCGGACCCGGAGCCGGAGGCATGAGCAAGTCGTCGGCTTGTCCTCGGAGTGGGAAGAGACCGGTTGCAGAGGGCGCGGTAGTAAGGGGCTGTGGCAGGTGCATCTGGGATTGAGTGAGGTCGGGCGAGATGCCAGACGTAGCCGCAAAAGGCTGCAGTCGGGGTTCAACACCAGGTTGAAATTGAGGTTGAGTCTGCGCCTGCGCCTGCGATTGTGCTAAAGATTGTGAATGAGATTGTGAATGTGATTGTGATTGTGGTCGGGAGGAGGACGCCGGGTTGGTATTCAATGCGAGAGTGGGATCGAACACCGTGTCTGCGTCCTCGGCAAAGTTGGAGAGGAAAGACTCGTCGTCTTGCTCCGGCTCTGGGTGCTCGGACAGTAGGCGATGGCTGAGGAGTGGCGTTAGTTCTGGTACCGACGCGAACGCGCACACCTGACGCGGAACCCGGCGCGGACAGAGACGCGGACAGAGACGCAGACACCGATGCGGACACCGAATGCAGACAAGGAGAGGAACACGAACACGAACACCGGCACGGTGACCGATGCCCATACGGGGTGAAGTTACGTGCCAAATCAATCGGGTCCCGGCGAAGGATGGCGGGTGGGCGGCGTCGATGCGTGGTGCTGGTAGGCGGTGCCGGTGGGTGTGCTAGTGTACGGTACAAATGGAGTCGAACCATCGACGGTGGATCACACCCACGCCGCACTCACCCCGACGCAGACTTTGGCGGCCGTCCTCTTCGTTTCCTCGACACGGGGTCTGTACAGCGTATCCCGTGCCGATCTGTAGGTGCGGGTGTCAGCGCAGCTCGAGCCTGAGCCGGGGACTCTTGTGGTCGTATCAGCTGTGCCGACTTCGCCCTGCCCAGCCCCGCCGGCACAGCTGAGCATGGCAGGTGGGGGGCGGCTGAGGCGGCTGGGGCCTCAGCGGTCTTCGGAGGTATGACTGCGGGATAGAGAGGTGGGAGGAGGTCCGCGTAGAGACGCAGATGCGGAAGGATGTCGTGGTGGGGAGGTGTGAGGCGGAGGCGGAGGTGGAAGTGTGAGGGTGAAACGTTGAACTCCAGCAGAGGTGGAGGTGGAGGCGGACACGAAGGCGGAGACGGAGACGAGGAAGGAGACGGGGAAGGAGACGGGGCAGGAGACGGGAACGGAGATGGTGACGCGGACGGAAACCGAGACCGAACCGAAACCGATCGACTCGCCGCATCGCGTGCATTGGGCGTTGGGTTCCAGGGGTCGGTGACACCGGACCTGTGGGTTCAGCGATGGTCTGAGCTAGGACGGGCTGACGATCGGTCGTCAGCGGCGCGCGGCGGGCGGGGTGCGGCGATCGGGGTGGGTACGGAGATGCGGGATGCGGGATGTGAGACGCAGAATGCGAGACGCAGAATGCGAGATGCGAGGTGTGGACAAGCATATCGGGCCCAGAAAGGGAAGCGGGTGCGATGATCGATAAGCACGTATCCACAGCGAAGTCGAAGCCGAAGCCAAAGCCAGCACCGAGCCAGAGCCAGCATTGGGTCCAGCACTGGCCTCGCCAATGGAGCCAATGGAGCCATCGATTCGCCATGGATCCAGCGCCGAAGCCAGAGCCAGAGCCAGAGCCAGAGCCAGAGCCAGAGCCAGAGCCAGAGCCAGAGCCAGAGCCAGAGCCAGAGCCAGAGCCAGAGCGATACCAAAGCCAGCTGTCAAGCGTCGCGACAGCGACACCAGGCAACAGGCATTGAGCGGGAAGATCTGGACCACAGCAAAACGTCTCTGGACCGCAGCACAACGTCCCGACCAACCTTGTTCGCGCGACATTCCTGGCATCTGCAAGAGCGCACCATCAGCCGCGTTCTGTCCACGCCCCACGCCCCACGCCCCATGCCCCACGATCCCGACCCCGTTCCAGCCGGAGCTCTGGGCGAAAGAGCAAAAACGAGCCAAACCACTCCGTGGTGCAGGGCACATCACTCCACACGCACGCCAATTTGGATCTCCTCCTCGCGGCGATACTCGCTGCGCTGAGGGTACTGAGCTCGCTCCCGTGCTCGTGCGGCACCTGCTTCGGGCTGAGGGATGACATCGAGGCGGGTCGGGCGTGGATCGATGTTGGCGAGTTGGCGAGAGCAAGTCTGCGAGGGAGAGGTGTGTGATATGTCTATGAGGAAAGGGCGAGTGAGTGGGGGGTAAACAGTGGGGAAACCACGGGGATAACCGCTGACCGCCTCGGGGCCGCACCGGCCTGGCTGCCCGCTCATTACCGCGACTCGTACCCGTACTATGGTCCATGTCCATGTGGCAGCGGGTCGATCGTGCTGGCCCCGCTTCTCGTGCTGGCTGTCAATGATGCATACCAAGTCACCGTCGCTATATATATGTATACCCTCAGAGGGCCGGGCACGGCACGGAACACGGAACAGGGGCCACAGATATGGGTCGAGATGGGTTGGATGAGATGAACAAATCACAAATCGAAACATGCTATGGGAGAAAAAACAAGAATCGCAGAGCGAAGAACGCAGAACGCAGATCACAGTCGGACCCGACCAAATCAGATCCACATTCCACCCACCCGCCACCCCCCACCGCCGTGCTGTCGGAGACGGAGAAATGGCGCGCGGGCGAAAGCGGATCGAATGGATCGACCAGTCGGGTCGAGAGACCTGTATGTGTATGGAGTCGAGTACCATGTTATTGACATATGCCGAGTCGGGTCGCAGCCAAAGTGAATCAAAAAACCAATAACCAAAGATGAGATAGCACAAACCGGGTCGAGTGGACGGATTCAAGAAGAAAGATCTGCGCAGTATGGACGATGATGAGTTGCGGTGTGGTATGGTGTTTGTGTAGTGTTTGCAAGCCGAATTCGCGATGGGCAATGAGAGGGTGGTGAGCGTGCGGTGGGGTGTGCGTTGGGAGTGACTAGTCTACACAAAAGCTGTATCAGAGTGATGAAATGAGTGGACGGAAAGATGCTGGAATAGTCGCTGGGAATGCAGCCCCGGCGCCAGGATGGTGAAGAAGAGAAGACGGAGAACGGAAGGGCAATCGGACCATCGGACCAGGAAGGGAAGTCAGAGCACAGCACAGCACTGCGCCGCACGGCCCAGGGCGACAAGGCGACGATCACCATCCGCCAGCAAGTGACGTCGAGCGGCGCGGCGTGGGTCGGGTTTGTCCCAAGGGATCGAGCGTGGTCGAACGACTCGAATCGAAGGCGAGCGCAAACATCGCGGTGTGAGACCCTGGCGCCCGCTTACTGGCCGCCTCCAGCACCGCTGTTCGACCCCTGGCTCTGTCCCCACGCGCTCGCCGCGCCGGTCAGACTCCCCACGGGACCAGTGAAGGGGTCAAACCCCCCACCCATACCCCCGAGGTTCATACCTCCGCCCATGGCCCCTCCCATCGCGCCATAGCCGTTCCCGCTGGATACCCAGCTGAAGCTCGCGGGGGTCCTGATGGGGCTCGACATGGGCGAGAACCCTCCCTGTCCCGGCGCAGTCGACGAGTTGGTCGTTCCGGCTGTGGATGGGACGCCGGGAGTCGAGCTGGACGGAGTGAAGCCGCCAAAGGCAGACGTGCCGGCCGATGAAGATTCCTTGCTCAGCGCGCCAGAGCCCGGAGCGGCACCAACGCTACCCCCAAAGTATCGAGATCGCGGCGAGGTGGCGAGCGGGAGCGGAGCGTTGAATGGCTGGGCCGTGGGGGACAGTGTCGTCGCCTCGGACGATCGGCGATCCAAGCCGGGAGCAGAAGACGGGACCTGCATCGGCTGCGAGCCCTGCGAGAGGCCAAGACCGTATGGGTTCGTTGAGAGCGTGCTGCCGGACGGAGGAGTGGCACCAGTAGGGCCAGACGGGTTGCTCGTTGACATGCCGGCAAGAGCGACCGTGTGCGCGATGCCGCCAAACATCGACGTGTTGATACCCGCCGGATGAGCGTTACCGCGCTGACCGAGCGAGTTTTTCGAGTACGACAGCCGGATTCCGCCCTTGACAAGGCCGCCCTGCGCGGTGTCAGCTCGGTGGATCACACAAGCGCGGGCCCGCAAACACGTACAAGAGTGTGCCCGTACAGGTCCTTGATCGCGTGCGCGGCGAAGGGGATGTCTTCAAACTCGACAAAGCACATGGGCCCGTTGATCTTCTGACGGAAGCTCATGCGCTTGAAGCCCTGGCAGCGCTGGAACAGGCCGCGTAGCGACTCCTCGAGGAAGTTGGGCGGATGCGTCGGGGGCGAAATGGCCGGGAGATTGCCCACGTAGAGTGTGTTGATCTGAAGACTCAGCATTGGCTCCAATCAACGCCTTGACAAATTCTAACCCAAAACAACTCACAGGTGGATTCTGATCACCAGGGTTCACCGTGTTGAGCGCCATGCCGCGGCCAGTCTCGCTGAGCTGGTCGCTCCCACCCGGTGGCGAGGATCCGTAGGTCATATCGCCACGCATGGGATACATGCCGCCTCCGACGGCCAGACCGGAGCCAGGGCCCATGCCTTGAGAGACGCCCGCGCCGCCTCGCTGCTGCTGCGAATTCGCACCCGAGCTGTTTGTCTTGCCACCGTCGCGGGACTGCTGAGAACCGGAACCGCGGAGGTACCCATCCAGACCGGGCGCGTTGAACCCCATACCGACCGCTCCTCCTACTGACCAGCCCTCGAGTTCGTCTGCTTCTTCCGCAAGCGCGAGGAGGGCCTTGGAATCCGTCGGCCGTTGCGCTGGCGATTTGACAGACAATGTCGGCGAGGCGGATGTGTTGGATTGGGAAGAAGCGGGTGGTTGAGGCGCTGGCGCTGACGAAGCGTTCGATCCAGACGCGGGGAAAGAGCTCGATGGCGGGCCGGGTGGGTAGAACCCGTTGTATCCCGCCGAGGGGATAGGTTTAGACTGCAAATCTTCTCCTGAAGGCTGACGCTCCCTGTCCACGCCCATCGGCGGAGCCACGGGTCCACCTGCCGTATGGTTCGGCCACGAGTCCCAAGCCTCCTTGGCCGAGGGGTAAACTTGGAGTCCCCCTCCCCCTCCCTGCGACGGGGGTGGCATCGCTCCACCACCGATTGGCGGCATCATTGGCCCTCCAGGCAGACCGCTCCCGCCCATCCCCAATCCCGGCACCGCCGCCCCCGCCTGTTGCTGCTGCATTTGCGGTCCGACGCCGAGCAAGCCATTCAGTCGACCCGATCGGATGAGCATCCCGACGATCTCCTCGCCCGACGTATTCCGCTTGGTATGCAGATTCTTCTTCGCCATCTCGGCCTTGAGCGAAGCTCCCGTGAGCGGATCGATCTTGCGTCCCTGCAGGTGCTCCCGAGCCACCAGCGCGTCCGCTCGGGTCTTGAACCTCGCAAAGCCGATCGTTTGCCGACGGGTGGGAACGGACGGTAATGGTGGGCCGCCGAGAACGGGTCCTGAGGGTGCCGAGGGAGTGAGCGAGACAGCCGCTGACGGCGTCGTTGAGGACGAGGTGGAGGCCGTGCCAGCCATCTGGAGCGCCGCGATCGCATCTTCCAGAGCGCCCGTCATGAAAGGTTCCCCATTCTCCGCCGCCGCTGCCTGCGCCGCCTGCTGATTTGCGGCGATCTGAGTGAGTTCGGCGAGGAGAGCGGCGGTGGGTTCTCGTCCACGGCCTGCTCCGGACGGGAACTTGAGCGTTGCGGCTTCGAAGCCGGGCGCAAAGGTGAAGATGTTCTGGAACTCTCGCTCCTGGGGCGACCGTCAGCATGTACTCGGGCAGGTCAGAGTCTGGGTGCTGGGCGCTGAGAGCTCCGAATCCGCATCCGCACTCACCTGCATGTCGTCGGGAAAACCGACCACAAAGATCGTGCTGATCACCTCGTCCTCTGCGTCTCTGTCTCTGTCCCCGCGTTCGTCGTCCCTGTCTCGCCTCCGTCTCTCCCGAACTTCTCCGTGTGCTGATGGTGGTCGCGGGCCGTTGCCCATGATAGCGTGCTGAAGCAAGGATCCCTGCGGCACTGGTCCCGGTCCGGGGGTGCCCGACATTCGCGGTCCGCTGGGGTACGGATCCGAGGGATTTGGTGGTAGCTGATGCTGTAACCCGGGACCTGGGGGCTGACCGTTCGGCAAGCCCTGTCGATATGGCTGGGGCGCGGGTTGGGGTCCTCGCCATGGTCCGTTCTGCCATGGTCCTGCACTGCCCATCATGCCTGGTCCGGGCGGAGGCATTCCCATCTGGACCGAATGGATCGGATCGGGCGCCATGGCGTGCTGTGGTGGTGGAACGTATGGCGGTGCGTGCGGGGGTGGTGATGAGGTGACGGGGGGTAGGTACGATTGTGCAGCGACGTGGGCGTATGGTCCGGCGCCGAGAGGACCGGGTGGGCCGGGAGGGACTTGTGGTTGAGGCGTCTGCAAATGATGAGGATGTGGGTGCGAGCCCGAGTCAGAGTACATGGGCGACTGGACGGGGGAAGGTTCGGCGTCGGGAGGCGAGCCAGCGCCGAGGTGATTGCTCTTCGCGTCAAAGGCGGATGCGCCAGACACACCCGAGGCTGCCGAAGGTGCGCGTGATGGGTGGGAGGACATGGCAAAAGGGGCGGGCTGGTGTGATGATGACGAGGATGCGGATGCGGGCGACGAGAGGTGGACCGGGGACGACATGCCGGTAGGGGTCACCGAGGGTTACGGCGGAGTATGGTCTCGGTCGGCCTGATGCAGTTGAGAGGGTTGTTGGGTTGTGAAATAAGGGGTGTATGCAATGACTTGAGCTCGGAGCGGCCAGATTGCGGCGATTGGGTTGCGGATGCGTTACAGGCGACTTGTCGATGTCGATTGGATCGATTTGTTGACACTGAGCGGCAGACCGATCCACTCAACCGCCTGATCGGGATGTTTTGACAGACCTCTACCCGGATCGTGGAGACAGACTCCAGACAGCCGGTCGTATCGCCCGCGTAGCACCCTGCTCGGTCTCCTCTCTCTCCCTTGATCTCCTTCGAGGCTCTCCTATCCAGTCCTAGTCCTCGACTCGGACTCGATCCGTTCCGTCAATGCACCCCTCTCTCCTTGGGATGATCCGGTGCGTTCTCCACGCCTCGCCCTCGATTCGATTCGGTGTATGCAGTGCGTCGTGTTGCTGAAATGGGTCGGTTCGAATGATCACGGAGCTGTGTTGGGTCTGTCAACAAGCCGTTGCGCGACGAGTGGATACAAGACAAGGCGGGATGAGTAACGGCAATGACAATGACAATAACAAAGGCCCGAGCGCGGGCGTGGGCGTCGGCACGGGGTGGGGGAGGTGGACGAGTGAGCTGTCACCCCAAGCAAGCTCGCTGTTGGAGACCACGGGGGACTCGGACACGAACCAATCGAACGAACCGAGCCGAACCGGGATCTCTCAGGACGAGGAAGGGTGTGGCGCGGGGACGAGGACGTGTTTGAAGTGTAGCGTAATGGTAACTGGAGACTGTTTGATCGAGACGAGGATGGAGAGGGACGGGGACGTACGGGTTCGTGCGGCGTCGCGTCTAGAGTGTTTCGCATGTAGCTTGGGGTGGGTGATATAGGTGGATGGACGGAATGGATGGGGTGGATGGGGTGGATGGGATGGATGGATGGAAGGCAAACAAGAAAGAGGGTGTGAGGTGGGGTGGTGTTTATGAGATGAGCGTAGCGCGTGGGCGGCGTGGGTGGTGGTGGTGAGCGTGGGCGTGTGGGCGTGGGGTGGCGGCGAGGCAGCGAGACAACGACGGGTTTATTCGAGCGGCAACACAGCCAACAGGAGGTAAACGGGGGGCAGACCCAGGGGCAGGGGTCAACGATCATATTCCCTCAAAGGGGAAAAAACCGACCCTGAGATCAAGTGACCCTGGATCAGCTCCAGGGTGACGAACCCATACCGACTCCTCGGCTCTCCCGCCGTGCCGCCAGCCTGCCAGGTGGATGACGCCGGCGTTTCGCGGAGATAGCGACGGAGGGGTGCAGCGTGGCGCCGGGCGGCGGGGAGGTCGGGTCGGGTCCATGGGAATGCCACGTGATGATGACGAAAGGGTCACAGGGGTAGAGTGGGATCTTCAACGGCGCAGGGCAGGTACGGCCGACCCGAGCAATGGCGACGAGCACGACCACCGAAACGAGGCGAGTAGTGATGGCGACGGCCACTGCGGTGAGAGGCACACTGAGAGAGAACGAACAGAGAGGTCAGCAATGTCACGATTTGGTCCACAGAGAGCTGATAGCTGATATGAGTGTGGACGGTGTGATCCTACTCACCACCGCTAGATCATCATCCGCCGTCTCCAGTTCGTCGGTCGCTCCGTTCCTTCCATGCAACCTTCATGAGCGGTGCATCTTCCCCATGGCCTGAGTTCCGGACCAGTAAGGTCAGGCATCACTCCGCCCGACTCCTCGTCTGACCACCCCCCGCGCAGCCTGCTCTCCAGTTCGCCGGCATGCACTTCCCATCTCCAGCGGGCCGCATGCAGACGGAGACATGGCGGGGGCGCCATGTCGGCTTTGACGGGAGAGACGGAGGGACCAGGGCCGCACAGCAAGTTGTCCAGCTGCTGAGAGGAGAGTAGCAACGGGTGTCGGGAAGTTGCAAGGTGGTGGTGACTAGTTAGACTTGAACTTTTGGCTCACTCGCGGGACATGCTCGGGCGACTGCGAGACCCCGTCTAGATTAGGTAATCACTGCGCTCGTCTGTCACCTTGCCTTTCCAGCGATGGCGTTATGCCTGGGTCACTCTCATTCGCCAACAACCCCCGCCAGCAGCTCGACTCCTGCGACACCTGCAGTACGATGTGATGATGCTGGATTCCTACCCTCTGCCCAAAACCCTCCGCCGACGATCCTCCGCCTTGTACAGACCACGATACTCCGCGCACACCTGGCGCCACACGCTGACGTGCCACTGCAGAAGGCTTCGGTGCTACCTCCCTTGACAGCTCCACCTGGTGAAAGGATGACTCGCTGCTGCTCTTACCGCGATCACCCGTGCACTGACAAAACCCAGTGGGATCAATGCGCTCCCTCTGTCGTTACTAATCACATACATCAACCCACCACACCCCAAGTTCACCCAGGAATCACACCGCATCATCACAACGCGAGGCCATCACGAGTACGCCCCCTCGCACCGACCCTCGTAGTGCTACAAGTCACAACAGTCACAACCTCATGTCCGCGCTCACGTCTTCGCGCCCGAGCGACTTTCGGTCCGCGACGAAGGATCTATCCCGATGGTCCTCCTCGTCGGCTGACGACCTCGCCAACCCCGAGATCCAAGACGCCTTTGTGCGCGGCCTGCACGGTATCGCGCAGAGCTATGCTGATGCCTCTGCTGCCGACCGGGCCTACTTCCGGGACAGGATGTACGGCGCCCTCCGGGGTGTGACGGGCACGGACGACCAGCCGTTACTGACCAAATCGGGCGTTTCTCACAACAAGACGACGCTGGATGATGACCGCCGGAAACTCGCTGATGGCATGTACTCGGTAGTCAAGTCGCATCGAGACGATCTGAAGAGTCTCAGAGACAAGGGGGACACCAAGACGCTCGGGTGGTACGCTGACACCGTGAGAGAGTGGGCGAAGACCTACGGGTTTGACGATACCAACATGGGGTCGTCCGCGCCCAACACCGAGGCACGCTCGCGCAGCAAGAAGCCCAAGCACGACACCGCGCTCGCGACGACCAAGGGTTCCAGCAAGTACGACTACCCCAATGCGGGTATGCAGCCGACCAAGTCCGCTCTCAAGAAGTCCAGCCGACGCACTGACGACGGCGATACGAGCGACGACGGTTCCGGTTCCGAGAACGGGGGCAAGAGCTCGAAGCGGCGTCGCAAAGAGGGTGCGTCCGGAGAAGGGAAGAGTGGGAAGAGCACGAGAGACAGGCGAAGGCGCCAGCAGAGAAAGGAGGGGTCGGAGCCGTCAGAGCGGTCGGACGATTCAAAGACTCTCTCACAGTCAGAGGCGGACCTTCGATCCACTACTCCCTCCAAATCATCGCGCTCGGGCTCCCGCTCTCGCTCGAGGCAGGAGACCAAGCTCGACCAGTCCGACTGGGAGGGTCGATCGGTGTCCAAGCCCCACGCGGACCGCGAACACGCAGACCACAGAGGTCGCTCGAGGAAGCGCGAGTCCTCGAGGAAGCGCGAGTCCTCGAGGACGAGGGACAGCTCGAGCGACGACAGCGACAGCAACTCGGACTCGGACTCGGGACACAGCAGCGGAAGGCGGCCTCGATCCCGTACCGGTCGGACCGAGTCGGATGCTTCTGATCGTACTTCGAGGTCGGAGTCGGGTTCGAGGTCGAGGTCGGAGTCGGGTTCGAGGTCGCGGTCCAAGTCGAAGTCCAAGTCTCGCTCCGGGTCGAAATCTCACTCTGAGAAGCATCGCGAGCCAACCGACGCATCCGAGGACGATAGTCCGCGCCGTCGGTCCCATACACAGTCCCCCAAGTCCCGTAAGGATCGCGAGCGCAAGTCCCGCGCCAAGGCCGATGAGTCCAACTCCTCCCAAAGCGATGCGACGGACTCTGACGACTCTGCGGCTCTCAGCAAGGCGCTGGTCCCTTGCGGCGCGCCTCGCATCGAGAGTACCCGCGATACCCAGGTGGGCACCGGCACCGGGGTCACGTCGGCGGATATCGAGAGCATGGTGGCGGCCGAGGTGCAGAAGCGGCTCGCACACGCGCTTGCGGGTGACTCGTCAGCCCATCCGCTGGGTTTCCAATTGGGAGGCCAGTACCCGTCAAACAGCCTGCTCGGTCAGAACGGGGTTAGCCAGTACGCGTATGGGCCTTATCAGCCCACTGGATACTCTGCGCCCAGTCCCCATTCGACCGCCGGCGACACATGGCCGACCCAACACGCTCAGACCACGCAGCACCAGCTAGCCCACACGGGATACTTCACTCCCGAGCAAGTTTCTCGTATCATGCAGGAATCTGCTCGTCGGGCGTACGTCCACCCGAGCGACTTCAAGTCGCACGCGAGGGAGGTTATCAGCCGGAACTTTGGGTCTAGCACCGACGGAAGCAGGGTCGTAGAGTTTGCGGATCAGTACGGGAACAAGGCGAGGGGTCGGAAGTACCTCGAAGCAGGTGGGGTGGTCACTACCATCGATTACGATCAGGGTTCCACTCCGACTTCGGCTTGGGCTCCGTCGCCCCGCGGAGGAATGATGGGGAGCAGTGCGTATCCCGGTGGACCCGCCGAGACTACCATCCCGGGTAGTTTGCGCAGCGGGTACGATCCCCGATTCATGGAGTACCCGCAGAGTCTCGCCAGCGGGTTCGCTCCGAGCATGAGCAGGAGCTTCGCCGCGCCCACGGTGTACTAGGAGAGCAAGTGAGGTGTCCCGCAGCGGAGACCAAGTGTGGATCTCGTCTTCGTGAGGAACTACTACTAGGTACTAGCCGCAAATGCAGTCAGTCGCATGCCCGCGAGTGAGCCATGGTGTGCTGCGACGTCTCACCGAGTCTCTGAGACGAATCACTAAGACTGGATGCATTCGTCTTGACCCGTGGCCGTTGCCGTGGCCGTGGTCGCGTTTCAGGCACGACCATGAGCATGTGTGTCATGTGGCGTTTTTCGCACGCAAAGCCAAACGCGTAGATGGAATTACAATCAAGTGGTCGCCGCCGATGCATCGGCGTCGCGCCGGCGTGACACGACACGGCACGACACGACACGACGAAGGACATCTCGAGTCGGCGTGACGCTCGGCGTCTCCGTGGGTGGGCGGCGTCGCTGCACCGCGGCGAGTGACTGGCATGTGGCCCGCGACGAACCACTCCAAACCGAATCGATATGACACGCCCGATCGACCATTCCATGTGGCTTGCCCAACTCAAATCTCGTCGCAGCGCACCGCAACATAGTCACGCCGAGGTGTCGAGCCTGCGCGTCCCTTCGGCCCCTACGTCGGACTCTACTCTGCGCTCTGCCTTGCCCGTGGCCATTCCGCTCCGATTCTTCTGCGTCGGTCAGGGCGTGGGGGCGTGGCGCTGTTCGGTGCCTCGTCGTCTCACTTGAGCGTGTCATGCGGCGCACTCTGCAGTCTGCACCAATCGCACCCACCTCCGGGGGAAAAACCGAACGAGGGCAAAATCAATCGCGTCGAGCGGGCGGCAAAAAGCAGAGAAGCAGAGCAGCGCAGAGGAAGTGCGAGGTGGGAGGCACGCTTGGTGCGGTGCCAGGTGGTATATAGAGCTAGCAGCTATCTGTGAGACAGAGACTCACTCCGCGTCTCATCGAATCGTTACTTCCCCACCTGGTTACTTCCTCACTTCCCACTTGCTCGCTCGTCGTCGCTAGTTCGCTGCGCGAGTAGCGATACGATACGACTCGACCTCACGAACTACACTCCAGTGCACCTCGTTTGACACGACCCACCTCGACCTGCTCCGAGAGCTCGTCGGATAGTCTGGCTGGTCCATCGCAAATCCTTTCACCGCCCCGTCTGTGCCCTCCCGCGCCGTTGCCGTCGTCGTCGCCGTCGCCATGTCCTCGCCGATCCACAAGTTCCTGTTCTCGCCGCCCCCGTCTCCGCCGCGCGATGCCGCCGACCGGGAGACCACGTCGAAGCACGGCCTCACCTCGCTCAAGTCGATGCTGCTGCCGACCGAGCTCATCCCGCGGTCGACCCTCGCCCTCGATGCCTCCGCTTCCGGTTCCACGTCCGATCTCAAGGCTCGGTCGCCTCGGACCCCGCAACAACACCACTTTGCATTCGAGTCGTACCCCTCTCCTCTCCGGGGTCTGCCTGGGTCGATCGCCCCTCACGTCGCGATCCACCTGGCTGAAGATGTCGAGGCGACTCCGCGAGGCGCGACCGCCACCGGCCCGCAGCCATCGACGCCCCGAAGGGTCAAGAACCCGCACAACCTGAAGATCTCTACGCCGCCTTATCTCCCATCCAACGTCCCGTCCTCCCCGCAAGCATCATCGTTGTCCTCGATGATGCCCGGGTCCCTGCCCCGACCGGTCATCCGCCTGCTCTTCCTCGTGTCGCTCCTCGCGTCGTCGATCCTCATCCTGACGTTCGTTCCCGGCGCGAGACTCCCCTCTCTCAAAGCAGCGAGCATCTCTCGGCGTCTTGCGCTGGCCCCGGACGGACGCGCCTACGTCGACGTCGCGAACGAGCCGCGGAGCTGGACCGACGCGATCGACAGGGATTACACCCCGCCTCAGATCCGCGCACCACACATGATGAAGCGCTCGCGCTCGTTGAACGCCAGGCGCGAGCTGGACTCGATGGTCCCGCACCGTGAGTGATGCGCACGCACGCACATAGTACCGGAATCACCCCCTCGGCCTCGGCCTCGGTTGGATTAGTATCTCGCAGCAGGTTGACTGACCCTACGCAGCGTTGAAAGCGGTCCGCCCCGTGCTTGACGCCCACCCACTACCTGCCACGCACGAGCTGCTTGCGATCCAATCCTACCTGCTCGACTCGGACTACAACGTGCTGCCTTCCAACCTGGACCCGTCGCTGCCGCTCGACGCGCACAGCGTGCTGGGCATCGGTTCCTCCAAGCTCGGCAAGCCGGGGAGCGAGGCCGAGAAGGCGTGGCTATCCGAACTGGAGCTCGAGAGGGAGGACGACATCGTGATCTGGTATGGGGGTGATGGGTTCTCTCGACTGCCCCACGCGCTCCTCGACCTCCTCCGCGCGCTTCACGGGCCAGAACGACACCCCACCCTCATCCCCTGCCACGCGAGGTCGGACCTCAAGCTCCTCCACGGTATCTTCGACAGGCTGCAGCTTCCGATCAGGCACCACCCGCTCGTCATGATTGGCAACGAGCCGATCATCGGGGACACCGACCTGTGGGAGGAGCTCCGCGGTTCCGGCAAACTCACAAAGATGCTCGAGAAGGTCGGGTGGGTCAAGCCGGTCAAGAGCAAGTCGTCCAAGCACGACGAGGTGGGGTCGGGAGAGCAGCAGCATCAGCAGCCAAAGGACCAGGCATAGGCGTGGTGCGGCGTGGTGCGGCGTGGCGCGGCGTGGCGTAGCGTGGCGTAGCGTGGCGTGGACGCCCGTTGGCGCCCTTGGAATCTCCACAGGCTGAGCCTCAGCATTCTTATAACGCGCAGGTTCGCGATGTACAAGTGAGCGTACAGTACCATTATCAGTATTGCACGGTAGTTTCCTCTTCTATAGGTTCTCAGCAACGTGACGGGACAATCGATGCAAGCTCATGTATGCTACTCTACTTGCATCGGACCGGATCAGATCGCAGCCACTGCCACTGGTGCCACTGCCACTGCCACAGCCACCTCGCGACAGGCTCGCTCGCCGAGCGCCGGTCCGGATTGAGAGACGGTCAAGGTACGAGCACGATGCTGGTACGAGTACAGTCTTGTCCTCGTACTTGAAACGGGGTCCATATGCTCGACGACTTGCCTTTGGAACGCGCTGTGCTGCGTGTGCTTGACGACCATCGCAAGCGCTTTGAGACGGGACGTGAACGGGGGTGATCCGCGATATCGATATGGCTGCCCGGTGCCTAGGAACGGGGTACGGTATCACGTCCCATCAACCAGAACAACGACAAAGAACCGGTGCGAGTATTGTATTGTATTGTACAAACAGTTCGTGGTTCATACCCCACCGACCACCCTCGAAGGCATCCATCCATCGCGACGATGAGTTTCGAGACCCCCGTTCCGCCCCGTCATCTCCTGATCCGCGCTGATCCGCGCTGATCCGCGCTGATGCGATACTCGATGTGACTGACTGCGAGTCGAGTCGACGTCGACGTCGACGTTGACTGTCCCCGTCTCGACATCCTTCCGTCCGTCCTTGACAGGAACGAGGGCATGTATCAGATTACTGACGATGCACTTTGATCGCATCTCAACCTCGGGACGCGGGGCATTGATGAGGTATAAGATGGTCCACATGTCTCCCCTCCCATCTCCCATCTACCATCTCCCATCTCTCGTCTCTCACCCCACCGTCTTTCCGTTCTCTTCCCGTCGTATCCAACTCACGCCGAGAGCCTCGCGCCGGCCGCTCACGCTCTCTTGCTACTCACACTCATTACAGGACTCGTACAACACACCTGCCCCACCCCGCTTTGGCACCACACCATGCGCGTCGCCGCTCTGCTCGCACTCGTCGTTGCTCTTGGCACCCGATCCGCTGCCGCGAGGCCACTCGACAGGACGTCGAATGTCAAGTATGCCACGCGATCTCTTCCCTCCCGCTTTGGAGGGGTCAATCTTGCCGTGAGTACCGGGACGGCGGCCACTACAGTATCTTTACCAGTCAAGGGGGAAGGGGGGGGGGGAGGGGGTGGCGAGGCGACTTCCACTCCGCGGGGCCTTGCATAGCGTGCTGAGCAGGCGTTAGGGGTGCGACTTCGGGATGTCCACCGACGGGACGTCTGGTGAGTCGAGTGGACGCCTGGAGATCGTCGCCGGACTGATACAGCACCACACAGGCATGTCGGAGTGCCCCGGCACCGACCAGATCAGCCATTTTGTCAATGAGGGTGCGAACGTGTGAGTGAGCGATACTTGTACAGTACCAGTTCTCGAGCACTACTCCACCCCTCCGATCATCCTCCCGTGCTCGTGTTCGCCACTATCCCCTTACTTGCGATGCCTTGTGATACCTCGACATGCTTTGAGATGCCCTGAGATGCCTTGCGATACCGTCATACGTAGTCATCACTTTTCATCCCGCTGATCACTCGCCAGCATCCGCCTCCCCGTGGGATGGCAGTTCCTCGTCGGATCCACCACCGACTCCTCGTCCACCACCCTCGACGCGACGTTTTTCGCGACGTACAACAGCCTCGTCACGTCCGTGACCGACTCGGGGGCGTACGCTATCATTGACGTGCACAACTATGCGCGGTGGAACGGGGAGATCATTGGTCAGGGCGGTCCGTCGAACGATGATGTGAGTGCGGAGTGCGGCGAACTCTTCGGGCTGGATTCGACATCAACTTGACCCACCACTCCGCAACGCACTGTGTACAGTGTCGTCCCTAATCTACCACCTGAGTGTACTGTATGTATGTACTGACCACGCCAACCCTTCGGCTATCAGTTCGCAGCCCTCTGGACCCTCCTGGCGACGGAGTACAAATCCAACCCGCTCGTCATGTTCGAGCTCGTCAACGAGCCGCACGACCTCGACGTCACGCTCTGGGCGGGGACCGTGCAGGCTGCGATAAACGCGATCCGGGCCGCGGGGGCCACGTCCCAGACGATCTTGATTCCGGGCACGGAGTACACGCACCTCGACGCGTGGACCGACGGGAGCGATGATGCGCTTTGGTGAGTGGAGGCGGCATCTCGGACGGGTTGGCTCTGTGCTTCGCGCCTCGGGATCACAGAGTCTTGATGGATCTTTCGAACGGGTTACTACGACAGGAACAAGTCATCCAGTTCACCAAGCGCAGTGATCGGGATGTGTGATGTACCGCGGAATCGTGCTGACCATCACCCCGCACAGAACGTCACCGACCCAAACAACAACAACCTGCTCGTCGGACACATCTACCTCGACAGCGACGGCTCCGGAACGAGCACCGAGTGCACCACGACGTGAGTCCCAGTGCTTGCTTCGCGTGTCCTGTGGCGCCAGGAGTCCCGCTCAGTGCACTGACACACTCACGCACGCCCAGCGGCACCGACACGATCGATGCGTGGACGAGCTTCCTCGAGCAGAACGGTAGGAGAGGTATCATCACTGAGACTGGCGGCGGAAATACCGACTCGTGTGTCACCGAGTGAGTGGAGAGTCCATCGTACAGTACTCGTACACCGGTATAATCAGTGTTGCTTTCCAATCGCACATTGGCGGGTACCCATCTCGGTCATGGTCAAGCAAAGTGACGATACTGATACTGCCTTTCCAGTTTGTCGGCGGCTCTTGACGACGTCGTTTCGTCCAGCGACACCATCGCCGGTTTCGTGATTTGGGCGGTGAGCGGATGCCCGGACTCGGTGTCGGCCCTCGGCGTCCCAATGTTGAGCCGAGAATGGATCGTATCGCTGATCATCGTCCAGGCCGGATCCTTCGACACCAGCTACGCTCTCTCCGTGACGCCCAACTCTGACGGTACCGACCAGCTGATCTGGAGCGAGGCTGTGGAGCAGTACCTCCTGGGGTGAGCGCCATTACATGCCAGCTTCTCCTGACCTACGATTCGGACGGGGTGTGGCCGTTTCTCATATCCTCTGCACTGCCGTCTGCCGAAGTCCATAATGCTGATCGCACGATACAGCGCCTCCGGCAACGCCACTGCTACGTCCTCCGTTGTATCCGCCACGACCATCGCGGCCTCTTCCCTCGCTCCCAGCTCGGCCCTATCGACCAACTCCGTCGCCACGAGCAATATCTCTTCCTCAGCCGCTTTCGTCGGTGGGAACACCGAGATCGTCTCGACGAGCGCGACCTCTGCTTCGGCACCGTCCTCGGCGGCTCCAAGCTCCGCGGTCCCCTCTATGGGCTTCACGAGCGGTGTGACATTCCCGGCATCGGCATCGGCATCGGCGTCCGCGTCGCCGTCCAGCGCCCTCGCCAGCTCCGTCGCCCCCATCTCTACCGCCTCTACCGTCTCATCGATGTCTTCCGCTCCTTCCGCTACGAGCTCCGCGTCCGGTACGAGCGGTACGAACCTGCAGACGTACACCGGTGCTCTGGGCGGCATCGTCGCTCCGGCGGTGTACGGTGAGTATCCCTAGCTACCTTCATTCTCCCGTGAACGGGGATTCTCGCAGATTAGACTCGTGGCTCGTCACTGGAAACGTTATCGCTGACGTGCCGATCCGCGTGTCGTAGCGTCCGGTACCGTGTACGTGAGCAGCAACCAGACATACAACTTCGCCATCGACGCGCTCGACGCGTCGTGTTATGCCCAGATGAACGACTGCCAAGCCGCAGCGAACGCGGGCGGGAACCAGGGGAACCTCACGGTCTCGGCATGCGAAAGTCAGGTGGGTAACGTACATTTGGTTCAAGACGGGACATGTCGAGTCGGAACTGATCTTTATATGTAGCAGGTTCAGGAGTGCCTCGCCGCTGCGAGCGCGACGGCTTCGTCGTGATCTCCGAGAGCGGACGGCGCTGCGACTGCCTTTGTTCACTGGCTTGGACTTTGCACGCTATCGCTTCCCAAGCCCCTTTCAACCCGAATCCTCTTCTCTTCTAGCGAGTGTTACATGTACCTACGGTATACAGTACACGCTCCTCTGCCCAAGCCTACCGTGTATGCATGGACATTTACTTTGCTCGATTTCTTTCACTCATTTCTTCCACTTTACGGAATGCCTTCCAGCGCCACAGTATTGTGCTTCGCGGAAGAGCAGGTACCTGTACTCGTACAGTACCAGCCCCAAGCGGAATCACGTTGACGAACGAGAAACAGGGTCACGTCTGCGTGGACGTCGAGCCGCTTTGGTTGCCTTGGGTGCCAGCGCTGGATCCCGAGCTAGAGCTCGACGAACCGCCACTCAACGTGGCAGTGACGATCGACGGCATGTCCATGGTGCGCTACGTGCTGTGGCTTAAGTTGGGATGTGGCTGAGCGGCTGGAGTGCTTGTCTGTGGTGTAGTACAGCAGTGCTGGTCCGTGGTGTAGAGCGTGGCTGGCTCGTTATCGCAATACATGCGCGGCGGCGGTGTTAATAACTGTTCGCGCGTAGCGAAGAGGCGGTCAGAAACTCGAGATGACCAAAGGAGAGTAAGCGAGCTCATCCCTTCACCTCGACCGGCAAATACGCCGGGGTCTTCTATACGCCGACGTTATGAAAGGTGATGCTACCCCCACGGCGAGGTGCATGGAGCATGGAGCATGGAGCAGTAGGCGAGGAGGCTTGCTTCGATTGATATGCCCTGTGTCCTGGGAAGGCCGGGAGGCCACGAGATGCCTGCAGTGAGCGCACTCCAGGGCATCCTTTGTCTGCGAGTCCTACATTCCGTCGCTCCGCGTCTCCGCCTAGAGCGCGGAGAGTGGTTATATCCGGACGAGCGCGAACCTTGAATCATGTTCGCACTTGCGTGGGGAGAGTCAAACCACTGATGTTGTCTTATGACGATATCAATCACTGCACCTGCATCGTCTATCTGCTGCGACGAATTCCTCACTCATCATCATGCATCCAGATAGTCAACTCAACTCGAACCGGACTATTTCCGAGCGCGGAGGACAATGGCTGCCACGCAAGTGGCACCTTTCCTGCCTCTCCTCGGAAAAACCCATCAGTCCTTCTTGCCTTCGGACGGGGTAGAGGTCGAGGTCGAGGTCTGATCCTGCGGGGCATCAGAGGACGACGACGTGTCCGACTTGTCGTTGGTCGTCTCAGAGCCCGAGGCCGTTCCTCCCGAAGCAATAGAAGTAGAAATGGTGCTGGTCCCTTCCGCAGCTTTCAGGCTCTCCGCTGACTGCCTCCGGCGCATCTCCATAACAAATGTCACTGTCTCGGGCATGTTGTGTGTTCCGTTAGTGTGGTGGTACGTGGCAAGTGAGTACGAGTACGAGTACGAGTACGGGTGCGCGAGGTGTTGGTGGCTTCCAATTCGCGATGTCGCAATTGCAATGAGAAGTTGATTGGGTCGGGTTGGGGGAAGAAAGTTTGAGTTCCTGCCTTCGGGCGTTCTTATACACGCCGGGGAGGTCGTCGGGGGACGAACCTTTCTGCGAGGTCATCGGGGCGAGGTCATCGAGGCCAGGTCATCGGGGCGAGGTCATCGAGGCGAGGTCATCGGGGCGAGGTCATCGGAGGAAGGCCGTGTGTGAAGTCTGAAAAAGCATGTGTCGGGAAATGGCTTCTTGCTTGACAGAGGAGCTGGCCGGGGGAGCAGAATATGAAAGGCAAGGTGGAGAGTGGGGGAAGGGCGGAGTAGGAGGAAGGTGGGAGTCCGGAGCGAGCGTACGAGAGTGGGAAGTTGGCGGAGAATGAGGAGGGTGGGGCGAGGAGTGTGTGCGACATGACTCCGCCGATGCCGACTCGAACACCTGTATCAATAAAGTGCTGGAAGGAGGAGCGATACGATCCGCCAGAACATTGTCGAAAGCTCCCGGTGCTCCCCTACTCCGTCTCACTGCTCCCTGGACCACCCTACATAGCTGCATGCAGGCCCATTCCACACGGTGAATTCCGAGTCCGCGATCAATTCGCCGGGCTCTTTGAGCACTGTAAGCATTTTGCATGACAGTATGGGAACTCTTTTGAGATTCGCGCTCCATGTTCGACCCCCGACGGGACATACTTCCGACCTGCTCGGATCACGATCGTCATTGTGACCGTGTGAGTCGATCAGCTCGCAACTGGAAGGCATCCTGGCGGACTGGCGTGGGAGAAGGTCAGTCCCACACGCCGACTGCGTGAAGGGATGCGCTTACTCCGTCGGCCAAACATCCCGCCGACACCGCTTGCCACCAGGTGGTCAGGCGTTGCTCAAGCGGGAAGATGCTCGGGTACGGCCGAAGGACTTGAAGTCTGACGCTCAGTCGCGAGGTCAGCAGACAAGGTCAGTACCATTTTGTCTTGGCATCCGATTAGGAACCGAGAATAGACGCGCTAGAGGGTCGGCCCGCCATGCCGGCTTGACCTACTCTGGATAAGCTCTCCTCCGTCCTCTGCTTTCAAAGGCAACCCAGTATCTTGCCTGCGGCCTGGCTCGTGGGGTACATGGGGCCTGAGAACAATCCGAGTTCAATGAGCATGGGGTCATGCGGTAGTTCGCTGTTCGGTCCGACTCGCCCTGCGACCTTGCCACCGCCTGTCTCGTCTGGTTGTGGCGATCGGGCGATAGTTCGAGGAGCCCGTGTCGGCCCGGTTCGTATCGAGTGTTGCGGGCGCCGCGTGCGAGTACTTGTACAGAACGAGTACTTGTATGAGTACTGCGAGAGGGATCCGGACCGACGAGACTCGGTCCGGCTACCCCGCATTGGACTGGCACAGGACACCGTGACATGCCCGTCGCAGGTGGCCGATAACCGCTGTATCGGCCGCTACAGTACCTGTGATTGATATAAGGAGGCCCCGCGGAGAGCCAGGGCCCAACTCGAGCAGTCACCAAACCACCGCACCACTGCCAGCAGTCTCACACCGCCTTGGAGGCACATACATACTCCATGTCGATTCCCCCCGAGCTGTCCGCCGTGCCGGCGGCTGACACCCAGACCAAAGATCTCATCGCGACCCAGCATCTCGAACATGTCTTGACCACCAACGACGACGACATGCTGAATGAGAAACAACGCCATCTCGGCAATCACCAGCTGGACGATGCCAAGGCTATCCTGAACCAAGCAGGGGAGTCCATCGAGATCAGTCCCGAAGAGAACAAACGGCTGCTTCGCAGAATCGATTGGTGGGTCTGCGCACCCATGTGCATCGTATACTGCGTTCAGTCTCGTAAGTCCACCGTCGGTCGTCTCCCTTCATCAAGTGCCAGTCGATGTACGGTGCTGATCGACTACACAGTCGACAAGAGCTCCCTTGGACATGCAGCCATATTCGACCTGCAGAAGTTGACCCATCTCGTCGGGTCTCAGTACTCCTGGCTCTCATCGTTCGTGCCCATGCCCTCATCACGTTCAAATCGCGCTGAGCCACCACAGGTGCGGATACGCGGCGCAGCTCGTGGTGCAGCCGCTGTCGGCGTATGTCCTCGTTGTCTTCCCGGTCAAGTACTGGGTCATGTTCAACATGATTTCCTGGAGCATCGTCACGATCTGCACCGGTGAGTCATGAGATTCAACAACACGTATGGGGTGTGAGAGAGCGAGTGGCATGCCATTCTGATAAGACTGATTGTACTGTAGCGGCTGCGAAGGATTTCACGGGACTTTTGATCTGCCGCATCCTACTTGGATGCTTCGAGGCTACGATCCTGCCTTCGTTTGTGCTGATCACGCAAATGTGGTGGACTCGCCGGGAGCAGTCTTACAGGACAATCGCGTATCAGATTTCGCTCAGTGTAGCGAGCGCCTTTGGTGAGTCCTGAGCACCGCCGAAGCCCAATTGATGTATGAGTTCATGAGCTGGAAAAAAAGTGCGGGGCTGACGATCTCAGGATCGCTGATGTCTTATGGAATCGGAGAAGCTGTGGTTAAGACCACGACCAGCATCTACCCATACCAAGGCATCTTCCTCTACCTCGGGGCGATTTCACTCGGATGTGCACCGCTGGTTTGGTACCTTCTTCCCAACTCACCGACCACCGCGAAATTCCTGCGACACGGCAACGACCGCTTGATCGCTTTGGAGCGGGTCCGGGAGAATAACACGGGCACCAAGGTGAGCAAAATCGTTGACTTCTTTGACTGTCGAATGACTTGGCGAGATTGACGTTGCGCTGTAGACGTCCAAGTGGAAATGGCCGCAGTTCTGGGAGGCAATGCGGGACATCAAGACCTGGATGTGGACCGCCATGTTCATGTGGGTCTCTGATTCCGATAGGGCACGACTGCACAGACTGATGTCTCGATGCAGCTGCGTGTCTTGCCCGTCGAATGGCTTCGGAACCTTTGGAGGGCTAATCACCAAGGGCTTTGGGTTCGACAGCTTCAAGGCGAGTCGTCATGCGTCCCACATTGTCAGTGACACGGCACTGACAATGGCGCAGACCCAGCTCATGCAGATCCCCATCGGAATCATCGGAATCATCGAGCTCCTCGCGGCGATCTGGGTGACGAACAAGATCAAAAACCGCTACATCGTCATCGTCATCCTGTCTCTGCCGCCCATCGGAGCTTGCTGCGGTCTCGTCTACATGAGCCGGAGCAACATTGGAGGGCTCATGGCGTGTTACTATGTCACTCACACGTATCCCTGCCTCCGTGAGGCTACAGTGTACGATAAGGCTCGGACGGGATCTGACGTTCGATCATCAGAGCCCCTCTTGTATGCTAGGGCCAACCTCAACGCCTCCGGTACGACGAAGCGAGTGATTGTGACTGCGGTGTTGTTCATCGGCCGTGAGTCTCGGTCATCAACAGTCTGGTCTTTGGCTGACATTGGTCGACAGAGTGCGCGGGGAATGTACGTTCTACTCTCTCCTGTGCGTCTCACTCGACATGACTGTACTAATGACTCTCTGCAGATGGTTGGGCCGCAAGTCTACTTTGATTATGAGGCACCATACTACCGCACGGGTCTGTATGTGGATATCGGCTGCTGGAGCGTGCTCGTCCTCCTGTGTATCGCCATGTTCTTCCACCTCAGGCGACTCAATGGTCGACAGGCCATCCGCCGCCGGGAGCTCGGACTTCCCGAGGACCTCAAGGATATATCGATCATGACGATCGACGAGGCAGCGGCGTACAGGGCCGAGCTGAGCGTGGTCATGCGCGAACAAGGCATCAACAGGGACATCGTTTTTGAGAACGCCTTTGACGATATGACGGACTTTGAGTAAGTACACTCTCCCTGTAAAAAGCTCAAGACGTCACTGACTCTGCTTCTCAGGAACCCGTGCTTCATGTATGTGATTTAACGACCGCAGCACACGCACACTCAAGGACGTGGCCACGGCGATAATGTTAGAGCCATGATTCTAGTCAAATCAGAACACTCCGCATATACATAGTTCCGTGCTACTGCAGGTACTCATGTTGATGGTGCACGCGATCCTCTGCATCGATATGTACCGTACTTTCGCAAAGATCGCAAGTACATACTGTATGATGTCGCTGTGACGGGAGATAAAAAAAAAACCTTGGCGTCAATGTGAAGACAAGCGGACAGCACGAGCGCAGACAGATGACAACCCCGCAACTACAGTACTCGTACTGTACCAGTCGGGTGGACCGAGCGGGGACAGTACTCGAACTGAAGTCGTCACTACAGATCGAGTCAGCAGTATCCACGGAGTCGGGTGTCGGGCTTCATTAACAGAAGTGGATCGACTGCCCCGCTCAGCCTGACGCCTATTCCTCCATCGAGGGCTCATCCTTCATCGACGGCTCATCGTTTATCGAGGGAATGTCATCCATCGAGGTGTCGTCCTCCGGCGGGAACTCGAGCTTTATCGCGGGCTCGGCTTGTATCGAGGGCTCGTCGTTTATCGGTGGCTCGTCCTTTATCGAAGGTTCGTTCAGGCTGCACCATCAGATCACGAGCTCGCGAGGTCTTTTTCGTACACACCTAGGGCCTCCATCGGATTCAGTGACGAGGGTCATGGCCGCGAGAGCGTCTGATAGCTCTCTGATCCCTGATCAGGTCCACGCAGTGTCTCAAGAGTGCTGACTACCCCACGGCCGTGGAGTATCATCGGACGATTTGGCTACAGTATATACAGTACAATGCCATCGTCGAGACCACTTACTTGGACTCTAAATGAGTACCCAACACTTCTGCTGTACTGTGGGACAGACTCGTAAGCATTGTTTGGGCCTCTCAGTGGGCGTAGGGGAAGTCGGAGGGGTTGGACAAGGGTTATCCAGAAGGCCGGTCCACACGTACGCAGCATAAAAACTCAGGATACATCTAGCGTCGGTGCTATCAGACCTGCCCTGGTCTTGTAGCGTCTTTTGCGCTCCGGCCCATTGCAATTTCCTGCGTCTGTCAATGCACCATAATCCCAACAATAAGGACCGCATGTGGACTCACAATGCGCTGATTCCACGACGGATCCTGTCCGCATCTGTAGAGAGCGTCTCGGGTCGAGTGATCTTGCGCAGGCGTCGCGCAATATGACTCTGTACCGAACGTCCCGTTCTGAGCCGCACTTCAGCTGATTCGAACGACCGCGGCGTTCGTCCTACAACGTGGGACGGTCCACTCGATGCAACGCACTGTTGAGACCTTCTCCAAGAGTCAAGAACCACCGGTCGAGCTTGGGGAGTGATCAGATCGAGCGTGCTCCTTAGTGTCAGTCGATACAGCACATAAGTACAGGGGTTGTACTTGTACGAGTACAAGTACTTGCGCTGCAGTAACCCGGAGAAACTGGGCGTACGGCTCAGTTTGGGAGGTCGTATCGACGGTACTCATGGTGTATTGGGGCGCCTTGGTAATGGGGCGCGCGCTGGGGTATTGGGGCGCTGGGGGAATGTGAAGATTTTGTACCCAGGTAGAAGGACGATTGTTCGATGCTAAGCGGACAAAGTGCTCTTGTGGGTGATCCCTACTGAACGATTGAGCAAATACCACCCTGTCTCGCGCGACCTTTGTGCTGTAGAGAAGGCCTCCCCCATTTCAACTCCTACTGATCGTAACCCACTCCCATCGGCACGTGCAGCTCGTCGTGCACAAAGGGTGTTCGCTTGGAGACAGAGTAAGCCATGGACTCCGACTGCACACCAGAATAAGAAGGCAAGGGAGATTTGCGACATGCATGTACGTGAGTGAGGACTGAGGTTGACAGCCGGAGGGTCGGAAATGGGGGTTCAGCACGATACTCATCACTGTAGCCAGTCGTAAGCGCGATGCGAGCTCTCTGACACGCACGCTTATCATCTGCATGGGAGTTCAAGGTCGCTACGCTCCCACACCTGCACGAGCTTTCGCTTTATCCTCACTCCCACCCAAGCTCCGATCTCGAGGAGGCATTGGCTCAACGAGATATCCCGTAGAACGTAATCATATCGTGGTAGCCGGAATCACTCCTCGTAACGAACGGCCTGGAAGGGCTGGCCGCCGTGTTGCTGCCTGTGTCGGAGGTCGCAGTGGACGTGTTCGCTTGGGTTGTTGTACTGGTGGTGCTACCGGAAGTCGAGGTGGCGGCGGCAACCGAGTCGCCAAGTGTGCTTGCGTTCGTGCTTGCGCTTGTGCAGGTGTTTGTGCTCGCCTCACTGGCGGTAGAGGTCGTGGAGTTCGTGCGCGTGGGCTTGAATCTGTCCCAGATGCTGCTCATGTCGTACAGTCGAAGTTGAAAGGGGTGCCAATCTGATTGGATGATTGCGTCGTCAAAGATATCCAGGAGCCCCTCCTACTCCAATGCCCTTTCATATATATACAGGCGGGGGTCCATGCTACTGTGTGTACACTACGCCCACAGTCTGTCTTCCCGACTGTGTCACCATCGAGACTCCGGTAGCGATACGAACTCTGTGTCTGACTGCTGTCATCTTGACAGGAAGGCATCAAGACAAAGGACGACATTCGGACATCTTCTCATGACGCCTTGAGAAGTCGCAGAACATCACTGTGATCCGGGGAAAGAGCCGAATGTACCTCCTCGTTGAAAAGGAACAGCTTCGACAAGAGTGACGTGACTGAGCAGCACAAAGAGAGTGGGCCTGGACTCTGCCTGTGCACTGACAGAGAAGGCCCTAGGCTCTACGTCGACTTCTTGCCTGCGTGATTGCCTTGTCTTTATCGTGTGTTGCGGGGTTGCTCTTGGAAGCCGGTGCCACCGCCACCGAGCTGGTGCCACCTCGGCGCCACATTGGACGAATCTCCGGCTATCTCCGCCGTCGAGGGGGCCGAGGGACGCGGTGGTGGTGGTCCAAGTCAATGTTGTTGCTGTCGCTCTCGCTTCGTCTATCATACATACATACATAGCTCACAAACAGCTGCGACCCTACTCGTTCTCAAGGGCGGGCTGTCATCCACAGCTACACTCCCAACACTTGTCGCAAAACGGATGCATACGGCTCGTGATCTCGAACACTATCCGTGGAGCATCGACCAACGCCAACCTCCACCCAGCTGGGCCGGCGCTTCCTGCCTTGACTTCGACAATCACCAATCATGTCTGCGTGAGTTCTTCCCAGACAGACAAACCGGCAGCTGGTGACTTACATGATCTCTCAGCCAGGACCAGGTCAAGATGTTCGGTGTCACGCCGCCGATCAGCACCGAGGTGCCCAAACCCACCGACATCAAGGCCAGCGAAGGTATGTCTTGGATCTCGTGTTCGTGCGCGGCGTGTACTCCCCGACCGGAGCTCGAATCGGTCTATGCTACTCGTTGACTACACAAACTGACTCACGACCCAGCACTCATGGCCGATCTGATCGCTCTCAACCAGTTCGAATCCGACGCCGAGCGCAAGGTCCGGGAGAGATTACTTTCAAACATTGCCCAGCTCGTCAGCAAGTTCGTGCACGACGTATCGATCAAGTCGGGCTTGTCAGAGAAGGTCGCGAGTGAAGCTGGAGGGAGGATATACACGTCGGGTTCTTACAGGTGGGTCAGAGCGTCGAAGAGTTTAACCCTCGACTGGAGAGTGCAATGAGTTCCCCGAGGAGGTTGACTGAGGGCGTCATGGTAGACTGGGAGTGCACGGCCCTGGATCAGATATCGACACAATCTGCGTCTGCCCGAGACATGTCTTCCGAGAACACTTCTTTGGCGAGTTCAGACAGATGTTGAAGGATTGGCCTGCCGTCACGGAGATATCGGTGAGTCCATGTCTGATCGCCTCGAGCATGTAGGACCGAGTTGTAGCAGCTGAATCGTCTGTAGGCTGTCGAATCGGCATTCGTCCCGGTGATGAAGACGGTGATCTCCGGAGTCGAGGTGGACTTGCTGTTTGCGCGGGTGAACCTCCCCGAGGCGGGGGACAAGCTGGATATTGAGAAGGACGAGATCCTGAGAGGGGTAGACGATGCTTCGCAGCGAAGTTTGAACGGTGAGCTAAGCGGCTCGCCGTCGTATTTCAGACATCGGGAGGCGTCCGTATGGTCTTCAAGCTGACAGATGCAGGCCCCCGAGTCACAGATATGATCCTCAACCTCGTTCCCGACGTGGCGACCTTCCGAACAGCTCTGCGCACGATCCGACTCTGGGCCAAGCGGAGAGGGATCTACTCGAACGTGTTGGGTTTCCCTGGTGGTGTTGCATGGGCGCTTCTCACGGCGAGGATATGTCAGCTGTACCCGAGAGCAGCGCCGTCCACCATCGTCGCAAAGTTCTTCCCGATCTACTACCAGTGGTCAGTTATCTGTCATTCTCTCCGCTTGGCCAACTGCCGCAGCCGCATTGCTAATCCCTTCGCAGGGGCTGGCCACAACCTGTGATCCTCAAGAAGATCGAGCAGGGACCACCAAATATGCAACATCCTGTTTGGAACCCCAAAGTAAGCCTCGATCTGATATCGCGGGGCTACGCAGAGTGTTGTGTGCGTTTGCTGACCCTTCCAGCTTGACCGACGAGATATGGCCCATCGCATGCCAGTCATTACTCCCGCTTACCCTTCCATGTGTTCCACCCACAATATCACCGCCTCAACCATGTCCATCATCAAAAACGAGATGCTGAGAGGTGATTCCTGATTCCCATACCCGCGCCGGGCAATCGCTGACGTTGTCGTCAGCCATGCACATCACCGATAAGATACTCACCAATCCTGGGAGCTCGTGGGTAGAGTTATTTGAGCGCGCCGACTTCTTCGGCATGTACAAGACGTATGTCCAGGTTGTCGCATCCGCATCCACTTCGGAAGGAATCAAGGATTGGTGAGTTGGCGCGGCATCTGCAGATCTGTTGCCAAGCTCACGACATGTAGGAGCGGCACTGTCGAATCGAGAATACGAACCTTGGTTCAGGACCTCGAGAACACCGACAACATCCTTACTGCGCACCCTCAGGTCGGAGGGGTTAGCAACACGTTCATCTGCCTGACCGAGGAGGAACAGGCGGCTGCGAGTCAGGGAGAGCTGAGCGTGGAAGCGATGAAGCGCAAAGAGGAGGACTTTGAGGGGAAGGAATATAAGAAGATCTACACCAAGAACTTCTTCATTGGCCTAGAGATCGAGAAGAAGCCGAGTGAGTAGCCCGTTTCTTTCCATCACCTGTTTGCTGACTAGTGGAATGGGTGAGCTTGGAAGAGGGCGCAGCTGACATTCGGCAGAGGATGGGTCTGGTAGTCGGGTACTCAACCTGTTTTACCCAAGCAAACGGTTCTGCGCAGCGTGTCAATCATGGGACAAGTACGACGAGCAGGAGATGAGCGTGATTCTGAGGCCGGCCAAGAGGTAAGGGCGTCTGGAAGGCATCCCAGAGGCCTCGCTGACAGTCTAGGTCGGAATTGCCGTACTACTGTTTCCCTGAAGGTCAACCAAAGTCGAAGAAGAAGGCCAAGCGAGGACAACTGAATGTACGTACCCCACCTGTCTTGCAGGACGTCTGGCTGACACCGCGCAGAGCGCTGTTGATCTTGGCGTGGAGGACGGGACGGAGGGTCAAGGGCCGAGCAAGCGATCGCGGTGCGTTGAAACAGGGTCATGCCTCGCCGCGGCGCTGACCCAGGCAGAGCAACGCCGATGGATACTGATGAGGTGCGACCCAACGGTCTGCCTCTCCTTACTCCGGAGGAGACACCAGGCGGGACACCAAACGTTCAGGTCTCGACACCAGCGGCACTCCCAATCCCCACAGGGGCAGATCCGGTGCCAGCAAACGGCTCAGGAGTCGTAGATGTTCAGCCTCCAGCTGCCATCGAGGGCATGCCACCATTATCAGCGACTGCCATGGCGTCCTTCGCGAGCGCCGCCAAGGGGGTGACGACCAAGCAGGAAGCTGGGCAGACGGAGAATAGAGACGGTCTGGTCGTCCTCGCCGGCGGACCCGGGCCCAATGGTGCATGAAGTGGCAGCGATGTTCAATGCTGGGTCGATTTCTCAAACCGCATCATTCTCAACGTTCTTTCGCAGCGGCCTCAGCTCACGTAGCATGTATCAGGGTACTGTAGTGTAGTCATCGACGATTCATACCATATGCATTGCATCGATAAGGAATGGGTCTCCGTCATCGTTGCCGGTCCGAGTCCTGTCGTGTCGGTGACCCCCGCTAGGACCTCCACCGGCGAGGTCCACCCCAACCACAGTTGAATCACTTCACTTGTCGACAACTTCATTCATTCTTCCTTCCCTCTTTCCTCTCAAACATCGTCTCCCCTTGACCAGTGTAACCCCCTCACCATCTCTGAGCTCACGACGAGATAGTGACATGCCCGCGATCAAGCGTCCAGCGAGCAGCGTCGGGTCCGCTCGGTCCGATGACGCGTCAAGAAGAGTTCGCTTCAGGCAGGGAACAGCGGACTACATCCCGCACCAAATCGTCGCCCACCATCAAGGCGGCACGACTGCCGGTGGATCCGCCTCACAGGGGGAAGCAGTCGAGGAAGCGGATGAGGCGAACATATTCCAGCAGCGTGTGAGTGCGACGACCTTAGCTCAATCCCTCCCAACTCCTTGTCCCGATCACCGTTGGACAGTCGGGATTGGGCGATCGTTGTGAGCCAGACTGACTGGAGAGCTGGCACTGTAGGTCTTGAGCCTGCATAGTACAGCTGGAAATACCTTCGCGGCGTCGTACTATGATCCCGAGACGAGGAAGCTGCACGTTATGGAAGATACGAAGGATACGTGGTGTTGGGACTTGGCTTGCCTGGGTAGGTCCGCCCTCTTCTCGTACCACACATTGATGGGCCATCACGGCCCACAACCCCAGATGGGGTGCATCAGCTCCTTTGCGCATGAGTTTCAGGATGGGTGACTGATGCGCATTGACTCGCGTAGTGATGGAGCAAGTGCAGCCGACGAGCATCATTATGAGCACGAGGGTGCCCGACTCCCTCTTGGACAAGGTCAAAGATTATTGTAAGCTGGTAGTCTCGTTCATCGACTCTCCCAAGCCCGTCTGAGTAGCGTTCACATTGAGCACAGAGCTGGCTGTGGCTATCTGGCAGGTCTGCAGACGATCCCTCGCTGACCGTCAACCCCGCACCCGCAGGCGAGATCAACACGACCACGACCCATACCCTTTGCCCTTTCAAGCAGTTCCTCCTCGGCTCGGCATCCTATCATCTCGCTTCCGCCAGGCTTCCTGATGCTTCAGTGCGCGTTTTACAGAGTCATCCGCCATCCGACGAGACACGAAACGAAGACCAAGACCACGCGGACTACGGATACACCGAGGACAGGGCGGCGGGGATGGGAAAGGTCAGACTGAGCATGGTGAAGCTCGGCTGCTGGGTTAACGTTGATGCTCCTGCTGCGGTGAGTCGTTTGACTGTCTCGAGCAGGCGGGGGGTAAACTGGGTTGGGGAATGATGGTACAGGTCTGCTCCGCCGGAGCGCTTCTGTGGTATCTCGGCAAGGAGGCCCCGCTTGGCACTCAACCTGGGGGACACGGTCCGATAGAACTCACGGGGATTGAGAGCCTCGCTCTGTGAGCGATTGCGTTTTACACTTTGTCAACAGACGACACTCAGGGCTCACCCCACGTCAGGAAGGAGCATATGCTCATCAACAACGATGCTCTCACGTATGGTTGTCACCCAAAGAGAGCCTGAAACGTCCTGACAGGTCCAGGTCGCTCGCCATCTTTGACGTTGAAGCCCACGTTTTCATGCACAACAACAAGCAGAAGCAGGCGATGTCCCTGTTTGGTGAGCTCGGAGGCTTCGCTCCGTGGATCATCCCCCGATCAACGCGTATGAATACCTTCGTTTTGACTCCAACTGACGGCCGAAGGTATCCTTGACACCTGCTCCACTCCGCTTGGCCGGAAGCTCCTCCACACCTGGCATCTCCGACCTCTGCTTGATCTCGTCGCAATCAACGAACGCCACAATGCGGTGGCAGCCTTCTCATCCACCGATCATCAGTTCCAAGCAAAGCTGATGCGCGGGACTATGAAAAAGGTCGGGAATATTGCCAGGGTGTGCACCTCGCTGCGGAGGGGTCGGGCGCAGCTCCGGGACTGGCGGGCTCTTGTTGATGTACGTTGGACCTGTGCCCCTAGCTGCATTCGGTCCTCATGCTCATCCTCTTCGCAGGCTTTGAGCGCTGCGAATGAGCTACGCGACCATGTGACTGAAGTGGGGCTTTCACATAGACTAGTGATAGCCGGAAAGGTGCGTCCCTAAGAGAGAGACATTCTCATCGTGCAGATCAAACACGCCGTCGCCGCAGAGTTGCAGCTAATCGTGCAGAACATTGTTGGGACCGTGAGTAAAGTCGTTCGCTCAACGGGAGGGAGCTCGCTGGAGTCATGCAGATTGATTGGGATGCTTCCCGTGACGAGGGGAGGGTCTGCGTTCGTGTCGGGGTAGATGCGGACCTCGACGAGCTAAGGGAGAAGTTCGCAGGTGGGTGCGGACACGTTGGCTTGCGCTGAAAGCAGGTCACGAGGCTTTACTGGTGGGCGATGTGTGTCTGCTCGCCGCTCACTCTCGAGACGCAAGTGGCACGCACTATCACCGGGACTCTGCCCTTGCAGCTATCACACCCCATCACGGTTACGTACCTTCCCCAACTCGGGCATCTGGTAGTGGTGGACGAGCAAGATGCGTCTACAGGCTTGCCGTCCGACTGGAAGGAGCAGGCGAGTCTCGCAATCATCAGACCCGTGTTGACGGTCAGTTCTACAGCGACGAGTCGCACTACTTCAAGACTGAGCAGATGCTCAACCTTGACGAGCACTTTGGAGACATCCAAAACGAGATCATTGGTACAGGTCGCTATGTGCGATGGATACTGACAGACAGACATCGAAATTGAATACATCCAGGACCTCGTCGACCGACTTCGGGAGTTGGAGCCGCGAATCATGGTCGCGATGGATGCGATTGCCGAGCTTGACTGGTGAGTTGGAGTGCTTGATCAAATGCGCTGATGTCTCCAGTCTACTGGCACTGGCCCATGCAGCCGTGACGTATGGCCTGGTCCGCCCCAAAATGACGGAAGAGCCAGTTCTTCGTGTTACCGCAGGACGACACCTGCTTCAGGAGCTCTGCGTTGATACCTACATTCCGAACGACACGCACATCGCGGGTGGACAACACGACCTTTGTCCCATGGTGAGCACTGACAATACGACTACCGCACGGCTCGGACTCACCTTGCAGATGATCGTGACAGGGGCCAATGGGTCGGGCAAATCTGCGTACGGCAAGCAGGTGGCTCTCATGGCGTTTATGGCTCAGATCGGGAGTTTCGTGCCTGCTCAGACGGCTGAGGTTGGAGTGGTGGACAAAAGTGAGCACAAAGCCAGGCGCTCCAGACTGAAGCAGCCCTAGTATACACGAGGGTCCAGACCCGCGAGTCTGTATCGAAGGTGCGAGATAAAATCAAGCTCGAACTGACGAGGCAGGCAGCTTCGGCATTCATGATCGACCTGGCGCAGGTTTCTCTTGCTCTACGTGGCGCGACTTCGCGGTCTCTGATCATCCTCGACGAGTTTGGCAAAGGTGTGTCACTTCGAGCCGTCGCGACTGACGACCCAGGGACCGCGCCGGCAGACGGCCTGGGGCTGCTCGCTGGCGTGATTCAGTATCTTGTTGACGGACCGTGTCCAAGGACCGTGGTCCTCACGCACTTCCAGTGAATTGTTTCTCCCGATCGGTTGTGAATGATGTGTTTTCAACTCACTGTTCTTCAGCGACCTTTTCACCGAGAACTACATCGACAGCAACGCTCCGATCCTGTACGCTCATATGGAGACGGTGCCAGTGCCGGACGGGGCGGGAATCACGTACATGTATCGGTGAGCCGAATGTGTTTGGGGGTGGGGCTGACGATAGCCTTCGGCCGTCTCGCTGCTACACTTCGTACGCGGCGGAATGTGCCCTTATCCACGGGATCCCGAAACCTGTCGTCGACCGCGCCAGGGAGGTCACGTAGGTCCTGAATGCCGGCTGATTCGTCGTGGCATGTTTGCGATCTTAGCCTTGATGATGTTGACTGGACGCAGCGAGTTACTCGTCAATTTTGAAATCTCCAAACTGCTCGACGCGGAACTCACACCAGAGGATATCAATGAGCTGCAAGAGGCCGAGGAGCTGTGCCGGAGGTTCCTCTCGTGGGAGATTGACGAGGAGACGCAGGACGTCAGGGATATACTGATGGATATGCTCGAGCCGCAGCAAGAGGAGGAAGATGGAGAAATCGAGTACGGGCAAGGTGATGAAGCAAGGCAAGGTCAGCGCGAGCAAGATCGGCACGACGAGGAAGACGAGATCGCCCACAGGACGGGGAATAGACTTCAAGTCGAGAGGGATGATCGCGGCGTGTTTGGGGAGAGTGACATCGCCGGAAGAAGCGACCAGGAGTACGGGAGATGGACCGAGGATGGAGAGTGGGCGGAGCGAGCGCAGTGGTGCGCGTGAAAGTGAGGCACATGGAGTTGTTTGGCGGGCACGAGGAGGTCTGACGCACTGATGCGATCGTCGATCGGTACTAACTGAAGGCACGAATGGATCATGGAGGGATGGAGCGATGGAGCGAAGCTGTACACATATGCATCATGTCATATCTAAAACCGTAAGGAACGCATCTCCGCCCGCAATCGTGTTGAGTGTGAGGAAGACACCTGTGCAACTCGCTCACCCCGGCCGTCTACGCCGGGGCCACTCGCGCCGCCCCGCAGAGGTGCAACCTAGGCGAGCACGCCAGGTGTTGCACTGTTCAGCTCACGGCGGGTCGATCGGACCCATGTGACGCCAACGCCTACGCCTACTGAGCTCTGGTCGTGCGTACTTGTAATCGGGCTGTAGAGTGCATATGAATCGGTGCGTAGCTCACGGGAGCACTTGAACCCCATCGACTCGAGAGGTTGCTTCTACAGATCACGCCAACCCACCTCAATCCGAGCAGATCCTTTCCACCCCACTTCGATCCCAACCGATCCAGTCCTATCCGATCCAATCGAAACCAAACCAAACCAATCCGATCCAATCCGATCGTATCCCTCCTCGTTGTATGCATGGGATACGGCCGTACTCGTACTCTACACACTCACGCCGCCTCGGTACGTTCACATTTACATTTACAAAGCTTTACAGTCCGTTCTGACGCGATGCCAGATCCGCGTGGTGATTGGGTCCGCCGATTCCATCTCGCCCCCTTGGCGTTCCCTTGGCGTTCCCTTCTCCCTGATCAATCATCTTCAAGAGTTCAACTGTCCCCTCTTTACTCTTCGTTGCAGGACTCGGTGCCCGCCCGAGGTTTCTATCCCTCTCACTCGAATCACCCTCCTTGTACCTGTCCGGACCCCGATACCAATCCCGCACCCAATCCCCGCTCCCAATCCGCCACCCGCATCCAACCCAATGACAACTCCAACTCAAACAGCAACTCCTCATCATCCCAATCCCCTTTCCCTGCCCTGCTAGCGTCCTCAATCCGTGTCCGTGTCCGTGCCCGCCCCCACCTCACTGCCTCTTGATCTTCCCCCACCTCGCCATCGCCCCCTTCTCCATCTCCTTTGTCCTCCTCCACCTCGCCAGGCGCCTCGCGATCGTCTGCGCCGCCATGCGGAGGTAACTGAAGCTGAAAATGACGAAGAAGGCGACGGTGCACGGGATGGCGACTTTCCAGAAGTACGAGACGGAGCCTTGGATGGCGTCGAAGGTGGTGAAGTTCTGGCGGGGTCACAGGGTTAGTTGGGGCACACCGCGTCTCAACTACGTAGATGAGGAAACACGTCGGGGAGTGGGGTAACGCTGTGGATTGGAGGTCTCCATATTGTATGAGGGATCAGGTGGTTTGACATTGGGGGAGGCGGGTGGAGAGGAGACAATATCTTCTCTCGCCGTGGACGGAGTGATGGATGAACTCTTGTCCTGTACGCAAGACAAGGATCCCGAAGGCAAAAGGACCCCGAGCAATCGATTGAGCGGACAGGAAGGAAGATGATTGAAGCGTGTAAAGCGGATCAAGCAGGTCAAGTGGATCATGCGGGCAAGCGGATTGCAGCGGATTGCAGCGGATTGAAGCGGATTGAGGGGGTGGTTGAAGCAAATTGGAGCGGGCTCCAATGAAAGCAAATACTGTATGGCAGATCGGGGTACGTTGGAACAGCTCAAGCAGACCGGTGCCGACTGAGTGCACCTGCACGTGCACCCCACCCAACTCACCATTCCAAAGTACGATGCGATGAATGTGAGCGCTGCGACGGGATCAGCGCTGTTCCGATATACGACACATGCACAATGCGGTGCGTCCAGTCGGCCGACGGCCGCTCCGTCCCGCCACCCGCGCTGGGCGCGCACGACCCACTCACGTAGGAACACCACCGTGACGATGCTGAGGCGCTCCATCGACGCGTTGGTCTGGAAGGAGAGGACGTTCTGCGGGGGAGAGGGGCGTCAGCGCATTCACCATCTACGAGTGAAACGTCTCTCCCCGTGATGGGGGAATTGTCCCCCACTCCTGCTGTCTCTTCCACCTCGAGAAATCGTGCTTCCCTTCCTCCCCTCGACAGGGTTCACATCTGACATCTCATCCTGCCATCCCGACTCCCCGCGATCTCCTTCATTCTCTGTCTTCCCTGCTCAATGGACTTCCGTTCCTCTCGTATTCCCGTCGGGGGATTATCCACCTGCTCGCTGCTCGTTTCGCCTCCTTCCGCAACAGCTCATCTCGACCCCTAAACTGACGCTCCCCTCGCCTCGGGTCGCGTCGCCCAACTGCTCGCCCGTCTCCATCGCCCCCCCTCCCCCTTTCCCGAACCCAATCTCTTTATTCTCACGCAAACCAAACCAGACCGCAATCTACTCACAAACACATAATCCGTCAAATGATCACACGTCGCGACAAACTGATCCAGGCTCGAAACGATGATTTCCAGATGATCAATCACGTCGCCGATATAGACCTTTGTCATGGGGCTGAAGAAGCCGACGGCGGTCTGTCCACCTGGCGCCGGGCCGAGGGCGGAGAGGGAGAGTGAGGCCGGGGTGCTTGCGCCGTTGAGAGCGGCGAGCTGGGCGAGGGCCGCTGTTGGGAGTTGGCCCGGGCCCTGGCCTTGGGCTGGTGGCTGAGTTCGCGATTGGCGCTGGCCCAGGGGCTGTGGTTGAACGGTCGAAGTCGAGTCCAGACTCGAGGTGTCTCCGGGTAACGGTGTTTGAGCGCCTCCACCGGGCACCCCAGGACCGAGATTGATGGAGGGCACGTTGAGTCCTGCTCCGAGGTGACTCGCACCAAACGTACCCGTTCCTTTCTCATCACCATGCCCGTACCCATACTTATCGCCGTTCCCTTCCCCGGCCAGACCGCCCCAGCTCCCCTCCCTCGACAGCCCATGCTTCTCCCCGACCCGGGGACCACCGTCCATCGCGCTTGCAGCGGCGGAACGCTGCGCGTCCTGGTCACGGATGATGTAGCATACGTGCAGCAGGGGTGTGAGGGTGCGTCGCAGACGGATGAGCTGGGACGAGAGAACGTGCAGGTGGCGCACGGTCTCGAGCTGGTGCGGGCGTCAGCGGGGCACAAAAAGGTTTACAGGTGAGGGACGACCCAGAGGTCTTGGGGAAACAAACGAGTCGGATGCGAGGATGACAAGGGGGTGACAGAAGCGGTCGAACCGGGGAGGAAGCAAGACGGATGGTTACCATGAACATGCAGGAAATTTAGAACATGTGGGCTTGTAGGACATGGAGACCATGTAGGACGTGTGGGACACGGAGGACGTGTAGGACACGGAGCACGTGTAGGACATCTAGGATGTAGGACAAGGAGGATATGAGGAACATGACGACAGGACATGGAAGGCTTGGAGGGCATGGCCCACAGGAACGGCAAGGATTGCCACGGCTGAATAGCGCGGGCGCCTCGATTGCCGAGGAAGGATCCATATCGCCACTGCGTAGATCCTCGCCGCTCACCTGCGGATCGACCAGCACCGACGCCTCGAGCTTGAGGATCTCCGCCTCGAAAGTCTGCATGATCTTGTCGGGCGTGAGCGGATTCCAAACTCTCACGCAATATTGCAGGGGTTCCTCACCTCGATGGCCAGATCGGCGGCTAAACAAGCATTCGTCATCAGCGCAGAAACCACAGGAGCCATTGCACCCAGCCTTCTAGTCTCGCCGACGTGAGAGCGAGATGTCGATGACTCGGGCCGCGAGGCAGCACGGAAGTGAAACCCGACTTCGCACTTACTGACGTCCAGGAGCGCCTCGGCGAGCATGCTCACGTCACCGCTTCTCCGGAGGAGGGACTGCTCGTCCTCGAGCCTGTCGTAGATGGGGGTCATGACCTCTGGCATCGGCTGCTTGGTGAGGCTGATGAGGGTGCCTACGGGGAGACATGCGGTCAGCATAGCGCAAAGCGACGCGACGGCGCAACCATTGTCGATCTCTGATTTCTGATCTCGGGGCACGATTTCTCAAGCCCAAATCCCTGGGTCTCGGCATAGTCGATCGCCGATGGTCAGTCATCTCGACAGGACCGGAATGCGAGCAACGGATGTAGACACCCAGGTACCACCACCAACACTGGCATCAAGGTGGATCGATAGGAGCGCGGCACCGACACCGAGCGGCAAAGAAGGGACTAGGAGTAGACAGACCGGACCCACCGTCACGAGTCAGGAACACGCTGATGATCCCCCGTCGGACGGGGACCATGTACTTCGCCGAGAGGTGATCGACGGTGAGACGGTGCGCTGCCTTCTGGTACGGCTATACGAGTCAGCACGAGCGAGTCGAGTCGGAGCGAGTCGGGTTGAGTCGAGACGAGTCGCCGCGAGTCGGGTTGAGTCGAGTCAAGTCGAGTTGAGAGTGAGCTCTGCGGGAAGCGACTCTGACGGTTCTGCGAAGGACATGGATTCAAATGCCAATCGGTTGTCTGGTCGTCACCGCCCAGCCGACTTGACCATGCCGATCAAGTTGACCGACATGTCCTCGATAATCATGATCACAAGGCTGGTCAAGCTGACCAAACGGACCAGGACGGCCAGGACGACCAGGACCGCCTGAACGATCAAGACCACCCCGACTCATCCGGCTCGTCGCCGCCGTCTCCAGTTGCGCCCCACACGATAGGACACCAGAGCCGCGTCCTCGCCTGGCTGGGCGGTGCGCGGTGCACGCCCGACACCTGACTCACCGACTGACCGCCCTGCAACCTCGTCCCGCCCATGCTCGGCTCGAAGACCCCTTCCACACCTTCCGGCAACCTCATCATCTTCCTACTACCTCCGAAGACGTCTCTCATCCTCGCGAGTGCGCCTCCTGCCTTTCCTCCTCTGGTACTTGCTCTACTGCTCCTCCTCCTATTTCCTCCGAGTCCGATCCCGCCGGCGTGATCCCAATGCAGCCCCGTCCCGGACTCTGACCCGAACCCTGGTCCACTCCCTCTCCGACCGGGCAGATCCCCAACGACCGTCCTCGGCGACTCGGTCGTGCCCGACAGCACGTCGTCGGCGCGCCCTGGGGACATGCCGTCCGCAGCCGCGGAGATGGCCACTTCGTCCTGCGGATGCAGATGCTGCGCGAGGATCTGGAGGTAGAGATGGGAGCGGTAGAAGTCGAGCTTCGACCGGGGGGAGTTGGAGGACCGGAGAGCGTCCTCGACGGCGAGGGGGTGGAGGCTGGGGTGGTCAGCGGGGTTATTGACTGGGCGCGGACGAGGCGCGGCGCGGACGAGGCGCGGCGCGGACGAGGCGCGGATGAGACCCGCCCATGGTCTCAAGGATAACGTCGAGGGGTGAGGGAGAGTGCGCGCGGTCCGCGTAGATGGGCGGTTCAGGCTCCGGGACTTGAGACGAAACAAGCCTCGACACTTGAGACGATACCCAGAGACGGAAAGCAGGCGACGGACGCGATGCAGGCGGCGCAGGCCAGGCGACGCAGCGGAGGGAATAAGCGATACCACTACCCACCCAAAATGCAGCGTCAACGTCTTGATGACATCCCAATTGAGCCCCTCGACATGGACTGCGACGAGTCAGCACGGTCCAGCACGACATGCGCCTCCCAACCGCCGACCAGCACACCAGTACACCAGTACACAATGCTGAGACCAATCCGCAAGTCGCGCTGCGCACTCACTCCACCTCACGCCGAGCGCTTTGCCATCGTCGTCCGTCGGCCTGTATCCGCCTTCGAGGAACTCTTTGAGACGCTCGCCCTGGAAGTCGCACCGGATGTTCGAGGTGTCTTGGTCCGGGTTGGCGGAGAAGTCGACGACCTGAAAGAGGGGTCAGCGCGGAGGACGACAGGGGACGGTGATGTCTATCTTCGCGTTTCCCACCGGTCGATGAGATCGTGACAGGACGAAGAATTCCAAGGAAGAGCCATCTGGGTGGCTCCCTGGATTGAAATGGTAGGGAGACGAAATGGTAGGGAGACGAAGCCGGCAAAAGAGCCATCTCCGCTGACACTCTGGTGGGACTTGGGACTCAACGACACGAGAAACTTTTGACGCGCACGGCACCATCTCTGCCGCTTTGGGGAGGCGAACGAGGGCCGCGCCGCGCCCACTCACCGTCACCTGGCTCGCCGCCGTGAGATGGCCGTAAGCCTCTTCGTCCCTCTTGGACCTGACATTCACGCCCGGCTCATCCCCCGTACCTCCTCCAGCAGAAGGGGACACCCAATGATACCTCTCCCGCTCCTTATCCGGGTCGTGGCACCCAGCCGCACCCGCGCTGCTGGGTCTACGAGAGGCTCCGGAAGCCGAGTCCGAACCGAACGCCGGACTGGTGCTCCCGGGGGGCAAGGACGGGTCGAAATGGACATTGCCATTACCGCCGTTGGCCGGTCCGCGGCCAGCCTCGAGGTCAGGAGTTGTGGGTGAGCCTGGCGCCGCGGAAGAGCCGAAGGCGCGTGTCCGGGAGGGAAGGGGCGATCGAGGGGATAATGTGCCCGATGGGCTGAGCGCGGTACCTGCACCGGGACTGAGACCTGGGCCTGGGCTTGAGGGATCCATCGAGGAGCGGCGGTACGAGGGGGACAGTGCTCGTGGGACGATCCGTGGTGGGGAGAGGGAGGATCCGAAAGCGTGGGCGGGGGCGGTGTCAGTTTGAGCCCCTGTCCCCGTAGGACCCATCCCTGCGGCCGCCGCTGTCGTGTGAGGCGGGACGGAGCTCCCCATCGGCATGGACATCGGCGCCGGGGTATGCCCGCTGGACTCGTAGTTTGGCGGAGAGGCGGTCGCTGGGAGAAGAGGCGAGGAGGGGACGTTGGACGCCGGGCGGGAGGGGTTGGGGGGAGTCGTGAACCTGTGAGCGGCCGAGACGGCTAGGGCGCGGGCGTGGAATGAGCCTGAGACGCGTCAGAAGGGTGTCAGCGTGCTCACAGGATCCGAGGTGTTTGGACGAGGATACCAGCAAGGCAGGGCTGAAGAGGCAGACGAGCAGATGAGGCAGACGAGGCAGACGAGACAGACGAGGCGGACGACACGGAGACGGTCATGCCATGTCCGGCGCGTTAGGCGGATGATGTGCGTGAACAAGTCGATGATAGAGGCCTTCATTGGGATTCATGCCCACGAGACCACTTCGGAAACGTGCCGACTCACTCGAGTGCGAGGTATGCAGCGAAGGGCGCTGCGCCTCTGCGGGGGGATGATCACCCTGCGTGTGCGAGGGGGACGACATGGCGCTTGGTCGGGCACACTGCGAGAGCCCTCGACGTGGGGCGAGGGACTGGGTGATGGGTCTGGGACGGAGAGGGAGAAGTAGCTTGCACTGTTGGGTTAGCAGTGGTAGTGGTAGTTGTGGTATTGGTAGTGTGAGAGAGAGTGGGTGGGTAGATTGTCGCAGTAGCCAGTGTTGCCGCCTTGTGGCTATGCGAGCTGGGTGCATTGGTCGTCGCGGGGGAGTCGGAGTCAGATCATGTCCTGGCCGCCTCGCGTTGTGGTGTTTGATGGTAGTGAGGAAGAGGAAAGCAGTGAGAAAGATGTCTGTTCTGAATTCACATCCAGACAACAACACCGACCGACTGATCTCTGCCTCTGACGTCAAGCAGTCGAGCGCTCAAGGCCCTCCCATCCATCCGCATTTTGCTTCCGTCCGTCTTCGGCTCGGAGAATGCATCAGTCGTTGAAAGAACTCGACAGCTCATGCAAGCGGTCACTCAGTAAGACCAGAAATCGCTCTCGGAACGATGCGCCGCGCCCACATCCAACACGCCTCACTGGTCGCATCACTCGTTGCATTCCCGCGCCATGTCTAGGCCATACCAATCTACTCCTCGCCGACCTTCTTGGCCTTGCCCTGGTGTCGGAACGCATATTCAGACAGGAAGACAACAACGGCAAGACACCGACAGCGTCGCGGGGTGTATGCAGCAGTAAACGGAGAGCGGAGGGAGAACGAGGAGGATCAGACGTCAGCGAGTCGTCTCACGGCGATAATGTAGATGGAAACAGCTTTGAGACAAACCCGCAGCCACTCACGCGGGCGTACTGGATCAGCTGGACGTTGGTGCCGACAAGCGCGGCGGTGAAGAGCGCCATGTAGGCGGCTGCAAAGGGGCGCGTTGCACAGATGCGTGGGTGAGCGGACAACGATGTGAAGCGCGAGGCGAGGTGTGAGTTTTGAGTTGGGAAGGACCAGTGGGCGGAAGGGGGGATGGTGCGGCGTGGGTCGGCCAGCAAGGCAAGGAGACACGACGACACAGCGAACATCAAAATCCGATGGGGCGGAGCATGTTGAAGGATGTGTCGAAGCGGGTATAGCGCGGTCGTGGAACAGAGGTCGGGACGAGTTCGGAGGGGCGCATCGATATCGGCAAAGGCAGAGAAAAGAGAGACGCATCATCAGCAACTGTTTGCCCTGACATTGCCATAAAGACGGCCGTGTCGTCTCAGCGCCGTCATCACTCACTGAAGTACAGCTTGGACCTGGGGCCGCGGAGGTAGACAAAGTTCTTGCCCTGCTCGGCCTGCGACGGTTAGAAGGTGTTCCGACCCATCGGTGACTCGTCTCGACTCGACTCGTCTGCACGCCCCTGGCCCATCCCCACGATCACCTCCCGCGCATCCTGCACCTCCTCGATCTCCCTTCCAGCTCTGCCTGCTCCGATCCACACTCCACACCGCTGCTCGCTGCCCGTCGGTGCGCGCGCGGACCCACCTGCATGGCAATCTGCTTCTCCCGGATGTGGGGTGCGCCTGGGTTGTCAGCGGGGCTCGGCGATTCGAGTGAGTGAGTGGCTGGATGGATGCGTGACGTCCATTGCTGCGTCGCAGTACTCACGGTTGACGAGCCAGTTGATCATGTTGAGTATGGGCGAGGGTGAGAGAGTGTAGGAGGGAGACGGAGGGATGAAGACGAAGATGTGAGGAGGGCAGCCAGGGAAGGAACAGCGGGTCCGTCTCGTTCCGCAAACGACCAGCGACGGGCGGGATCAAAATCCGAACACGGCCCAATATTTATGTGCGAGTTGTTTCCACTCTTTTGTCCAGGCACGCCCCCGGCTCGAGATTTCTTCGTCGGTCGTGGTTCTGGTTCTGAAATATTATCCAGCGACTCTATACCCTGTGTTCACTCTTCCTCACTATCAACACAAGCTACCCGCCGCAATGGACGTGTCCAAAGAGCTCCAGGAGTACGCCGAGAAGCAGTAAGTCAAGTCAACTCCACCTCTTCCCCCCGACCCAGCGGTTCCGCCTACACGACACCGAACCCCGCTCACGCCCCAGCACCACGGCCACGATCGAGCGCGCGGTCCCCGTCGAGGTGGACGCGGGGCTGTTGGCGGCGTTTGATACTACGCCGGTGGACGCGGAGGCGTACAGGTGAGTGCGGCGAGGACGTTTCAGAGAGGAGCAGGGGTGTGTTGGGAGGAGATCTGTGGGTTGGACAGGCGGAGATGCGGCGGAAGGACCGCACAGAGAGCAGAGTAGGAGAACGCAGAGCAGGTAAAACGGGACCTAAAACGAGAGGCGAGGACGAGGGGGGGTCACATCAGCAGAGAGACACGGGTAATCCGCAGAGGAGAAGAAAGATATATGCCGTTGAGGCGATCTGCGTGGGATCGTGGAGTTCTGGGTAGATCGGACCACCGTCGAGGACTCCCTGCTGAACCGAATCAGCGCCTCGCTCGAACCCCACCTCCTCGCGCTAACGCTCACCTCGACCCACTCCCTCCTCTCCTCGCTCTTCTCGCTGCCGACCCACTCGACTCCCTCGGGCCCCACCGCCCTCCTGCCCACGCCGACCACGCTGCTGCCGCGGGAGAAGCCCCTGCCCAAGCCCAAGCCGCTCACCAAGTGGGAGCGGTTCGCCAAGGAGAAGGGAATCAGCCACAAGAAGAGGGAGAAGCACGAGTGGGACGAGGAGCGGGGCGAGTGGGTCGCACGCTGGGGCCGTGATGGCAAGAACAGGGAGAAGGAGGATCAGTGGATCCACGAGGTCAAGGCGGGCGAGGGTGAGTGGCGCGGGCGACGGCTACGGCTTTGGACTGCATCTGTATCCCAATATTCGATTGTCGGACTTCAACCTGTACCTAGCAGCCGACGACGACACGATACCTGTATCTCTCGTCGGATCTTGTCCATTCGTTTCCTTCCGTGTATCTGGTCGGGGCGAGCTTTTCCAATGCTCCCTCGTGGACACACCTGCATTCACCTGACCCTCATTGGCTATCGGGTTTGGCCCACCCCTGCGCCGCCCGCTGACTTACTCAGACGCCGACCAGGACCCAGCGATGACCGCCCGCAAAGCGCGCAAGGACCGCATCGCCAAGAACGAGCGTCAGCACGCCCGTAACCTCGCCGACGCTGCGTCGGCTGCCGCTGCATCCGGTCCTTTCAAGGTTGACGGTGCTGGTCCGTCCAAGTCGAAGTCTACGTCTGCGGGCGGCTCGTCCATCTCTCAAGCTGCCAAAGCGTCTCTCCGGGCTGTCCGCAAGGCCGAGCTGGAACGGAGCATGCTCGTGTCCAAGACCTCCACTGCGTCTCTGGGGAAGTTCGACAAGGTCATCGAGGGCGAGCCGAGGGCCAAGGGCGTGAAGCGCAAGTTCGAAGCGAACGAGGATGTCCAGGGAGAGAAGGATCGGCAGTTGCAACTCCTCAAGGGGGTGGAGAGGGGGGAGGGGAAGAAGGCGAAGGGGAAGAAGGGAGGCGAGGGCGAGGAGGGAGGGTTGAACGTGAGGAAGGCGGTGAGATATGAGGATAGGATGGAGAGGGCGAGGAGCGGTGGGGCAAGGGGGGGCCGAGGGGGTAGGGGCGGCGCGAGAGGACGGGGGAGGAAGTGAGCGACGCGGCGCCGCGCGAGCGATAGCGAGCGGCACGTCTGGATGCCATAGGAGCGGGTGGCAGCGGGTGCGAGCGGGTGGGAGGGGGGTGCGACCGACTGGAGCGACCGGCTGCAAAGTGAGCGGGCTCGAGGCCTGGAGCGACTGCGCCTGGTGCCGCTAAAAGGACGTGGGACAACGTGCAGAATGGTCGAATTCAGTGAACCGTACGGCCCGCATCTATCCGTCGCAAGCACTGGACGGATACATTGTCATCTCTCGTCTCGCAACGGTGTTTATCGTGTTCATCGCGTTTATACATTCCTTCATGCATGACTCGTTCCAGCCAGCCTGCCGTACTGATTGTACTGTAGCCGTGAGCGTTGTGATTACTGACGTTTCCGGCCCCGATGACGGCCGCTACGTCGGGCTCACGGCAGCCGTCGCCGGGTTGGAAAAGTTGTGGCTGTGGTCATGGTCGTGTCGACTATAGGGGTAGGTGTACTGCTACAGCCAACCCGCCGTGGGGCTTACACCAGTAATCCTCATCTCGTTTTCGCTCGGCGTTGCGCCCGACTGTGCACACTGTGCACTATGTACTGTAGTTCACGGTGACCTACGTCGCCTTGAGATGGTCGCAAGTCACCCGGCGTCTTACAGTCACAATGTCCCCCATCAACTTCCGATCGGCGCACTCCTGTCCGCCACGACGGCAGCGCCGCTAGCACTGCAAAGGCAGAACGATTGTATCCACGACTCTACGACTGCACCAGGGCAGTGTTTCAGAGGAAATAGGCCGCGCCAACGCCAACGCCCACGCCAATATCCATGTAGGCACCATGCCTACATCAATGCCAACGCCAACGGCAACATCAATGCCCGCCACTCTCGACCTACGTAACAGTACCCCTACTGTCCGACTTGATCCGTGCTCGAGCAGCATCGAGCCTAGTCTCCTCCCTCGCCCCTCGCTTTCGTCTCGTCCATGTCCGTCCGCCACCCAGTCCTCGTCCGCCTCGTCCGCGTCCGCGTCCGCGTCCGCGTCGTTCGTGCCGTCCCGTCTGACTCGGTTCATCAAGCCGCTCCAATCCCCGGTCCGTCATATGGTCCGTGGACCAGCGCGCGCGTCGTGGCCGTCGCCGACCTACAGCCCGAGATCAAGCACCATGAGCTGGCACCCGACTAACCAAACGTCAGCTACTCGACACGTCCGTCTGTCCTCGGTTCGATCATCCCATCCTTGAAAGTGCTCAAGTGCGGTGGCACTCCACGATTCAAGAGATTGCGGGGTTGCGAGGGCGCGAGGGCGCGACATGACGACACAACAACGATAGGCGTGGGACTATCCCTTGGCGTCGTTCCCGCCTTCGCCTCCTTTCCCCTCGGCCTTGCCTCGCACCTCGCCTCCAGATCTGGTTCGGCCTACGGCGCAGGCTTCTGGGCGTCACCTCCGCCTCCTCCTCTGCATCGACCTCGACGTCGCCTCTGCCCTGGTCGTAGCCCGCACCCTCGACACCGCCTACGGCGACGGCGACTTCAACGGCTCGGCCCACTCACCACCATGCTTCAACCAGGGCTCGCCGCGGGGGACATACCCCAATCGCGCGTAGAACCCTTGGCAGTCTACCTCGCCTTTGGACGGGTCGCCGGCCTGTCGCATTAGCTGGGTCATGTCACGGGCAGAGAGTCACCGTCCGCGAGCCACGGGCAAGGGTCACGGGCAAAGAGTCACGGTCGGCGAGTCGCGGGCAGGGACGAGTGATGAGTGACTCGCGCTCGCTCGTCGCGACTCCCAGGCAAACGCGATTGGATTGGCAAGTGACCAGGCGAGGTGACTCGGTGTCGTTGTGAGTTGTGAGCGGCGGCGACGAGTGGCAAGCCGGGTTTGAATTCGCGATAGCGAACTGCGAGCTGAAGCCTCGCAGCGCAACACCGCTCGGAACTCGTAAGGCGGCACAACCCAAGGTTGTGCCGTGGTACTCGTACCACACCAAGTTAGGCATCACGAGCACCACGGCTCTCCGCCGAAGAAAGGCTCCTTGCACCGCGCCGCCGCGCTCTTGACAACGCGGCGCTCCGCGCTCTTGGTCTCGTGATCCGCGCTGTGCTCTCCCCCCAACACGCCCCTCCCCCCGCGGCGCTGATCAGGCTGCTCGTGCTTCTCGTGCTGATCACGCTGTTCGCGGCGCTCGCTGCGCTCGCCGCACCCACCTGACAATCCAGTATCACCTCCTTCGCGCCCATCTTCCTCATCCAGTCGTGCACCGCCTCGCAGAGGGGTCGGCCGTATCCCTTCCCGCGGAACTGCTTGCGGATGGCGAGTCGGCCGAGCTGGATCGGGTTAGCGGCGGTACGATTCGGGCTTCACGGTTCTTTCACCGTTCGCTGAGGCTACATGGCGGAGAAGAAGTTGTGGGGTCTGCTCGGTGCGTGTCGATCAAGCGGGGCGACGTGCGGAGTCGAGGAGGCCTACAGGCCACCGACTTGCACACGCCGGTGCAAGTACACACCCCTCAGAGCGCCCCGAAACACAACGACGACGGGAGGGCTTCAGCCATGCAGATCCTTCGGACCCGGCGGGTCCGGCGGGTCTGCTGGGTCTGTCGGGTCTGACGACTCCTCACGAGGTCCCACAAACCCGATGACCTCGCCGATCTCATCAACGTCGCGATTCTCGCGAGACTCGCGGACCTCGTTCCACGTCGATCTCGATCTGGCCAAGATAGATCCCGCGATCTCACTGCGCGCTTCTCCCACATCTCGCCAACACACTCCGCGCCACCCGAGCCTTCCGAGGTCAACTCACCTTGGCGCGGGAATCCAGGACGCGGACCGTCCCCGCCGGCTCGCCGCGATCCGTGAAGAGAAGAAAGTGCGTCGAAAGTGCATCTTCCCTGTGATGTGATTGGTGTTAGCGGTGAATACGCATGGCGCGCAGGTGGGGTTCGACACTGGGCTTTGGCTTCGGCTTCGGCTACGGCCTCGGCACTTGGCGGAGTGAGCGTGGTGGGGGTTCGGGAACCGGAGTACCGGTGAAGCATCGTCAAGAATTCAGAGGACGAGAGGGCAGGGCGGAGAAGTCAGTTCGATGAGAGGGTGGAAGGTCGATCGGCACTCATACTCGCACTCGCACTCCGAGCCGAGATATCATCAATGGCCTTTAGGCATCCGACGAGTCCGAGTGCGAGTCCCAAGTCAAGCTCCAACCTCTCCGGTTCCTGGGCAGACGTACCAGTCATTCTCGGGAAGCTCTATCACTGGTCCATAGCCCTTGTATCGTCAACCCGAACCCTTGGCCACCGCGACACGCCGCGGGCACCCACCTGTTCGATGCAGAATACTGCGTTCAATCCGACAAGTCAGCTATGTGTCCTGCAATTTTCCACTACTATCTCCCCCGCCCCCTCGGCTGTGGGAGAGATAATGTGTAGCATTCACAGCCATGCAGGCTCGCGCCCGCGCCAGCTCGCTTCGCTCGCTCGGCTTCCCGACCCACCTTCATGCCGTATCCTCATCGCCTCTGCTTTCTGCTCCGGCGTCGAGATGCGGATGACAGTGGGGCCAATTCCGCCTGTAGCGCTTGGAATGTCATCACCGTCAGCCATAGTCGGGGCCGGGGTGACCGGTGGGGAGGGGAGATGTCCCGGGGCGAGCTGCGGGGCTTGGGAGGAGTCTGAGCAGGTCAGTGTGGTTTCGACAGATTCGGCAGAATGTGAGGGCTTCCGAAGGAGCTTGGGTGTATCGGGCTCGGCGAGCACGGATACGAAGAGGTCTGAGCGCATCGCCTCACCCGCTTGCTCGAACAGCATGGCTGGTGACGAGGACAGAACACAGCAGGACAAGGTGTCAAGCTGGATGCTATGATCCAATTCCGATGGGTGTGTTGTATCTTGTGCCGGTGAGCTGGTCTCGGCACGATTGACTGGTGGAGAGAATTGGTCCGACCAGTCGGGTGCGACCAAAGCGTCAATGGTTGGAGATCTCAAAACTAACCCCTCGGTTGTCTCTGTGGTCTGTGACCCATTTGTGCGTTCCACTCGAGAGGACGGGGACGACGGGACAGACACCTTGTTTTGAGGCATTTCGAGTCGACCGAGTGGAGTTGTTCGCAGGGTGGGGGAGAGAGTGGGGGGAGAGTGGGGGGAGAGTGGTGGGGATGTCACCGCAGAGTGACGTGGCACTACTACCGTGTCCTCTCGATACAATTGCTTCCGTCCGCCGCGTCCGACGCGCCATCAACTTGTGTCCTTCTCATGTCCACCTCTTGTTCACTTGTTGTCCACCTTTTCCTCCTTCCCAATACACCTTGGTCCACCATGTCCACCGTGACATTCGAGAATGGCGAGTGGACTGGCTCACTCCTTGCGCCACGAGTGGCGCTTGTGCTGCTCAATGTTCCGGTCGCCACCGTGCTCAGCTGACGGGTCGTAGTGTACCATGGCGAGTCGCCCGACTTGGGCAGTGAGTGACGTCTCGACGTCTTGCTCAAACACCACCACAACCATCGTCTTCACCCTTGTTTCACTATCTCTTTCTCTCTATTCTCCTGTCCTTAGCACACAACCCGCTTCCCTGTACCCCCGCTGACCTCCCAGAACTCCGCTTCAACGCCGCCGGCTTCGGCTGGAAATCGTACGCTTCAGAGGAGAACGAGCCGGTGACCTACTCCGGCGCGGACGTGCGGTCCGCGGTGTGGATCCGCGTCGCGAGGCTATGGGGGGTCAGGCTGGGCATGAGGCAGGGTGATAGGAGGGTGGGGTTCGATGGGTTCAAGCGGGAGGTAAGTGGCGTGGCGCGGAGCACGAAGCGCGCGGAGCGTGGACTCGGTCTCGGCGGATTGGATGGCTCTGCTTGGTTGGGCACGTATCTGCGCCGTTGAGAAAAAGGGCTCGGCTCGGACTTGACCTTTTAGAGCCGAAGCGTGGAGTGTTTCGGAGCTGCTGGCGGCGGGGCCGCTGCGTGCGCTGAGCAGCATCTGGATGGACTTGTGGTGGAGGTGGCGAACAGCACGGTCGAGGGTGGGGTAAAGGGAGACGAAGGTGCTTCGCGGGATGGAACGGGAGAACCCAGAGAATTCGTGTGCATCATCCTGGTGGCGGATGTTCGCTGGGTGTCTCAGAGTTGGGACGATGCGGATCTCCGACGACTCTCAACCACACGCTGTGTCACTGACCGCGCTAACCCGCTCGCAGGACCACGACAAGGTCAAGCGCACGCTCGACGAGTTCTTCAACGTCAAGCTCGAGACGCGGGATATCAGTCTCAAGGGGTGGAACTGGGGTAAGGCGGATGTGCAAGGTGAGTGAACTCAGCTGCACACGTTGGCAGCCCTTTCGACATCTGCGTGACAATGCTTTGTCGAAGGGACGTTGTGGGTCGGTAGCTGATAACCCTGGGATAGGCAACGAGATCGCCTTCCAAGTCCAGGGCAAACCCTCTTTCGAGATCCCCTTGTCATGGGTCGCCAACTCGAACATCGCGGGGAAGAACGAGGTCGCGCTGGAGTTCAACCCTCCGCCCAAAATCAAAGGCAGCGGCGCTACGGCTCGAGCACCCGACGAGCTCGTCGAGATGCGGTTCTACGTGCCCGGGAAGAGCGTGAAGAAGGGCGGGGAAGGCGGAGACGAGGGCGAGGATGCGGAAGATGAGGAGGTTGAGGTGGACGAGGAAGGGAACGAGGTGTCGGCGGCAGAGGCGATGCATAACCTCATCAAGGAGAGGGCGGATATCGGGCAGGTGGTCGGAGACAGTATCGTCGTGTTTGAGGACGTGCTGGTTCTCACTCCGAGGTGAGTGCGGCTCGGCATGCTCTCCCCTGGATTCCTCCTGGCTACCTTCCATCTCCCATCCTGCAGCATCACTCTCGCACTTCGTCAACACATCTGTAATGGCTTTTGCCGCTTGATCGTCACGCTAACGCCCCGCAGAGGTCGCTTCTCCCTCGAGTTCTTCCAAGACTCCCTCCGCCTGGTCGGCAAGTCAACAGACTACCGCGTCCCGTTCACCTCAATCCACCGGATCTTCCTTCTCCCCAAGGTCGACGACCTCCACGTCCAGCTCGTGCTCGGTCTGGACCCGCCGATCAGGCAGGGCGCGACGAGGTACCCGTTCTTGGTCGCGCAGTGGCCAAAGGACGAGGAGGTGGACGCGGAGCTGAACCTGAGCGAGTGAGTGAGGGTCTAGGGCGATGCGAGCCGTATCACAAGGCTTCTCGAACGTATCCCTGGACCGCCGCTAACCCTCCCAGCGAGGACATTGCCAGGTTCCCGGATCTGCAGCGGAAGTACGAGGCGCCGACTTTCCAAGTCATCTCGCGGGTGCTCAAGTCATTGACCGGCAAGCGAGTCACACCACCAGGGTCGTTCAGAAAGTGAGCGATCACTGCGATTCAAAGGACCAGGTGCTGCGTTCGGTCATGCTGATGTCTTTTGCAGTGCGCAAGGGCTCCAGGGCATCAAGGCCAACGTCAAGGCGACGCAGGGCGAGCTGTACTTCCTCGACAAGGGTCTCATCTTCATTGCCAAGCAACCCATCCTGATCGACTTTTCAAAGACCGAAAGCATCTCGTTCTCCCGGTGCGTGACAGCCCGCATTCCAGATTATACAACGGCTCGCGTGACCCGCGTGACCCCGCGAACAGTCCACTTTCTCCTCCTTGCCTTCTGCCTCGTGGGGTGCGAGGGGTCACTACTGACGCGGTGCTCAGCGTCGGCGGCGGTATCGCCTCCGCGAAGACATTCGACATGCGCGTAGTCTCAAAGTCTGAGGTCGCCGACCACGTTTTCTCGGCGATCAGCAAAGAGGAAGTCGCGCCCATCTCTGCGTTCTTGACGAGCAAGAACGTCCGGCTCAAGAACGAGATGGACGACGAGGTCGCGGCGTTGATCGATGTGGACGACGTGGATATGGGTTCGGACGAGGACGACGAGGACGCGAGTATCGAGAGTGAGGATGATAAGCGCGGGAAGAAGGGGAAGGGTAAGGGCAAAGGGGCGGACAAGGCCAAGGTCAAGGCGGCGGCGGACGATGACGATGATGAGTCGGGTGAGTGGGGCGATTTCGATCCGGCTCGGGTTTGTCTCGTGTGGTGTCGGGGTGGTTTGGCAGAAGTGAAAGCGTGCGGCCACCGCGTGTGTTTCTTCGGTGCTGGTGAATCGTCGATCAAGAGCACGGCCTCTTGCGTCAGGCATCATGCGTCAGGTGTCAGCCTCCTGCTGTACACCCACATCGTCCTGTCGATCGCCGCGCTGTCGTCGTACCCTTGCTATCTCTGTGCAGTCCGGATCTCTCGCTAACCTCGCTTCCGTAGAAGACGAAGATTTCGAAGACTCTGAATCCGACGGGGGATCACCCACCGAGTCCGACTCGGACGAGGAGTCGGGCGCGGCGTCGGACGCTTCGGACCCGATGATGGAGGAGATAAGGAGAAGGGCGGCGGGGAAGAAGAAGAAGGGCAAGGAGGAGAGTGATTCCGAGGGCAAGCCGAAGAAGAAGAAGGCGAAGACGGAGGAGGATTAGGCGGGGCGAAGCGGAGCACGGCGATGAGAGGCAAGGAGAGGCTTTGGCGGTGTTGGGTGGGAAGGGGCGAGGCGAAGTCGGAGACGGGGCGGGGCGTGAGGAGGGCGATCGGGAGTCGACGGGCACCGTATGGTCTGGTAGAACAGACAAAGCGCCTGGGAAATGTCGACAACGATCACCCCGAGTCGAGGAGGAGCAAAGGCGTGTGTAAGGAACCAAGAGAAATGTGTGCATTGGACGCCGGCGTGAGAGTGTGAGGTGACCATACTCGGGTGTGTGAATGTCTGGACAGCGTTTCGTGATTGTGCATAGATGGGGGAGGTGCAGTGGCGCATCGGCGCAGCGGCGCCAGCGGCGCCAGCGGCGAATGTGCCAAGATATGACTAGTGATACGATGCATATGTATTGAGTAAACAGCCTGCGTGCTTCGCAGCGCGATCCTGCGGCGTGCCGTGACGGCGACACAGTAAGGCTCGTGTTGTACAAGTACGTGGATGAAAATGCTGCCTGCGTCGCGTATTTGACGGTTGCGGCGTGGTGTGGTTGTCAGGGTGGCTGAGCGTGGTCTTGCACCGCGCGGCTTGATGATGGAAACCACTAAGCAGTCTCCGTCGGACCGACTCCAGAGACCACCTCCGTCTCCGTGGAGCTCGGCTCCTCGTCGTCATGCCGCCATCCAGGGAGGTCCGCAATGTCCTTTGGCGGGGGACCGCCGCGGCCTGTGTGTTGGGGATCGCCTCGGCCCGGGCGCCACTTCCAGAGCTCACGGCGGGCTTCGGGGAGCTGGAGTGGAGATGTCAGCGAGGGACGCAACGTGAGCATGGGGCGACGGGGCGGGGGGACGACGCGACGACGCGAGACGAGAACGTGCGATGGTGCGGGGCATGCGGTGATGATCATTTCCGAGCGACGCGGCGAGGGAGCAACAAGCCAAGACACGGGGCAGGGGAGGCCGTCTTGCGAGGTCCGATCGTCGACATGGACAATGATCACGCGAGGGTTGCGAGGGTATCGGAAAGTAGATCGTGCAGAGAGTCAGAACCGGGACCGACACCCACCTTCCCCTCGATGAGATCCACCACCTCCCTGCCTACGACGGGGAGCATCTTGAACGTATGTCCGGAATCGCCCGTGGCGAGGACGAGGTTCCTCCAGCGGGGGTGCTCGCAGAGCAACCACCTCGCATCGGGCATGTCGGTGCACCAGCACATGGCCTGGTTGATGAGTGGTCTGTCCCGAAGGTGGGGGAGACAGGTCCGTATCAGGCCGCGGATATCAGAGAGGGACGAGGCGGGGATGGTGTCGGTTGGATGATCGGCGTGGGAGCGGGGGACGGAGATGAGTGGGGACGAAGCGGAGCCGGGATCGGAACCGAATGGCCGCGCAGGGGTGAGATGGGTGAAGCCGGGGAACTCGTTGCACAGCTTGAGGATGTTGGTCGTCGGGTGGGGTTCCATGAAGAAGCCCTGGAAGGAGCAGGGGTCAGCGGAGCTAGCGGGACTAGCCGGGGCGAGGGGAGACCTAGGCAGACAAGTGAGGATGGTTGAGAAGACGAGACGCTGCCGGGTTATGCCAGATTGAGCGATGCAGCAAGGTGTGCAACACCACGAGTGTCCAGGCGCAAGACGGTGGTGAGATATGGCGGCGTCGGCGACGCCGAAGCATGGTGTCTGCTCGCCATGGAGGGCCGAGACATGGGTCATGGGACATGGGCGAGACAACACCCGAGGAGAGAAGCAGTCCCGGCGCTTGACCAAGACTTGAACCTTTGTCCGCACTCGGGTCGATGCGCTCGAGCTGTCCGTGTCCGTGCCCCCACGCCAACTCACCAACTTATCATTGTACACCGTCGGCGCGCCCCTCATCCTCTCCGCCTCGTCCGGACTCAGCTGGACATGCGCGTAGACCCAGCACTTGCTCTCGCACTGCCCCTCGAGGTCGATGAGCCCTGGGCTCCACGCCCCCGCGGCGAACACCACGAGGTCGGCGGACCATTCGGTGCCGTCGACGCAGCGAACGCCGGCGCACGAGCCGTCGGGGGAGAGGAGGAGGGAGGAGAAGGTGCCCGAGGTGCCAAAGGCGGTTTTGACGCCGTAGGAGCGGAGAGAGCGGGCGACCGACGCGAGGGCGTCGCGCGCAGCGACCCAGCCGCCGGAGGAGCAGTAGAGACCTCGCCAGCCCTGCGACACGGGTGTCAGCGAGCTCGCAGGTGCGCACTAGCACTAGACTTTGAGCCTATACCTCGAGAGATAAGATGGTGATGGAGGAAGGTTATGAGGGGGACGAGGGAGACTGGGACGAGGCGAGCGAGGCGAACGCCGCATGAGGGACGGGAGGCGAACGATGAGGACCACAGGACCACAGAATCACAGAATCACAGAACCACAGCACCACAGCACCACAGAACCACAGAACCACAGAGCAAGAGACCCGCAGAACCACAGCAAGGTCGACGCCCGCCCGACCCACCTTGATATCAGCTCCTTTCAGATGCGGCGCTTTGCTCAGGATCGCCTCCTCGTCCTTCAACCACTCGACGGTATCGCCGCGCCCCTCCGCTATGATACGCTCGTACTTCGCTCTGAGCTCCTTCTCGCGCGCGTCGTTGCTCGTGAGGTCCAGCTGGGGACCGACGTCAGCGCGGTTCCAGACATGGTTTCAGACATGGTTCCAGACTTTGGGAAACACATGTTTGGATGGGTCAGGTCGGGTCTGCCCCGGTCCCGTGCTCGCCAGCCCCGACTCACCTTGCCCACGGCGTGGCCGTGCGGCTTGAACACGGGGTCACTCGTCCACATGTCCCATGCCTCGATGCTGAGCTCGCCCCATACGCCGGTGCTGTCCGTCCCGGCAATCTGTCTGTGTCAGCCAGCGTGACCCGTTTTCAATTGCGTCGACGTGCCTGTGGATCGGGACGGATCGACCAAGCAAGACGTGCCATGCCCGCACTGGGATCGCAGCCGCAGCCGCAGTCGCAGTCGCAGACGCTGCGCGCCTGCGCCTGCTCACCTTGTTCAGGTCGTTCCCCGCCGAATTCGCCGACGGACTCTCATACACGTCCAACACACGGATATCGGTGTACCCCCTCCGGGCGAGGTGCAGCGCGGTGGAGGACCCCATGGTGCCTCCTCCGCCGACGACGAGGATGCGGGCGGTCTTGGGTACCATGGGCTGGTCCGGGGCTCGGGGGCGGGGAGGAGAGGAAGCGGAGGCAGCGGAGGCAGCGGAGGCAGCGGAGGGATCGGGGAGTGCGGGGGGTATGGAGGGTACGGATGGGGATGAGGTGGTGGGGTTCGCGGTGGTGGATTTGGCTTGGCCCATGGTGTGTGAGGGAGTTTGACCCAATGAGTTTGGAAGAGGGACTGCGACACCGCTATGAGCGTTGCAACCCGCCTTTATAACGCAAGGTGGCAAGGTGGACGTCCGAGTAGAAGACCTAGGGGTTTGAACGTGTCCGCGATGTCGGACCGTTATGGACGAGGAAACCTCACCGCGCCATCGGACACGGTTACAGTACAGCACATGTACATGCGCCGGTCTCGGTCTTCTCCGTGCCGTGATAACCCGGGTATTCGACAGTATCAGGCTGCAGGCTTCAACGGTGTGCATAAGCTAGAGCGCTCTGTGAGTACGAGTCTGGTAGGGATATACTTGTCCTCGAGTTCATATCCGCACCGCTTGAGAGCATTTCTGCAGAGAGTTCCAGTAGGACTTGGCGAATCCGCTTTTGACAATCGCGTTCACGCCCAGTATCACACCCGCATCATTAATTACACGAGAATCGCAGCTATCGCGCCGGTAAGGCAAGGCAAAGGGTGTGGAGGGGACCTTTCATTCCCAGTTCTTCCAGCCCCCTCCGCCTGGCCTGGACAAATGGTCCTGTCAGTCGTCCGTGACAACGGAGCTCATCCTTTCACTGGCCTTCATGGGCAAAGGGGCGAAAGCTGATTACTAGCCGTTCAACCTTTCACCGAAGCCAGTCCCCAATGACACGTCGAGGACATCAGAGGCGCCCGTGGACCGTATTAATGCCTGCACCTCGTCGGACCGTAACCTTTTCCCCACTTATCTCGCCAGTCAGCGAACTCGATACCACGTACGACTCAACGTCACTCCAGGCTGATCACTCGCAATGTCCGCCGAGCCATCCGAATCCGCGTTGATGCTCGATACTCTGACCGAGATCATGTTCCAAGGTGCCAAATGGACGTGTCACACGATGTCCGCCGCGTGCGAGGGGTGTGGCGAGACCATCAAGAACCAGGACGCGGTATGGAGCAGGTCAAGGTCGTTGAGGCACACCGGTTGCCCCACGGACGACGCAAAGACTGCAACAGACACGGAGAACGCGAGGCGGTCGAACCTCAAGGTGCAGATACCGTCTGAGGTATCGGAGGTGCTCCCCAGCAGCCTCAAGGATGGCACACAGCCCAAGAGAGTGCTCTCCTTTCTTGAGTACAAGCTTTATACGTCGAGAGGTCCCCGCCCGGGTATGGGTATGTACAAATCCATGAGCCGTCGGGGGTACCGGAGCCGCATGATGAGGGGATTCGACGACGAATGGGAGGCCGACGATGCGTGGTCGGACGACGATTACGGGTCAGACTGTGTCCGCGAGCCAAGCGACGATGAAGGCTCCCAAGGGATGAACCAAGAGGACCTGTTGCGGAAACTCGAATCCGCTCAGTGGTCTATGCGGAGCCAGATGGCTGCCATGAAACCGGTGGGTCAACCGATCGCAGACGTCACTCGTTTGACAGGCGATGTAGTGGTGAGAGCGCATATGCTGAAGTGAGTCAGGTTACGGTGAAGGATACGATGCTCTCTCGAGGGTGGTCTGAGCAACGCTTCACCCCGACATACGCCAAGAAGGTGTGCATCCTCCCGACGTGCCCTCAGAAGACGATGATCCTGGGAGATCAGCAGGAAGCTATCTGGGTGGACCAAGGCGAGAAGTTCGCCCTGCACCAGCAGTGCTTACGATCCGCCATGGACAATGATTTCATGTACCAGGCCGAGACGGAGACGGCGGTCGACTCGGGTAGCGAGGCTGAAACTGAGGACTGAGGCTGTTCACGGCGAAACGATTCCCGGTCCGGCGGGAAGCGGGCACCCTGTTTGCCTGTGGTAAATCTCGACTCGAATGTCGGTAGGATGCGATGCACACACGTTCTGCGCGTGATACGACCGTGTCGAGTCGGATTGCCTGACCTTTTAATCGACTTGACTCGCCTTCCATGAGGTTCTGGCATCGTCTTGGATGTGGAATTGACGCGGTGGTTGACCCGAAAATGCGTTCGGACATCGGCGTTCCTGGCATCGGCGTCTTGCTTTTTCTTTTTTCTTGCAATTTCCCCAGCTCCCTATGCGCGACCTCAGAACTTTTCAGTGGGCCTGGGCAACACCCCCCGCCTGCATCCGAGTATACCGCCCCGGACCGCGGCAGGGTACGTAACTCGACTCGAGTCGAGCCGCAGCGAGACGCCGAGATGTCTGTCGTTGTTCTTCCGGGTGGAGGACCTCGGGGGGCGTGACCAATCATCGCCCTGGTGCCCGATGTCCCGGTTATCGGCCCGGTGGAATCGACTCGAACAAAAGTTGGAACGCGTTCAGTCAATGCATCGTATCTCGATACATAACAATGAGCGCGAGCTTGGCAGCTGCTGCAGCCCACAACACAAGACGTCCACCCAGCGCCGCGCCCAGCAAACCAAGTGCATATTGAACAAAATCGTCCACGAGACCGTCCGCGGACACTTGACGGAGACCGCTTCGCCCACGTCGTCGCATTAACCGACCAGCTCTTCTCGTGTAGACACTCGAGATGAGCGTTCTCCGACTTCTGTCGCCCGTCCGGGCCATGACCGGCTCGACCTCGAGCTCACCTTCTCGCCGGACCGCGAGCAAGGAGGACGACGTCCGCCTGACTCTGCGCGTGGAGGGCTACGGCACCGTGTTCATGCCCCCTCCAGACGACCCGCTGTGGCCCGCAGCGATCAGCGACCGCCCGCGCGACGATCACCTGCTACGGGGCGAGCTCGACGTGTACATCCCATCCGGGGGAAGTCGGCGGTGCAAGTCGATCCGAGTGGGGTTGCGCACCACAGCCCGGCTGAACATGGGCCCGACCAGAGGGTGGGAGGAGGACGTGATATTCGAGCGGAAGTGTGAGGTCCTGAGCGGGAGTTCGGAGGGCATGTGGCTTGACGAGGGTGTCCAGAGGTGTGTAGAGTGTAGTGCTCTGGTCGATCGTCTTTGGAACCCCGACTGACTTAGCAGGTTCGAATTCACTCTGATCCTACCGTCGACCTTGGCATCTCACGACTGGCACAGCAACGGGAAGCTGGTGCACGATCTGTTCGCCGAGCTTGATGGGTTACCCGAGACCTCGTCGCCCTCCATCTTTGGCTTCCGCTCGCGAGGGTCTCGCGCCAGCTTTTCTTCCAACCGGGGATCGATGACTCCTGGGCGACTAACTCCTGCGACATCGGCGTCACGCTCCCGCTCACCATCACCATCGCCTTTGCCATCCCCATCCTCGTTGTCCGCCCCATCATCCCCACTCATGAGCCCCATGCTTAGCGCCACGGCGAGTCTGTCGATGGTCCGGCAGGAGGCGCTGTTGCCCCAGGCGCCCAGCTACGAAGAGTCAGAGGCCGTGGCGAGGGGAAACGGCAAGCAAGTCGACGACGGCTGGATCAGGGGTTCGTATTCCACCAAGCGAAACATTATGGTGATGCACAATCCAAACCCGCATGGAGCGCACAGCGATCTGGACGAGAGGCAGAGGGGCTACGCACCAGGAGTGGGCGTGTACGACCTGAAGATTTTCTCCGACGTGGTGAGTTCGCCTCCCCACCCATCCTTCCGATGAACGTGGTGGACCCACGCTGACATGGCCATTCCAGTTCACGATCGGCGGCTTCATTCACGCTCGTCTAACTCTCCCCGACCTCTCGCCCAAGACGACCATCTTCAACTGGCGACTTCTCCTCTCCCAGACCCACACCATCCAGTCCCCGCGCGACGACCCGGAGGCCGTCGAGCCCATCTCCTCGACGCGGTACTTCCCCATCATCGAGCGGGGCAAGCGTCCGGGCAAGGACGTGAGGAACCCGGGCCTCGAGCACGAGGCCATGTGGCGAGGGGTCGAGTCGGGCGGAACGGACGAGGGCTCGTTCTTCAAGATTGAGGGTAACGGAGTGATGCCCAAGGATGACCGAGGGCGACCATCGACTCTGCCCGGGTGAGTGGCACCCAGGCGCATGACCGTCTGGAACGATCCTGACTTGGTGTGACCTGGTGCTGACGAGACAACGCAGCATCGTCACCCCGATCAAGGTATCGCACTCGCTCATCTACGAAATCTACTTCTCTGTCTGGGGCGAGACGGACAAGGGCGAGCCGATGAGCAAGCCGGGACCAGGCGGTCTGCGGTTCATGAAGGTCCAGCGACCCATTGCGGTGCCATCGGTGAGTCGAGTCGAGCTGATCATTGGTATACGCTCGGCGCATCTGACGGCTTTGCTTAGTGCGCTCTCATCCCACCGGTCTTGAACTTGCCTCAGTGTGAGTCGGATAGGGTTCTTCTACCTGGATCCGTGACACTCGCTCACGCTGCTCAGACTCTTGCGATGCCCCCGCAGCTCAGTGCCCCAGGTGCAAGCGGTTCCCCGGAGAGGAATTCTGCAAAGCCTGCCCGCCCACCCTGCCGCCCCATCCGGAACACAAGCACGCCGAGAAGCCCTCCACTCAGCTGTTAACTCAGATCACGGCACCGCTGCCGGGCGACAGCTTTGAATCCGACCTGTGCATCTCGTGCCGCAACGAGGGCGGCGTGTCCCCGACGGCGAGGGGATACTGGGACCTGTGCGCATGCGGCGTGGGCATCGAGAACATCGAGGCGCGAATGAAAATGTTCACACTCGAGGGAGTGGAACCTGATTACCGGAACGAGGCGGTGCAGAGGCAGAAGGAGGAGGCGGAGAGGGGCCGGCCGAGGATGAGGTCGCCGGAGAGGGGTGGCAGGGCGTAATCCACGGTCTGACTGAGCAAACACTGGAGAGAAAGGGGGTTGACGGGTCGGCACTGAGAACCGGCTACAGTAATCAGATAATGCTCATTTCGTGAAGAATACTGTACATAGATCTTGCTTAGATGAGAAGGCGTATAATCAGCGAAACTGTACGAGTACGAATACATAGCTTGACGATGTGAGCCCCCGATATGCACAAGGACGAGTACAGTAGCGAGTCGTTCCTGGGCCGGTGATGGCGACAGAACTGGAAGCCGCGGATGCCAACACACATTATGTCCATCCGGCAATTTGATGTAGGCCGCGGTAGCTTTCGACTTCTTGACCGGATACCTCGCCGAGGTCAACCCTTCGTTCCTCCACCTATGTATATCGGGGCTCAACAACCGTGTTGTGGCCCCCTCAACTTCCCCAGCGCCCTCCTCTGCGCCATGACGCCAGTGCCCCCTCATAGCGGACGGTCAACTGTCCGGGTGTCGATGATCAACAATGGGTTCCTGACGCCCTCGAAGAAGGACCGGTGGATCAAGACGGACGAAGACGAGACGGTGTGCATGCCCGTCCTTTGCTTCCTGATCGAAAAGGACGACAAGTGCTATCTCTGGGTGAGTATCACCAGGTTTACGCTGAATCAGACTGACTCTACCGGTGATAGTTCCACTGCTGAACCAAACAGGACCTCGGCATGAGACCAGACGTGGAGAACGTCGGTGCGGCCACCCGACAAACATGGCAGGGAATCCCTCCGGTGGTCCGACGTCCACTGCCATCGTCACTTCCCGACGCTGTACTGGCCTCTCTTCGGGGCGTCTTTCTGTCACATTACCACTGGGATCACATCGGTGATGTCCGTACCGTACCGGCTCACGTCCCCGTCTTTGTAGGCGCTGGCACCACAAGTGGGATCCTGCAAGACCGCCTTGGGAAACACGTAGGGAACAAGGAAGTCAGCTACTTGGACCGCCTGGAAGAGCTGCCTGTTGGCGACACGGCTGTCCTGGGCATGGAGCACGAAGGCGTGGACTTTTTCGGGGATGGCAGTCTCATGCTCGTACCGGCGCCAGGCGTGAGTACAGAACTCGTAGTGTGCCCTTCCTCCCTCTGACTCCACCTCTGGCCACTATACCTTTTCCGCTTAGGCTGATCACTGCATTTCGGCCGATGGTAGCACTGCTCAGGACACACTATTGCTATCGCGAGAGTCGCTGCGTCCCCTGCTTCATGTGCGTGGATGCATTGGTCTTGTGCCGGTCGTCGGTCCCCTTGGTTGACGCGTTCAGACATCGTCCTCGCCGGCGACGCCGGTCACAATCGAGCGCTGTACGACCCATGCCCATGCCATCACGCGATCGCGACGTTTTCGCCTCTTCAGCCCATACACCAGGATGCGAAAGCGGCGACGAAGACCCTCGAGAACTTGAGTCGCATGCACGACCGCGAGGATACCTGGGTCATCTTGGCCCACGAATATGAGGTGGAGAAGGTCGTGCCGGAGGATATTGATCTTTCCGATTGGCAGAACAAGGGTTGGAAAGAGAAGGTAGCCGAGGAACGGGCGTCGGCAAGCAAGTTGAGCTGCTATGCATGAAGTGGGAAGCGTGTACGACTTGATCCGATGCGATTCCAGCGTTGGAACGCACGTAACGCACATACTGTACTCGTACTCGTACATATCACGCGAGGATACCACGGAGGTCGAGGTTGGTTTTAGAGTGCTCGTAACACAGTACCTCTACGCCTTCCTCTCCGCCTTCCAAGCTTCGATGACGGGCTCGCATGTCCTGAACCTGAAGGTTCGTGTGAGTACAAGGGCTTGTACTGTACGACTGGCGGAACGACTCACGCCTCCAATCCCACCGGAAACCCACAATAGCCCATGATGTGGAGCATGGCTTCGCGGATCTCGACCTCCGTCAGACCGTTGTTCAATGCTCCGCGAACATGGCCAGCGAGTTCCTTCGTGTGGCCCAAAGCCGCGCAAATGCTATTGAGTCTGAGGTCGAGCTCTCCATCTTCAAGTGAACAGCATGGCTCACCTGATGACGACGAGACTGCGGTGTTTGAACTCCAGCCCATCCCTGCCCCAGATGCCATCCCATGCATTGCGGGTGACATATTCCTGGGCCGGCCGCGAGAACTCGGAGACACCGCCCGCGAGGGCCTTGTCCACGTAGGCGTCTCCCATGACCTTGCGGCGCTGACGGTAATCCGTCAGCTGCCTTCGAACACGACGGGTGCCGAGCACTAGGAGATACCCCGGAGGTAGGGAGACTCACGTTCACCATTCCGCGGTCGTAGAGCTGCTGGAAGGCTTCGTCGCGTTGCTGAGCGTTCATTTCGGATGGATCAGTGTAACAGTATAGGATAATCGAGGCATGGAAACGCTCCAAATGAGGGCATATAACCGTCCATGTTACGTAGCAGGACATCCGCTGTCTGCGCTGGACCGGGTCGGAAACCAGATCAACAATGCCGGTGCAGTAGCCGTCGCGGTCGTTCTACCCGGTTGGCAGATCTAGTCCTCGAGAAATGAGAGGTATCTCCCTCGTTTCCTATGGTTGTCCACAAAAGTAGCGAGAGTGCACGATCAATGCATCGATCACAAAAGCCTGCCAGTATCCTCGTCGACTCTGACTTCGAACTACACAAAAGGAGAATCAAAACCCAAAGATCATTGCTCTACTCGGCGAGAATGTCTAGCGCGCAAACTCCGCGCAACATCGGCTTCAGTCAGTTGCTTCTCGTCCTAAGCGCTACAGCAGCTGATCATTCTCTTAGTTGGCCTGGGAGCCATGGGCTTTTGGGTAGGGTTTCAGCGCCCCCATGGCGGTAGAGGAAAAGTGACTGATGTCAACTTAGATGGCTAAGAACCTTCGAAGCAAGCTGCCCGAATCGGCCCGCCTGCATATACACGACGTGAACAAGGAGGTGCTGGAGAAGTTCCACACAACGTATGGCTCACTGGGCACAATCATCGTTTGCGGGAGTTCAGAAGAAGTGGTTGCGAAGTCGGTGAGTGAAACATATGTATACTGTAGCCGGCTTTGGCTATCTATCGCTGACTCGGGGGGTCCGCGATAGGACTGCATCATCTCGATCGTGCCCGAGGGGAAGCACGTCACGGCTGTATATTCTTCGTCCCCGGGCGGAGCACTCGCCAACCCCGATATCAGCGGCAAGCTGGTCCTCGAGTGCTCAACCATCGACATGGAGACTTCTCAGCGAGTATCTGCCGAAGTCATGCGACGAGGCGCCATTTTCGTTGATGCACCCGTCTCCGGAGGTCCGGCCGGCGCCGAAAATGGCACTCTGACGTTCATGATGGGCTTGGATGCGGCACACCCCCATCTCGAACGCATCAAGACCATCCTCGGAATGATGGGGAAGAACTTGTTCGAGTGCGGTGGCCCTACCCTCGGTCTCGCTACCAAAATATGCAACAACTACATCTCCGGCACGATCGCTATCGCCACTTCGGAAGGATACAATCTCGCCATCCGCCTAGGGCTGAACCCCAAGACGTTCCAGCAGGTGCTCGCGGTAAGCACAGGTGGCAGCTGGGTTAACAGCAACTGCAACGTGAGTGGGATGAGCGCCAATCCAACATTATCTCGGACATTGACATAACCACGAATGCTGACTCGCGGCGTAGCCCGTTCCGGGGGTGGATCCAAAAGCGCCGGCCTCAAATGACTACGCTCCCGGCTTCAAGGTCCAGTTCATGCGCAAGGACTACGACCTCGCTATACGGGCCGCGGAGCAATGTGGTGCTCAGCTGTATCTCGGTCCGCCAGGCTTGCAAGTATATACCGAAGCGGCTGCGCATCCGGACTGCGTCGATCGGGACAGTCGGGTGGTGTATCGCTTCATTGGCGGTCCGGAGAAGTGGCCATAAGAGTGCGGCAGCGAGTTCATACTGTATGAACAATGTACGAGTACATGCCGGTTTCGCGATAAGCGCACATACAGCGATGGGAGCACAAACTGTCCAGACAAAACACAGCACTTTCCCTGACCACAAGGCTGTCTTCAAGCGACGAGGAACGTGCTGCCCGCAGCGCCTCTCAGCAGTAGTACTGTATGGCGAAGGCCTTGCTCGCAAAAGACTCGAGGGCTCTCCTGCGGGAATTACTATTCGTGAGAGAGGTCAGTCTAAAATGGAACCTTCCCCAGTCGAATAGATTTTCGCCGACAGAGACCGTCTGCAGGAGTCTTGCTCGCGAAGGATACTGAACGAGTACATCTCGGAGACATCCTATCACCAAGTACACTACTTGCTCTGCTCGACCAGCTTCCTACACAGATACCCGGTAGCACACCGAGGAAGCGCAGTTCAACTTCATGCGCCCCTTCAACCTCAAACCTGCTCGACGAGTTCATGGCGAGCTTTCTCCAGGTCCACGTTGGAGGCGGCGATGCTGTCATCTCCGCGGGGCTCTGTGGGCTTCGCACCATGTTTCATGACGTCTTCCAAGGGCGCGGCGGTATCGTCGCCAAACTTGGCTGCAATCTCCTCCAGGGGCAGACCTCGGGTTTCCTGTGCTCTAATCAGTATGAAGTCCCATGTGCCATAGTCGGAGAAGGAATGCTTACCGGCCAAAAGAAGAACTCGGTGAGTGACCCGACAAAGGCCGGGAACATGAGGACGAAGTAGTACTTCCACCCAATGTTCTGGAATCCTTGAGGAGCCGCAGACACAAAAATGAGGGTGGAGAGGAAGAGTCCCGACACCGAGATCGCGACACCTTTGGGGCGGACTGTAGACAGTGTCAGCGTTCATTGCAAGGGGACTCTGTGTCGAGCAGAGCAACTGACTGTGGGTGGGGAAGATCTCGGAAACGTAGACATAAGAAGACGCGTCCTGGGTAGTGCAAAAGAAGAACATCTGATCACAGGTCAGCTTCACTCGGGCACATCATGGGGAGTAGTGATGAGCTCACGTGGACGAACAAGAACGCGACGGCTGCCAAGGACGCAGCCTGAGAGCCGGTCTGCTGGAATCGAGCCACCGAGACCGCCTCGGCGACGAGGCACAGGGTACAACCCATGAGGCCGCCTGAAAGCAGCAGACGTCGTCCGACCTTGTCCAGGAGGAAGGCGTTGAGGAGATTACCGAATGGACACATTGTGATCCACGCCCCCGCCATGAGAAGTTGCTTGTTGGCGTCGTAACCAAGCTTGCCGTACAGGATGGGCGCGTAGTTGGTGATAACGAGATTGCCTGAGCATTGGACGAAGAACATGGTGGTGTGACCGATGATGGCCCGCTTCCTGTAGTGCGCGATCCGAAACATGGACGCCCATGACGCTGGCGAGTGCTGGTCGATAGCGTGTTGCTGCACGATCTGGGCGTGCTCGCGCAAATACAGGTCGCTTTCCGGGTGGGCAGGGTCGTAGTGAAGGCGACGGCAGACGTCGAGGGCACCCTCATTGTCGCCCGTCTGAACGAGGTATCGAGGACTTTGAGGAAGTCGAAAGACGCAGGCGGCCAGCAGGCACGCGGGAACTCCACCGATGGCCAGAGGCAATCGCCAGTTGATGTTTGTGTTCTCGACAAAGAAAAAGCCGTATCCTATCCAGTTGGAGCTGACGCTGGAACAGGATCAACAGACCATCTACCTGGATGATTTCTGGACTCACTATCCAACGCAAAGCATGACTCCGTGAAGGCCCACAAGGAGACCGCGTTTGTTGTGAGGAGTGATCTCCGATTCATAGAGAGGGACGAGCACAAGGAGGAAGCCGACGCCAAGTCCGACGACGAATCGGCCGACGATGAACATGGCAATCTGGACGGCGCCCGCGGAGAGCGCGCTACCGATGATGTCGAGCACACAGCCGACGAAAATTCCCGCCAGACGGCCCTTGCGCTCGTTGACGAACACCGATGCGTAGCACCCGACAAAGCCTCCCACGGAGAACAAGGCGTTCGCCAGACCCTGGAGGGTAGACGTGTTGGACTCATTGAAGCCCATATAAGAGCTGAAAGACGGCTGACCGAGGGTCGAGGCGATGATACCAGCGACATACTGCACAGTGGATCAGTCATTGCCCGGGCCATCCAAAGTGGCAACGAGACCCACACCCCAGGTCCACGAGCCTATACAGGCAAACAGAATGACTGAAGAATAGTCTCAGCTTCCATGACACATATGTATCTATGAGGCAGGATCGGCAACCCACCGGAAAGAGTGAGGTAGTTCGCCATGATGTGCGGCTGACTTCACGGTTTGCACTTTGTTGAGGTAGGCAGGACGAGACTAGAGAGGTGGGTGATCAGACGTTCTTCGCCATCTGAGGTCGCCACGTACAGCTATTTGAAGGCCTGGAGAACAAGGCCTGACGCTGGGGTAGGAAAGGCTTACCCGCGGGGTGAGTGACGCGGGTCCCAACCGGCAATGCAAATCTGTTTGGAGGCGCCGCGGGGCTGAACATGCGACCCCCACTACGTATCATTTCCGAGGCACCCAGATCTGGCAAGCGGGAAATGTTGAAGCGGTCTGGACCCAAGATAGATGTTCGATGGCCTGCCAGCGACACCAGATTCAGGCCTGGGTTCTCGGCGAAACAGGCCAAGTGCTAGATTATTCCTGCAAGGCGTTGCTTCATGATGCAAGTGTACGTGTGTTGATGTGATGTGGCAGGCGCGCCGCCCTATCCTATGTATGTCCCCTGCGGACTGCGCCAAACATCTTCTAGGGGGCGGTAAATGAACGGTCCAGTGCTCGATCCGCATCGCGGTAGGGACCATACGTCTGTGCAGAGAATACATGCATGGGCTATTGAAACTCTCGTGAGGCTGTGTGAGCCTGTTTACTACCAAGCGTACGGCAGGGCCCAAAGGTCCAGCCCCGGCAGAGAGGGCTTCACTTCCCGCCGCCCACAATCACAGCTTTGACCTTGCAGAAGTCGAGGATGGCCTCAGCTCCACCTTCCTTACCCCAGCCAGACTCCTTGATACTGCAGAAGGCATCAGTTAATCCCAGGCATCGAAGAAGATACGTACCCCCCAAACGGGCTGCAATAGTCTCAGCGTCTGATTCAAAGGTGCGAGAAAATTATCCAGCACTCACATGACAGCTTGGGAGATCACACCGGTGTTCACGCCTACCATACCGGTCTCTAGTGCATCTGCAACTCTGAAGATCCGCGCAGCGTCTCGCGAAAAGAAGTACCTGATCAATGGTGAGTCAATCCAGTGAATATCTTCATTAGATCAATCAGAGGCCTCGCACCCACCCTGCCAAGCCAAAATCTGTGTCATTTGCCAGGTTCTGTCAACTTGGTCAGCCCTCTTTCCCTGGCCCGCCGGCACTGTACACACGATGACTTCATCTTCCGTTTTGAATTTGATCAACGCTGCGACTGGACCAAACGTCTCCTCATCTGTGAGCAGCTGCGGGGTTTCGTCAGGCGAAATCCGCGGATATTCGACACCTACGCAATCTTGGGGGGCGTCGGCGAGGACAACGGGGTTGAAGAAGGCTCCCCTAGAGGGCGTTGGACGCTGTTTGGTCACGACAGTGGCCCCTCTTTTGAGCGCATCCTCGACGTGTTCCACGCATTTCGCGACCGCCTTCTCATGAATGAGGGGTCCAAGATGTCTGGGAGCATTGTGAGCTCGAGTCGTGGGGAGTAATGACCTCCGTCCGATCAGTCCGACTACACTCACGTTCCCTCGTCCAGCCCATTTCCAACCTTCATTGCGTCCACAGCCGCTGCAAACTTGGCGGCGAACACGCTGTGGATGGACTCGCTGCAGCATGTCAACAGATGCCGAAACTCGTTTGTGACTCCGCGGTAAACTCAACTCACTGCACATATAGTCGATTCGCACAGACACACGTCTGACCCGAGCCACGGAATTTGGAAGCCAGAGCGCCGGCCACGGCTGCATCCAGGTCCGCATCCTCAAAGACGATGAAGGGGGCGTTGCTGGGTTGCGCAATCAGCGCGGGATGACTTGATTTGTTCCACCAAGAACTTACCCTCCCAGCTCCATGCTGAGCTTCTTCAAAGTACTGCTTGACTTGGACGCGAGCAGCTTGCCAACGCGGGTTGATCCTGTGGGATGGGACGGGACGGAATCAGCTCGGTACGTGTCACCCAACCGTACTGCTCACCGGTGAAGCTGATCTTCTTGATCTTCTTGTTGGTACAAAGCTCATCCCCAATGGCAGAGAGATGGGTGTCCGTGGTGACCACCTGAAGGACATTGGGAGGTACGCCTGCCCGGCGAGCAAGCTAAGAACATTCAGACTGAGCGGGATGACAGGCCACGCCCTAGAGTAACTCACCTCTATGAGTGCGAGGACACTGAATGGTGTCTCCGCTGGGACCTTGATGACAACTGTTGCTCCAACAGCGAGGGCGGGCCCGACTTTGCGGCAGATCATCCCAATGGGAAAGTTCCAAGGACATAGCGCTGCGACAACACCCACCGGCTGGCCGATTCTCAGCATGTGGTCTGCTCAGACTTGCGGTGGGAACCCGGGAATTACGAACCTCCAATTGAGTCCAGTTCCTTGTCCCTGGAAGACTACTCGGAATCGTGCGCCCATACAGTCTCAGTGCTTCCCCCGAGTTCCACTGAAGATAGCTCGCCGCGTATTTCACCTCGGCAATGGAATCGGTGAGGGATTTGCCGTTCTCCAGGGTCACTAGCTTGGCCAGATCTTCCTTGTTTGCGAGGACGAGCTGGTGGAAGTCCTGAAGCAAGTCGGCACGAAACTGAGGCGTCGTCTTGGAGAAAGTCTTGAATGCCTCGTGAGCTCGGTCGATGGCCTCGCGACAGTGCTCCACAGTCATGTCGCTGACAGTTCCGATCACCTCGCTCGTAGCAGGATCTCAAGCTTTTCAGTGTGACTTCCTGGGTTTGTAGGTTGACTCACTGGTCACCGGAAAGCGAGGGACCTGCTCTAGCGCAACCCATTCATCGTTGACGAGCGAGTCATCGATCCAGAGGGTGGGGTCATTGAGTCGGATAGGCTTATTAGGCGTTGAGCCTTTCACTTGCCCGTGAAGTCATATGCAAAATCTGACTTACTGCTTGGTGCTTGGCTTCCAACATGGTGCAGCGCAACAATGATCGATCTCGACAGAATAGTGTGACTGGTGGTGTCGGCGTTGAGTTGAGCGGTGGAACGGACTTTGTCAATCAATAGAAGGTTGACCTATCACTTGGGAGCGCAGAGATATCGTCTCTGTGCGCAAGTAGTACTTGGGTACGGCTACTAGAAGTAATGAGCGTCCCGCCCCCCGCCACAATGGAACGTACTCACTCGTACGAAGACATCCTCTTCCCATCGGTTTCTAGTTATATTTCCCGATCTACAACGCGGAGAAGCGGAGGCCCTGATTCCCCGCTCTGGTTTGCCTACTCCCAATTGTCCCGAGCGACACCTCTCAAGCTTTCATTTACCCCGTCGAGTTGACCCTTTTACTCGTAGCCCCCGCTTCAGATTGGTCGAGCCCACAAACACCATGACCACCAACATTTTCTCGACCATCCGCGTCGACGATCTCAACAGGACTCTAGCTGAGGACCGACAGTTGAGGGGTTTCTGTCAACCTACATTCAACGTCACCTTCGACTTCAAAGTGACGGGCGAGCAGCAAGTTCTGCATGTCGATGTCCAGCGGGGCAAACTGTCGGGAAGGCTTTCAGACGGGCAAGAGCAAGATGCATCATTCACCCTGCAAGCTCCTGCCGAAGCGTGGGCCCAACACTTTCAACACAACCAAGAGCTTGGGTGAGAGTCGCCTCGCGTTTATCCTCGGTCTGATGCTAATATGACTACAGCTACCAGTCATTCTGGGGTGAGTTTGTGCCTCAGCTACATGTGCTTATCTCTCAGCCATGTATCTTCCTCAGAATCAACTCATCCCTGCCGTGGCCTCTGTGGAAGGGGACAGTCTCAAGTTTGCGCAGTATGCGCCCGTATGGAGACGGACGTTGGAGTTGATCCGCGAGCTGGCTCTAGGGTCAGCCAAAGAGCAGGACGCACCCCTGCAGCTGACGGAGGATCATATCGTGGGCAGATATGCCATACTTGACCTGCCGAAATGGGGAGGGTAAGTTGAGGACGGAACGAGTTTGCAAGCTGACTCTCAGCCCTTGCAAAGTGTATTACGAGCAGTATGTCCATTCACAGAAGTCAGATGCGGGGCTTACGAAACGCAGGAGCGGTAGTGGGACCCAAGACATCCTGTTCCTCCACACAGCCGGAAGCGACGGGAGGCAATATCATGGAGTGCGTAGAGTCCGCAGGCGTCCGCGGGCGTGCGTCAGGCGTGCCGGGTTGACCACACAGGTGATGAATGACACTCGGATGCTTGGAAGGGATCTCAGAATGACCGTGTTTGATCTCCCTTCGCACGGCCGTTCCTTCCCACCCGCATCATCGGTACCGGGCGAGCATTACAACTCGGAGGATCGGTATATCGAGATCATATCGGCGTTGATCAAGCACTTGGGTCTCAAGAAAACCATCGTGGGTCGCACCGCTTACGGACAAGTCTGCGTCTGACGCCTGTCAGGTCTGTGGAGCGTCCATGGCGGGTCTCATCTGCATTGCTGTCGCTCTCCGTAATCATGAAGTTGGGGCGTTCGCGACGATTCCCGTACAGGGTTGCGAGTGCGTGCAGTATTCCAAAGACGCTAGCGGTCGGCGCTGACTATCCCGATCAGGTTTGTCGACATGGATCGTATGAATTGGGACAAGGTACATACATGCGCACCTCTAGCAACTGCTAGGTGCTCGATCTGTACTGGGTCGTTGACAATTGCGTAGCATCCCGAAGTCAACCAGACTCTTCTGGTCCCCGAGTTCACATACGGCATGATGTCCCCCACTGCACCGGCTGCCTGCAAGAATCTTGTCTGGCACACCTACTCAGCCCAGGCTTATGGCATGTACGCGGGAGACCTAGACTTCTACTTCGGGGGTTTCGATTATCGCGGCAAGCTCGAGAGCATCGATACGACAAAGATCCCCGTTGCGATGTTGACGGGCGAATACGACTGGGTGAGCAAACTCGAGCCTCTCCATTCCCACTTTGGCTGACTAGCCCAGTCTTGCCGACCTGAGATGTCATTGGCCACGGCAGCCAAAATCAAGGGTGCTTGGATCAGTGAGTGGTAGAACGAGGCGGCATGGTCGCGCCTAAGGAGGTCGCAGACGGTGATCATTACTGACAGTGATCTGCAGAGATCATGGAGGGTCTGGGCCACTTCCCGGCCACAGAGAACCCCGAGAGATTCGTGTCGTATCTTGTTCAAGCCGTTGATCACGTCAATGGCGTCTGATTGTCTCGCAATTCGGGTCTTTGTACTTGCCATTCAGGAACATGCATGTGTGCTGAGCAACGAACGGCGTCGGGGTACACAAACAACAAACGCGGATGAAAGATATCGTGCCAAGGAATAAATGAACTCTCGAATCGCACGATCATCTGAACCCGTCTACCGCGTACAGTACGAGTATGTATATGCCACAAGGCTCAAAACCGGCCAGACGGATGCCCTTCAAGGACTTCCTGTTGCGGTATGCTACTGTCCTATGCAGGACGACGAACCGTTGGGAGAGGGGACTGAACTTGGGAGCGTTACACGAGCGGCATCCAAATCAAAGTAGCGAGTTTGCAAAGGCGACCCGCCGCGGGGACGGTAAGGGCCCCGGCTCCCAGATCAAGGTCCTAGCCGGAGTTGGCCAGGCTGCCTACTATTTCATGCCCGTATATAACTAACTGTAGGGCCACGAAGCCCTCAGTCTTCCATCCCAATCTCCTCGCCAAGCCCAAATCCTGATATCATGGCCCTTACAGAAGCGGTGAAACCGACAGCGATCGTGACGGGAGGTGCTTCGGGGTTTGGCGCGGGTGCCGCGCGCCGCCTTGCCAGAGACTCGGTCAATGTTGCGATTTTTGACTTGGTGAGTGCGATGCCCAGGTCTGGCAGGAACCTAATGTACTTGATCCTAGAATGAAGAGCTCGGTCAGACCGTTGTGTCGGAGATCATCTCAGCTGGTGGGAAGGCGATATTCGTTAAAGGTGCGTGTTCCACGACCCTCGGGCTATCCCCCGGAGACCAGCGATTGACCGTGCCACCCGTAGTGAATGTGACTTCGGCCGACGCTTGGAAGGCTGGCGTCGAGCAAGTTGTGCAGACATTCGGGGGCCTCAACTTTGTCATCAACAACGCAGGAGGTTGGTGGTGTGATCTTTGGCCCCGCTGGTCTGTGTGAAGCTCACACTCCGAAGGCACCTACGCCTCCAAGCCCGTCCTCGAAACTACTGAAGCCGACTTTGACAAGTGCATAAACCTCAATCTCAGGTCGATCTACCACTCGGTCATTGCCTGCATGCCAAGCCTGATCGCTGCGACAGATAAGGGCCTCCCGGCGTCAATGGTCAACATTGCCTCGACTGGGGGAGTGAAAGGCCGACCGGGCTTGACGTGGTACAGCGCATCAAAGGCTGGTGCAATCAACGCGACCCAGAGCCTGGCGCACGAGTTTGCAGACCATCAGATCGTGAGTGAGCACAGCATGGCACGGCTGGATATCGACATCGATCCTGATCCTGATTTGCCCCAATCTAGCGCGTCAACTGCATTTGCCCCGTCCTTGGCAAGACTCCGATGATGTCCCAGTTCCTAGGTCAGGCGAGCGAGGAGCAATACCTCAGCACGATTCCCTTGAAGAGATTCGCCGAACCCTCCGGTACGTCGGATAGCTCTATCTCTTTGGTGTTGTCTGCTCGCGAGTAAAGTCGGATTCGGCCAAGATCTGAGCTGAGTTTGGTAGACATTGGCAACTCTGTCGCCTTCCTTTGCAGCGATGACGCTCGCTTCCTCACAGGTGTTGTGCTTCCGGTGGACGGAGGTCGACTAGCCTGATAGCGATCGCAGTTATATGTACAGTAGCATAGCAAGCCGTTGTACGGGAGCTACCAGCTGCCGACAAGTCCGTGTTGTGCATACAGTCTCATTCATTGATTCCAGAGCCACGCGGCATTTCCCAGCCATGCTCGAGCCGGATCCGAGGTGGTGAAGTCGCTGATCGGAGGGCCCACAGGGTCGCTCAGCAGCCACTCCAGGGGATCGTTTGCGACGGTGGTTGTTTCCGCACCGGTGCCTCTTGGGGGGTCCCAAATTGGAAGGTCGAGCGGGAGGCTGAGGCTGTCCAGGAAAGACGTGTCAAAGTCTGGTCCCATGGCCTGATTGCTGCCGGTGCCAGCCACGCAGAACGAGTCTCCTGAGCCCGCCGGTCCTCCTTGTCCCCCGTGGATGTTGCTCCAGTTGTTCAACCAGATGTCCGAGCCGCTGGGAACCGTGGACGCAGTGAGAATGTCTGCTCCACCAGCAGCTTCATCCATTATCGATTGGATGATGTCCGAGTTGGGTGTGGGGTCTCCGATATTATGAGATCTGTCGGTCATTGGAGACAGGGCGATGGCCAGACCTTGCTGATCAAGAGATAGTCCTAGCAGGAACGCCCCGTAGAAGTGGGAAAAGCTCCCCTCACACTTCTCTTCACCAGAGGGTGCGAGGCAGTGGCCTGTCTTTCGCACCAGTTCCCTTGCTGCGGACTTTTCAAGCTAGTGTTCGTGGATCGTCAGCCAGAGCTGGGTTCGACAAAGTGAAGTCCCACCTGAAGCAGTAGTATCGCAGCCCAAGTAATCATGCCGCAGACCGTGCGGCAGATGTACCTCGCCTCGGATCCAAAGTTGTTGACGACAAACTCCAACGATGCCCTGGCGATAGTCGCAGCCTTGGTGCGGGCGGCAGCATTGTCCATCGCTCCGGGCCCAGAGGTGTGTACCAGAAGGTACACGTGCTGAGCGAGAAAACGCATCATGTTCTCCGTGGTCCTGGCTGCAAGGCATCAGTGACAGGATGTGATCTAGTGAAGAACGTACCCTGGGTGACAAGAGGAGTTCCGCACCACCAGTTCACCCAACCTTCCAGTTGAACGACGCAACCTTGTCGAATCCCATCCCTCACGTAAGGCTGCCCAGCCGCAACAAGGCTGTCCTTGGCACCGTGCTGTCCTGTCAAATACAGTCTCCCACCTCGTTGTGCGAATCTCACCTCGATAGTCCTCAACTCGATAAAGCCGACGAGCATGTAGTCTCCTGCAGTTGCCGTCGAGTCATTGAGCCAAGAACGCAGACTGGTGATATCGATGTTGCCTTTCACGAATGACGGACGGCCAGACAAAGCGCTGAGACTTGGCGGATCTCAGTTTTGGTGACCAGCACACACCCCTACCTTCTGTCTTGAATGACGCAGGTGATCCACGTCCGGACACGATCGCGGTGGCGTCTGCGGGTGAGTGGCCCGTAACAATGTGATGACGCACCTCCTCGACGGTTCTTCTCCGTCTACTGTCAAGCGCAGACGATCCAGACCGAGCTCTATGGCCATGTTGATCGCGAGGGCCAGGAGTCTGATGATGGAGATCAGATCAGCTCACAGTACCACGATCAAAAGACGGCACTCACGTTCGTGACCGGTCATCAACTAGACGTTCGGGTCGCTTGGGCCACAGCGACATCACTAGGAGTGCCTGGAATCTCAGCAACGCCTTACAGGGGTGAATGAAGGATGTACCTGGACAATCTCGGGACTGCGCGCGTTGCAAGAGATCACAGTGAGGAGAAGTCGCTCCGCATGGGCGTGCAGGCGATTGAAGAGTGAGTGGAGCGACGGATCGTCGGCATTCTGGGCGGCCGACGCGAAGATTGCTACTGCGAGCAAGGACGAGTGGAGGCGGATGTATCGCAGGTCGTGCAGGGCAGGATCTAGGAAGCCGATCTGGGGTTGCAGATGGGCGAAGAATCTAGAATGATCAGTGTGAATCAGTGATAGGCACCTACATGGTGCGCAGCTGCTCGGCCTGCCCCTCGCTCAACAGCCCGCGTAGGATCGGGTCAAGACTCGGAGCCAGGTCCCTCTTGACGGCATGGAGTGGGTATCGAAAGTAGGTCCGCTTCTGCTCGGCGGCCCGACGGAGCTGAGCCCTCGTCCATCCAGGTATAGAGATGCCCTCGTCCACGCCTGGCTGGTCGTGTGCATAGGGCGCACCCGCCAGCGCTCCTGACTCGGTTCCTTGTGAAACAGGCAGCGAAACGTCGTCTCCCTTCAGCATGGCACCGACGGTGCTCAGCAGAGATAGTGGGTGCGTGTTGCTCTCCGGAGCGGACTCGGAGTCCGGGGAATGATGCGGATCCTCAAGAGGGAGAACTGAGTTGAGGTCTTCCATATCTTGAGCGGCGTCAACGTCAAGCACTGTCGATTCGTCGAGCTCAGGGAGGCGGGTCGCCTTGGGGAGTCGGCCAGCCCCACTCGGATTCGACCACGATTGGGACGAGGGCTGGATGCTTGTCACTGTGAGCGATTGCAGTCTTACACTCCTCAGAAAGCAGAGGTCTCACCTTTGAGATAACGCCTCTGCCATTCTTCCACCACCTCCACCTATTCCTGCTTCGACACTGACTTCGTACCGAGCCGGCTCATCGTGCACTTCATTAGACCCCGCCGCATCCTGAGATTGTCTGCTCCCAGATCGATATGCCGAATCGAGCGCAGCCTGCACGTGTGCAACCGACTTTGCCAGCCCCGTGTGCTTGCTGACGGGAGCGTGAGCGCACACCAGGGGTTGTCCTGAGCAACTTACTTCTTGCTCCCCAGCCGTCGACCTCTCTTGGCCTTGGTCACCTCGCACTCCAACCCGAGGACATTGCACCTCGAACATGATCCACTCGACGTTGCGTCGCGGACGCATTTCGTCTTCAGCCTCCGGCAGCTGGGGTCGTCTCAGTAGCCGTCTCACACCGGCGCAATGTTATGCTGACGGGCGACTCACGCGAAACAAGCTGCAGAGGATCGCTTCCGGTGTTGCTCAGAGGTGGATGATTCCGCCTGGGGGTCGGCATTGCGTGCTGCTTGGTGTGTTGCGTTAGTTCACCGTTCGGGCGCAGTGTGAGCCCGGGATTGAGTTACCTAGCAGCGCTCGCAGGTCATCCATACTCATGTCCATCTCGGACAATCGGCCTGAGCAGATGCAAGCGTAAGTTCGAGTCGTCCACAGGAGGGAGAGGCCTACTCTTCAGGGCCTCCATTTGCGTGTCGCCGGCCATCGCCCTTGTTCTGACAAACGGCAGCACTGACGAGAAGTTGCTCAAAGAGTGTACTGATGGCTTGATATCGCGCTGAAGTGAGGTGGTTGGGCTTATGATGATGGCCGAGACGAGAAAGCGAACAGGAAGGGTGGGGCGAGCAGAGCATTGTGTGGGCGCGGAACGAGAAAGGGCACTTTCCCCGCGGAGACCCGTTAGGAACAATTAGCCGGTCTGGTTGCCGTCCTCCTCGTGGGCTGTGGCTGCAACAGTGCTACAGTACTGTATTACTGTGCACTTTGACATGACTGAACCAAACGCAAGCCATTTGCATCTTTCTCCCCGTCTCACGTTTCTGGATACGTTCCCGCCATGCATTCTTAGAGACACGCACGTCTAATGCCTATGCGCAGGATTCCAAGTGCCGTACTTTTGGGCGAGGTTCTGCCCATCGACCTTGGCTTCGTTGGCGGGGACAAGGATTCCGAATGCTCCTATCACACAGCGTGAGTGCGATGCGTCGAGTCACAGGCCTTTTTGGCGGGAGCAAGATCAGGAAAGGCATAGGGGAGAGGCATCCGGTAGAGGCGTCGGGATGGCGCACAACTCACTCGCCCACTGGTCGGTCCTGTTGTGCCACGTCCTGATGTTTCCGGCGTTCACGACGAGGTCGCCGGGACCGATCTCGTACGTCTTCCCCTCGGTGGTCTCGAGGGTGAGGTTGCCGTTGAGGAGGACGAGGTAGTCTGGGGGAATGACAGAGGTCAGGCTGCTCCACTACTGATCCGAACCAGCGGAGACAAGGGGGAGGCGAACGGGAGAACTGGTTGCAGGCGGTGTTGGTCACTCACCAAATGTGTCGGTGTAGTGAGTGAGGCCCTTAGGATTCGGGGCAAAGTCTGCACCGTCAGCCCCCGATGATACTCCACGACCGTCGATCGGCACCATGCCGCTCGGCAACGTGGCCCCGACGCGGACGGAACCGCCCGCTTGCTCACTCACCGAAAAACGACGCCGCGACACCTTGCGGGTGGTGGAACCCCTGGATCTGCGGATCGGAGTACTCCACCGTCTTGGCGGGCTCCCCGGGGAAGTCGGCCTGGACGAACATCTTGGCAAAGCCAAAGGGGAGAGGAGCGCGGTACGCGAGCGGGACGGTATCGTCAATGGCGATGCATTCGCCCGAGGGGTCGTGGTAGGTGATCACCCTGCGAGGTGGGGGGAAGGGGGACACGAGCGAAACGGGTTCGACGGCACTGGAGGTGGAGGACATGATGGGGAAGTGTTAGCTCGGAGATGCTCCACTGTGCAATGCCTTTGCGGCGTGGTGTATATGTACGAAGGTGGTCGAGCCGATGCGTCGGAGATCGTGCCGAACTTCTGCGAGATTACGGGATGACGGGGATCTGCTCTCTCAGTGCTCGGTATTTATGCATGTCAACCTCACGTCACCTCCAGCACCATTGAGAGTCAGTCCCTACTACCATGTCCAATGGACTGACCCACGCCGAACGCCGAACGCCGATGCGCTCTTTATCGTCGCCATCGCCGTCGACACCGTCCCCAGCACCGTCGAAACCTGTCCGCCACAGGTGCATGCCCATCAGCCTCGGCCTCGGCCTTGTCGCCGAGCGGGATCAAAAAAATCACTCATACTGCGGAGCCGCCGATCTATCCACGGGACAGGGATCTTAGATGGCACAGTAACAGTTCCATGTACTGGTACATCCGTAGACCGGGATGAAAGCGTTGGAGCGGTGCAGAACTGTGCCGCGGGGAGCTCTTACTCCGCCAGCAAGACACCTACTGCAACCCCAACCTTGGGGGCGCTCATACGTGAAGAATACATACAGCTTGTCGGTTGCCACCTCGTATGGAGAGCGGGCTAATGAGCACAAGCTACTGACCGGCTATCCCCATTTGCGACTCTTGATTGCTTCTTGTCATACCAAATCCTCTCCGAAAAGCAGATCCCTGATATTCCCTCCAAACTCGCTTGCGACCCCATCACAACCCATCACCCAACTAATCCTTCGGAGTCACCGGCATGCCCTGCCACTTGCGGATCTCGTATCCCTTCGCGATGAACACTGCGCAGATGATGGCCCCGACCCCCGTGGCGAGTGCACCCTGAGTGGCGTATTCTTTGGTGAAGGACGAGTTGAGTCCCCAGTCGTACACGAAGAAGGCGACGGCGAAGCCCCAGATGGACTTCCAGAATACGAAGACTGCCTGGGTGTCCATGGATTTGGAAATGTAGCCCTCGAGGACATATGTCTGGAGGAGACCCGTGGCGGCGGAGAGGCAGAAGAAGAAGAGCGCGCCCCCGAACAGGTAGACCATGTAGGGCAGCTTGTGGTCGACGGTCACGCCGCAGAGGATGCACCCGACAAACATGAACGGGAGGATGGGGATCTGCGAGGAGTGTCAGCAATGGTAAGGCATCACATGCAATACGAGTCGTCACGTACCAGGGCCCAGAGTCGGTGTTCGGGCTGGCGGTACCCCTTTCTGCGCTCAAAGTAGGAGACCGTCTTGTCACCGACGATGCCGCCGGACCACTTGCCAAGCAGACCGCCAACGCCGAACGCGAGGAACATGGCTCCGAGCGGGATCGTCTTGATGCTGTAGGGCGCCGCCTCGAACTTTTGCGGGAAGACAATGGTGATCCCGACCGACCAGGCAAAGACGGAGCCGTAGTAGATGGACGGGACGGTGATGGAGATGAAGCGGAGCATGGTAATCGGTGAGACGAAGATCTTGAGGAACTCGCCGGGCCGTTGCCATGGGTACCAGGCGATGCCGGTGTGGCCTGATTTGATCGTGGACGTGCCGCGCACCGGGCTGTGCTCGACATGCTGGCCATGGGCCTTCGTCTCGACTTCACCCTCGATGTTGCTTCCAGAGTGGTTGCTCGTGGGGGGAAGGCTCTCAACGTGGAGGGGGGACTCGTCCTCCACCCATAGTGTCTCGGGCACGACGAGGAAGAACAAGGCGAGTTGGAGACCAGCCATGCCGGTCACGATCCAGAAGAGTACGGGCCAGGTGTGATAGGTCACGACGAGGCCACAGAAGATCGGCGCGACGGGCGGAGCAATGACAACGCCGACGGCGAACATGGACATCTTGGATCCTCGGACCTCTTTCACGAAGATGTCGGCGATCGTCGACGGGGGAACGGTCTGGGACCACGAGGAGATGAAGCCGGCTACGACTCGGGCGGCGCAGAACACCCCGTACGAAGGGGAGAGGGCCATCCACACTGCGCATGGGATGAACAGGGTGGATCCGATGAGGTAGACGGTGCGGCGACCAACGGTCTAACGGGGTCAGCGGATGTCGTCCGGCGCCGCTTCAAGCGCGAGTGTCAGGACCGAGAAAGAAACCCACCCTGGAGAGAGGGTTCCAGAGAAGTGGGCCAACGGCGAACCCGAGGAGATTATAGCCAATAGTGTTGGGGATCTTTGCCGGAGACACGCCGAACGCCCCTCCGATGTTACTGTGGGGTGGTTAGAGAATCCCTCGTCGGCCAAACGGCTTTGCGTTGGACACTCACGGAAAGGCGACTTGAATAATGGCAACGCTGGAGGATCGTCAGCAAGGCATGTGACGTGACGTGTGGAGCGGCGCGACACCCACCTGAAGTTGGCCAGGAAGCCGGCATAGGTGAGCACACAAAGAATGGCAAGTTTCCTTGTCGGGCTGAGCGCGTTGATCGGGTGGTTGGAAGGTAGGGTGGGGTCTCTCCCGTCGCGGATGAGGCTGAGGTGGTGGTGCTCCTCGTGCCTCTCTGTGTCTTTGGGGCTGGACATGGCGGGGGTCGCAACGGCCGAGTTCAAACCCGGAGTCTATGTGTTGACTTGGTGTGTAGCGTGTCGGAGGCCGAATTGGAGGGAAAAAAGGGCAGATAGATAGATGGGTTGCGAGACCCGAGTGTGTGCGAGTGCCCACTCCCGAATCGACTTGCACCTCTTATACACCTGGCCTCATCCCCATTGCGGGCACTCGACGTTGAGGTCGTGGTGTTTGGTGCCCCTCTCGCAGCAACTTGGATCCTTCTGGAGCTGCCTGCGGGGTATCGTCGACCCCGCCGTCCAGCCTCTGACCGCTGAACCACTCAGGCTGGGAGGAGATGTTGGGGCCAAGTTGCCGCAGGACACCGCTGGAACGGGGTATTGGCCACGTGAACGGTGAACCCCGGCAGGGGGGTTGCGGGGAATTACCGAATTGGCAGGTGTCCGCAACTGCGCGACTGCGGGGCCGAGCAGGGGTGAAGTCCAGAACGTCTGGACGTAGGGCGCATGCATCCAGTCTGAGAGCTATGTACCCTGTCCGACCTACGGGATCGAGACTCCAGTCGCTGACCTACTCGTCGATCGTGAGCGGGCGGCCGGCGGCCGGGGGTGGCGTGCGGCGTGTTCACACTGGGAAGGTGTACCGCCCGGACCGGGTGGACAGGTGCCTGGAAGACTCAGACTTGAGGAGAAGACCGGCCGAGATATCCCAAGCTTGAGAATCACACCGCGCCGCGAGCCCCATGGTGGTTGTCCCAGGTCATGGCAGCTTGACATCTGCTGCATAGGATGGCAGTGGTCGCGCCGACGTGTCAACGGCGACCAAGCTCTAGTCATCGTCTTTTTCGGGTCTACACGCGGATCCTCAACGCTCAGGCTTCACATGGTCCAGTGATACTTGGAAATGCACTATCACATACAAATACAGCGAATCGCGACACTGATCAATCTCTTCGTTTCACACAGCCTGCTTGAACAGCTCCTCGAACTGCACCTCCGCCTCCTTGGCGCAGTCATGCGCGTACAGCGTCCTCTGGACGTCCCTGAACCGGATCGTCAGTATGAACTGCGAGGAAACAAACCCGACCGGCTGGCATGAGAGTGTGCCTACCTGTCGATCTGTTTGTCCGGGTTGGCACCACCCTTCTTGTCGGCGGCTTTGAACGCGGCGTCTCTTGCGTCCTTGTCCTTGCCCGCGCCGAGGTGCAGACCTTTGCCGTTCGCAGCGGCGGTCATGACTGCCCAATCCGCTCTGGGCTTCCTCACAGCCTGATACACCTGGAGTGCCTTGTTGATGTCCTTCCGATCGGTGATCTTGGAGAGGACCACGCCGAGTACCGCCGCGTCTTCGACCGCCTGGGCGGCGCCCTGGGCCAGGTGGGGCAATGTCGGGTGACAAGCGTCTCCGACAAGCGCGACGTTGTGGTCCACCCAGGTAGAGAGCGGCTCGTGCACCCGGAGCTTCCACTCGAGCACGTCTCCCTCTGGCACGAGCGAAAGCAGCTTCTGCACCCGGGGACAGAAATCGTGAAACACCTCGAGCATCTCCTTCTTCGATCCAGTGGCCGTCCATGAGTCGGCCTCGACGAATCGGCGGTCCGGGTGCGCCGTGGACATGTTGAACAAGTCATGCGAGTCGATGGGGTACGCCTGGGACGGGCGGGTCAGCGGGTGCGCAAGGAGTGTAGGGTGCTTCGGCTCTGACTGCGAAGTACTCACGATGATGTGCCGCTTCTCGCCGATCCAGCGGTACGAGTGTGAGCCGGTGAAGAAGGGAAGGAGTTCCGGGTCCTCGTTGATCATCGATCGGCGGACCATGATGCGATACGCCGCCTGGCCCGTGTCCACGACTACGCGCAAGGGTTGTCAGCATAATGTTCATGCTGTGCGCCGCTCGTCGTCGTGTGCGCCCCGCTCACCCGAGTCGACTTCGCCCTTGCGCTTCAGCATCGCCCCTCTGGCTTTACTCCGCACCCCGTCCGCCGCGAGGATCACGTCGGCGTCGACATACTGCGGTTCGGTGATCCCGTTGATCTCGTCCCCGGCAGGAACCTTTTGCCTGTCCTGGACTAGGAACCTCGTCTGTTCGAAGTCGTACTCCGTCACGACCTTGTTCAAGTGGAGTTTGACCACTCCGGAATCCATCGCGCCGGACACGAGACACTTCTGCAGGGCTTTGCGGTGGACCACGAGGAAAGGGTACCCGAACTCGTCGCTCATGTATTGGAAGTCGACCGTCGTGAGGGTTTCGTCGGTGGCGCAGTCTGCGCACACTAAGCCCAACACATCGTGCGACTGGGGCAACGAGACGAGACGACTCACTGAGCACGCTGGCCCCGTCGAGCGCCACGCCCTCGGCCTGAGCGATGTGCAACACCCCCCATCGCTCGAGGATCCTCGCCAGGTTGGGGACGATGTTGATCCCCGCGCCGACCTCGCCGAGCGCCGTCGCAGACTCCCACACGTGGATGTTGGTGAAGCCTTGTCGGGCGAGCGAGAGGGCGCAGCCCATACCGCCCATCCCGGCTCCGATGCTGCGGCGCCGTCAGACATGTCCCGGGTCCGTCGTCCAGCCGGTGGGATACAGCACGACTCACATGTGGATGTTCAGATCAGCAAGCGGGGGTGCCATGGTGAGTGAGTTGTCCTTGGTCATTGGCGAAGGCGAAGAGATACTCTCGTTCGAGAATCGTCGTGAAGATGAGAAAGCAAGGGGCCGAGGACGTTCGCCTTACAACACTGGCTTCGTCCTGTTCGACCAAGATATATTCGTGACTGACAAGTCGGTTGCGCGCGGCTCATACCGCGCTGTCTACGGGCCGGACCATCCTCCGCGGCCGTCGCTGGGACCAAGTCCACTCGGCGATTCCAGACAATGCGGCGACCTGGTGGTGTTCATATAGCTCTTGCGCATCGCGCACTCGCTCCGCCGGCATCACGCTCGCCAGGGGGGCCCGGCGGGGTCGGCGGCGTTGCGTGCGAGGCGAGAGGGTGGACGACGCAATCCGTTCGCGGGGTCCTGCGGGATTCATTGCGGCAACCTCGTTCCGGTGGATCGAGGGTGGAGCTGCCGATTCCGGAGCGTCGCGGCGCTGAGAGCCCATCGTGCATGTTGGGGGCGTTTGCAGAGACTCAAGTGGATGGGATAGGCTCAACGCATGCACTCAGAGGAAGAAGGCGGGGAGATTAAGCGTTGACGAAACAACGGTTGAAAAGGAGCTGAAGAGGGTCGCGGCGCGGTCGAGGTCGTGCGGACCGGCGAGTGACGCCATTACGCACAGCGACATCCGGGACAAGGACATATACACTGATACACGATGCATGAGGGTGATGGTTGTATGGTACGTTTACAGATCGAGTGGAAGTCTACACCTGGGCGGCCTCTCCCGACATCTCCGCCCGCTCCTCTCTCCACTGCCTGATCAGAGCCTTGCCGTAGTCTTCGCAGTTGGGCAGCCTGTTGACAGTGTGGATATGGCACTTTGCGGGCGACGTGTTGGTGAGGAAAACTATCACGGGTCGGTTCAGCGACGGCTCCTAACGGGAACGCGAGCATCGGATCGGAGCAATAATACGGTGGTAGTGTGGAACCACCAAGGAGTCACTCACTGCCGCAGTGGAAGTCAAACTCGCAAAAGGTGACGGGCGAGTGTATCCGAAAGTAGTACGGGTCACCGAGACCGTACTTGCCAATCCAGGCAAAGTACGTCTGGTCCTCGAACTGGCGAATCCGTCGCATCTTGTGCTGGAGGGGACCCTGGGGCAGGTAGGTGTTGAAAGCCTGGATGATGGCGTAGACCTCCTCGCGCTGCTCGGGCGTCATGGACGATATGGGGAGACCCTCGTATGGGACGATGCGATTGTCCTGGTGTGCTCCGCCGAGATGCCTACGGGCGAAAGTCTCAGCACACAGCATCTGGTACCGTCCAAACGCGCACTGGACCAACTCACCTCTCGTCGAAAGGGTTCCACCGATCTTCGGGCAGCCCGCTGCTCGAGTCCATCCCCTCGCACACTTGGGCCTTCTTCTGGTTTTCCGGCGAGAGATCTCGCATGAGGCTGAGGCTTCTGATCTCCTCCTGGCTGAAGAGGCGCAATCCCGCGTGTGGCCCCACGTCGATCCGGTCGGGCTCGGCGCCCATGAAGGTCGGACCGATGACCATTCGCGGGCCGACGAAGCACACGGCGAGGCAGAGGTGGTGGCCGAAGAACGTCCAGCCCCAAGGGTCAGTGAGGGATGGAGCCCTGGTCGATTCCGGGAGGAACAGGCTGCAACAATCAGTCAGAGTAGGCATCGCGGGGAATGCAGGAGGGAGGGAGCGAATGCTGCTGTGTGACTCACCGGAAGTTGTACGAGTGCTTGTTGAGCACGCTGAGGCCATTGACCAGCTCGCCGAGGAAGTGGTTGGTCAACGTACACCCGAGCGCCTTGCGGTACCCGTCTTCTGACAGCGACGCCTTGAGCACGTCGTGCACGAGTTCCTGGATCTGGGGTGTCGTTTCGTCCATCCGGATACCGCCTGTCAGGTCAGCGCGGGGTGTCGAGGACACGTGCTTGGCGAGGTGCTGTCACCCACCTGGATTCACGTAGAGCTCGGGGTTGGACCACGCCCTGAACTCGTCGTCCGTCTCGACGTCACCCTTGATCACTTCCGCCCTGTCCTCATCCGACAGCACCTCCAGCAGCCTCTCCGCCGCGTGCACAGCCGCTTCCACGGGCGCCCCCTCATCCTGCTCGTACCGGAAGATCGACGGGTCGGGCTTCCCGTCAGCCGAGAACCCGACGTAGGGCCTCTCGATGTTTTTGATGTCGAGCCGGTTGATGAGCCATGCCGGCGCAGGGACCTCGCGACGGGACTGGCACCATGTGTGCGAGGTGTGCGATGAGATCCCGGCGATGCGAGGGTGGTCCGGCTTGGGGAGGATGTCTCGGAAGGAGACAGTCGCGTCGGTCCGCGGGGTGGACGGGTCGTCCTGCAAGACGAAGCCAGAGTTGATTGGAGCCGCGATCATGCTGGGCAAGTGGGAGTGAGAGGTGAGTGGCCGGATTGACGTGACCTGGAGAAGCGGGAGGTGGTATCCGGGTTATCTATCTTGACGATTTGACCCGGACTCGACAGTCTCGCCGAGATGTATACGAGTACTGTAACATCTTGCATGCATGACCCGGCCTCTAGTGCTCGCTCGCTCGGGCGGTTTCACTTGCGGCGTCTTTGTGGGGTAAGGCGGGACCGAGAGGGGGGAAATCGCCGCATGGGTGTTTTGACGCACCGTTCTACTGTCCACCACATGCGCGCCCGCCGCGCATCGCTTTCGACCCTTCCGAGTCGGGGGCCATGCATTGGTGCGACTTCGGAGGCTCATGATGCTCATCTCCGCGGCCGAAGTGTAGGACCAGGCGAGCATTGCCGGTCGATTGGGGAGACGAGGAGGAAAAGGAAAATACGCCGAGTTGAGCTGCTGCCATCGCTGATCGCCGCCGGAAACGCGGCCTTTCATTCACATGTCTGTCATCTCTCCCACATCGCATCGTCCACTATTGTTCCAATCACCGCCGCCCATCTCCCGCAAAGGAAACACAACCAAGCCCACCCGCAATCGGGGCGGACCGCAGCGAGACGCAGGAGGAGGGCAAGCACCAAATACACACTCAGCCCCCACAGAGAACCATGGACCCCACCCTTGACTTCCCCCTCGACGCCGATATCGATATCGATATCGATATTCCCAGCGGTGTGGGCGGTGTGGGCGGTCCCACGGCGGCGGAGGGCGAGTCGCCGGCTTCGCCGTCCGCCTCCCCCGCACCGCCCGGCCAGCGGACACCGGCGTGAGCAGATTGAACTTTGGGTCTGATGGCGTCGAATGTCGGAAGGGCACATGGCTGATACGAGATGAACCATGTAGCAAGATCAGTTGCTTGGCATGTAGGGCGGCCAAGGTGAGTCAACGTCTCGTCTCGGCTATACACGCCATTGGAGAGTCACCATCGCAGGGACATGCGACTCGATGAGTGTTGCGTGTCCCATCGCCTGTCATTCATGTTCTCTAATCCTTTGCGGACATTCCACGCGTGCCGTCCCACCGTCGACGTCGACGTCACTGAGTGGAATAGAGAAAGTGCCTGACACCCAATGTCCGCACAACATGTAAACGTTGTGTCGCCCACGAACTCGTCTGCGAGTACAAGAAACACCGCCGAGGGCGAGTCAAGAAGAGCATGGCGGGGGACGGTGTCGGAGCCGGAGCTGGGCCTGGGACTGCGACCGCGACGGGCCAGAGCCGGGGGCAGGATCCGTCGACCTCGACGTCGTTATCGGGCGGGGTGGGTGTCGAGAGCATTGGCATTCACGACCAGCCCACGACGGGGCATAGCGTCGGGGTAACGGCGTCATCGGTACAGTCCTATTTCGCCGAGGGCAGCCGCAGCGCGCAGGCGGGCTCATTCTCCCTGACCGGAACAATGAATGGAGGTGTCAGTCAGCAACAAGATGTGCTTGGGGAGAACGGGCCAATGGAGATGCCTGGAGGAGACCTCGCGCCGTTGCCCCCAAGAGCAAGCAGGCCGAGCAGAGTGGACATCTCGTTCTCTCATGTCATCCCGGGCGAAGGGGATTCGTCGCGTGAGTGCGCCCGGATATGATTCAACTCACCCCTTCGCACTGTGCACGGTGCCATCACGGGTCACGACGACGACGTGACACCGCGGACTGACATCGCCCTTCGCAGCCTTCCTTCCCATCGCAGCCGAGGCTGCTCGACAGACTGCCGCAGGCGACCTGGAACAACTTCTTCGTGAAGACTGCCCTGATCCCGTAACGGCGGGACTTCTATCCGAGGCGGATGCATTCGAGTTATTTGAATTGTGAGCGGCCCCTCCCCTCCCCCCACTCCACATTTCTGCCCTGCTGACAGCATCAGCTACTTTCGCCACCTCAATATCACCGTCGCCATCCTCGATCCCGTCCTCCACACCCCTTCGTTCTGCCGGGACCGCTCCACCCTCCTCTTCACCGCCGTCCTCACCGTCACCGCCAAGATCATCCGTCCCAAGGCGTACTCGCACTGCCTCATGCTATCCAATAAGCTTGTCGGGCAGGCAGTCGAGTATGGACTGTGTTCGATCGAGATCGTCCAGGCGATCATCCTCCTCACGCACTGGAAGAAGGCGGACGACACGACCGCCTGGCGCCGGGCGGGTTACGCGATCAGGATGGCGCAGGAATTGAAGCTGAATGTGAAGCGGGCGAGACCGTTGCCGAAGAACGAGAGGCAAGCGCGAGAGGTGCTGAACACGGAGAGAACATGGCTCAGTGAGTGTGCTCATGGGTCATGGGCTCCGGGGGCGCAGTGTTGAGCTAACGGCACCTCAGACCTCATCATCTCTGACTATCAGTAGGTTGTCCCTCAACCTAGCCCAGGGATGGGTTGGGGACTCAGTCAGAAGTCAGACCTGAGACTCACGTTGCAGCCTCGCAATACACCACTCTCTCCCACGCATGATCGCCGAAGAGGGAATCAACGATCCGGCCGACTGGGTGCAGGAGCACCCTCACATCACATGCCCCGGCGAAGCTGCCCTAGCTCCTCGCATCCAATTTGGTCGGATGTGCCGTCTCTACGCCGACATGCTGGCGGGTATGTCAGGGGACGAGGCGAATCTGCGAATGCTGGAGTGGCTCGAGCTGGAGTGGAAGCGGTGGCGGAGCAAATGGCTGCTGGAGAACCGTAAGTGATCTTGGTTTCTGCTGGCAACCTCACACGAACAAGGTCTCTAGCTGACTTATGGCAGACGGTTTCGAATTCACCGCGCAGCAGGTATCCACGACAAAGATGGACGACGCCTTCTTCCGTTTCCACATCGCCGAGTACAGGCTCCTCTACACGGCGCGATACCATTCCCAAGGCCGATCCCTCGATGCCAGCGAGCCGACACCGTTGTCGTTCGCCTTCAGCGAGTGCGTGGATGCCGCGCTTGGTGTCCCGGCCATGTTCCAGAACGAGTTTGTCAGACACCGGTACCTACCGTACTGCTTTGTGCGAGTGTGGGTGGCGCTCGCTGTGACCTCTGTCTGGCTCGTCAAGGTGAGCCCGGTCGGTCCTGGGGGGTGATGTCCGCGAGATCGATCTGACGGGGGCTATTGTAGAACATTGTTGCGATGCGCCCTACCGACCGGTCACGCGTGATCCGAACACTGTCCGAGGTCCAGTCGTCGACCGAGGAAGCCTCTCGCAGCTCGGACGACATGTCCGCGTACACGCACCGACTCCTCAAGCATCTCCTCAGCGGTATCTCCCCCGAGTGGCAATTCTCTTCGTTGGTGCCCACGCAGCGCACCGGCCAGACCCTCGTCACCGCGGGCGCTAATCCCAGCACGATACCCCCAACCGTCTCCGTCATCAACGGCCCTGGTGCGGGCTCCGCCTCCCAGGCGCACGCACACGCGCAGGCGCAGCATCAGTCGTCAGCGACATGGGCGGCAACCAGCGCGCAGGAGATCATTCAAGATCACTTGTGGAACCAGCACGATCCGAAGTTCTCGTTTGGGACCATGCCGAACGCCTTTCAGAGCACGACCTTCCCCGCGGACCCTGAAGCGAATGCTGCGATCCTACCGCAACCCTCCACACATCCTGACGACGTGCTCTTCCCGGCGGCTGATGATGAGTTCTGGTAGGTCGGGTGTTAGCGCGTTGGATGAAACGCTGACACTCGACTAGGCGCTTGTTCTTCCCTACGACCGACGGGCCCGCGGCGGTGTGAGGGCGAGTTTGGAGTGTCATTCCTGGAAAGCCAGTCATCGCTTCCAGGAGAGACAGTAGCAAGAAGCGGAGCCACGGAGCCAGTGTGTAATCTCCGGGGCTCGGGACATGTGGCCGCACCCTGTAAGGCGCTGCTAAGCCACTTCCCCTCAAGGCAGTGCCAATACCAGGGACGTCACATAGAGATCTGCCGCTCAATGACACTGGATGCGTTGTTGGTTCCACAAGATCCCCGCGCCTCTCGATGCTACCACATACATATGCATGTCCACGCCAATCTACTTCTGCTGCATGATGTCGTCGATCCTCTCCATCAGGTACTTGACGACCCCGTCGGGGCCGACCTGGACCTGCAGCCCAGTGGGGATCGCGTGGGTCTTGATGCCGGGGATGGTGTCCCGGGCGATGGCTTGGATCTGCTCTTGTTGTTCGGGCGTCCACTGGGTGGTATCAGCAGGAGAGCGCACAGCACGGTTTCTCGCTCAGCCACTCCGGTCGTGACGGGGGGAAAGATGTCCTCGGCGAGCCTGTGGATCTGCGGAGAGCGGCCCGGTCACGCCAGAGCACTTCGAGGAGAGCGGCCGCACAGACCGCCGGAGGGATAGCGCACTCACCATTGAGGCGCAGAACTAGGGCAAGTCGTCAGACCGGATCAATACAGGTCAGACGTCGGACTCACGAGTATACCGGGAGGGGGTTGGATCGACAGCAGCAGCGGCTTGACCTCCTCGATAGCTGATGCGAGTCAGCTTCCGTTGTTTCACGTCAACTCGACGACGTTCGCCGCTGTGCACGAGCCGGCCGCTCTCCCGCGCTCACTCGTCGAGTTGCCAGCGTGGACAATGCTATACTTGTCCTTGACGTTGTCAATCACCGCGCCGATGACCTTCTTGGCTCTGTCCGGGGCTGTGTTGACCGATACGAGGTTGACGGGCTGGGACGACATGCTGCGACTGGAGTTGAGACGGGGGAGCGCGTTTCTGGCGATGAGCGCGTAGAACGGTGGTCTGAGGAGGGGGTTGAGCATGCGCCGGAGAGAGATGATCGGGGGATGATCTACGAAGTGTACTGCGCGCGATATTTCGGCCGGATTGACAGACCAGACGAGTGTGCGTCTCGATACGGAGTATCTTGCGGGGAGGTCGGTCCGGCCGCGCCCATGCCCTTGCGGGGATCATCGTGTCGTCCCACCGTTTACAGTCGTTTTTAGTCGCCGCAAGGGTGCTCAGCCGGCTTTTGCCGATCGCACCATCGCACACCGCACACCGCACACCTACCCCGAGCACTGGGTGCATGATATCTCATCGCAAGCATCGCGCTCCTCCTCGACTCTCGCTCGCCTCAAAACCTATATGCTCTCTCGTCTGGGACGTGTAGCCTCCCCAACCCTCTCGACGCTCCGCCCACGACAACCCATCACATCCACCAGCATGTCCTCCTACTCCCGCCTCGTGCGGTTCCTCCCCAGATCATCCTCCACTCCCTTGATCGGCGAGCCCGTCAACGCGGAGCAGGACGTGGGCCTCGCGTCCTACGCCGGCGAGACTATCGAGGTGGACGTGTTCTCCGGCAGTTCGATCCTGAATCCCGGGGAGAAGACGGGGAAGAAGGAGGTGGTGGAGAGGCTGCTGAGTCCCCTGGCGCAGAACGAAGTGGGCACGATCCGCTGCATCGGTCTCAACGTGAGTGGTTGCATCGCACACGTCGCATATGACCTCTCGTAGATATCATGCGCCGGTCTCGCCGGTGATCCTCCCCGTGCTGATCACACCGCAGTACGTCAACCACGCCAAGGAGGTCAACATGGCCCTCCCCGAGGTTCCAACCGTGTTCTACAAGCCGGCCACCTCCCTAGCCGACCCTTTCCCCGCGCCAACCGTCATCCCCAAGGCGGTCGTGAAGGACAACGCGGCGGACTACGAGAGTGAGCTGGCCCTTGTGATCGGGAAGGAGGCGAAGAACGTCTCGGAGGAGGAGGCACTCGACTACCTGCTCGGGTGAGTCGTTCGTCGACGCCTCATTTTCCCCCGTCGTCTACGCTGCCCAACGTCGCTCACCCCACGAGGACGCGGAGGGTGATGGGGAAGTGGGAGCAACCGTGAGCTCGCTAACGCAGCCAGCTTCACGGTCGCCAACGATGTGTCCTCCCGAGCAGCGCAGTTCGCCCAGTCCCAGTGGAACTACTCCAAGTCGTTTGACGGGGCTTGTCCGGTCGGTCCAGCTTTTGTGCACAAGAGCCAGGTGAAGAACATCGACGAGCTCCTGATCCGGGGTACCCTGAACGGGCGGACCGTCCAGGAGAGCAAGATGGAGTGAGTTGCCTTGTGCGCGGGTCGTGTAGACTGAAAACTGACCCATATTAGCGACTTGATCTTCTCCGTGTCCAAGATCATCTCGTTCCTATCGCAGGGCACCACCCTCCCCGCTGGAACACTCATCATCACCGGGTGAGCCATGTTCCGCACCAGAGCCGAGCCCCATCCCTTGCGATGCAGTCAACACGGTCTCACGCCGTGCCGGCGCTGACTTCCCCAGGACCCCAGCCGGCGTCGGATGGTCCGCCCAGCCCCGTACCCTGCTGAAGCACGGCGATGAGTTCCGGGTCTACCTCTCCCACGGCGTGGGCACGCTCATCAACAAGATCGAAGAGGAGAAGTAGGGTCCGAGTGGTCTCCTTGTCCGGGTTGAGTAGCCAGTACATTGATGCATCGATTCGGTATCCATGGTTCAATGCGGATCTGTTGTATTGGCCCTGCCCCTTGGAAACATGCCGTTCGCCCGTCGACCCGATCTGCTGATGGGCCGGCACATGCACATCCCTGACACCATGCATACAACGCATGCGGCCCTCGGCCGGGACTCCTCGACTCACTTCTCGTTGCCAATCGCCCTCTTGATTGTTCGCCCCCGCCGCGGTACGGCTAAACACCCCCCGGTCCCGCTGCCAGCCAAGCGGCCATTTCCGAAGCCCCCCTGCCCTTGGTCCCCCGAACATTCCAGCGGGGTCCTCCATGGCGCCGTTCGCCTACATATCGCGCGCATCCCTCTGTTCTCGAATCGTTTAAGCCTCTCACAAAACCAACGCCATGCCGCTGTACTTCATCTACGGACCAGACTACCCCGGCGCAGTGCAGAAGCGGCTTGCGGCGCGGCCCGCTCACCTGACCATGGGCGCTGAGAGCGGGAAGAAGGGCGAGAAAGGTGGGTCAGGATACCCACACCCATACAGACACCGTTCATTCTTTCCATCTGGGAAGGGAAGAGGCTCGCCGTTGTGCTCCTCACTCGGCTGAGACGCCGGACGCTGCATCGTCGTGATTGCGCTGATCCCTCGCAGTCTTTGGCCGAGGTTTCCTCTCCCAAGAATACTCCCACACCGAGGCCGCCCCTCCGCCCTCGTTCCCCTCCGACCAGGCCAACCCAGGCATGGCCGGCTCGGGGATGATCTACCGCTTCAAGACCCTCGACGACGCGTGGAAGCGGATCAAGGCGGACCCGTACTGGACCGAGGGCGTGTGGGACAAGGAGAAGATGACGATCGTGGAGTTGATGGAGGGCCCGAACGACGAGACGATGCAGGTGGTGTAACAGGACCAGACGACCTCTTCACTCGCAATTGTAGGACTGGATGTGTTGCTGCTCCCTACAACGATCCCCTGGTCCACCTTTCGTATGATTCCTCCTGTCCTCGTATCGCCAGGCATGCATTAAGATGTTGTTTGTGCATGCATCGTTGATAACGTAATCGCACTGCCAGCCGCCCAAACGGCTGATCCGATGGGAGCGACCGCCCCCTTCCCCCTTGCGGAAAATGCACCAGTCTCCGTGTTTCCTTTGTGCTGGTAACCTATTGTATGCTTGTTTCACATGCTCGCTTTGGGATGTCGTGGGGGCGATGGCATGGGCCTTTCGGCCTCGCCTGATACATGTTCCGTCTACTTGCTGGATATCGACCGGTGCGATGGCATGAATGGAGGCATGGATTGGTGACAAAGGAGCATTAAGCTCAGTCGGCCCGAGAGTGGTGGCAGGTATCTGCGAGATGGCTACCAGAGATAATCGGTGACGAGTTGGACGAGCGACGGACGAGGGACGAGGGATGCTGTCAAGGACCATGGCCGAGAGACCGTTGTCAAGACCTAGGTGACGATCCTTTATTACATCTTGTTGCTGGTGAGGATATCTTTCACTCACTTCTCAACCTGGGTGAATCGACCTACAGCCCGACCCGAACACCCAGGCGATCATGTGGCCGGCATCCGAGAAGGAGCGGGAGCCCAGGCCAAGACTGTCCGAATCGTCGTCGTCTGATGGCCATCGCGGCGAGACAGACGGCTTCCTGGCATCGAGGACAAGATCACTCGGGGATGCCCTGGAAGAGGAGATTGGCGGAGAGCAGGTCCGCCCACCAGGGAGTCACTCAGGTTCTCCCGACAGAGCTGCACCAATACCTGCAAAGTTCATCATTCGTAGGTGGATCTGGGCATGTCCGGTGGAGTATGCGCGGTCATCGCTGACACCGACTCAGCTATCTGGGTACGTTTTCTCGACATCTCACTCAAGGGTCGCTCACCCAAGTGCCGCTCACTCATGGCCCCAGATCATGCTCTCCGGTTGCATCATCCTCTTCAACAAGCACATCTTCACCACCCTCAACTTCCCCTACGTGAGCGGCTTCGCCGGTGATGGTCGATCGACTTAAGCAGCCCAGCTGACGTCTCAGCCCGTCTTCCTCACATTTTTCCACATGGCGGTTGCGGTAAGCAGCGGGTGTGCTGTATCACAGAGTTAGGCTCATGCTAACCACGGCAGACCGTCGGGACACGGCTGTTGCGGCTGATACCGGGCCGAGTGACGCCCAGCAAGGTGGACATGCCAGTGGGTACAACATGGCTGGCGGTGGCTGATCAGCAGGCCAAGGTGAAGCTGCAAATCATCTTGCCCATGGCGGTCATGTTCTCCCTGTCCCTGATACTCTCCAACATTGCATACGTGCACCTCAGTGTGTCCTTTGTCCAGATGTTGAAAGTGAGTGAGTGGTACCGTGCACCTGCTCACCCGCAGGCATTCATCCCGATCCTCGTCCTCATCATCCAATTAGCCGCAGGGTTGCAAGGTGGGTGGTGCCCGATAAGATGGCAGCAGTGAGACCGGTGCTGAGCTTTGATCAGCGTACAATCACCTCCTCCTGGGGGTCATATCTCTCACCAGCCTGGGATGTTTCATCGCCGCGAACGGCGAGGTCCAGTTCTCCGTCTTGGGGTTTGTTTGTCAGACCTCCGCTGTGGTAGTGAGTGCCTTCCCGTGTCGTGTAATCCGAGTACGAACGAAGCTGATTGGCAGGTTGAGTCGATCAGACTAGTCCTGGTCCAAGTCTTGCTCAAAGATTACAAGATGGATCCCTTGACGAGCATCGCGATGTACTCTCCGGTGAGTCCGATACAGCCAAACGCCACGCCCAACTTGACTTTGACTGAGTCCGCCAGATCTGCGTCGTCCTCATCGGTCTCATCATGCCGGTCATGGAGGGCTCTGCGCCGTGGCTCCATCTCCTAGACCGGGTCGGGATACCCACCTTATTGCTCAACGGGGCGGTGGCGTTCGCTCTCAACATTGCTGGCGTGCTCCTCATCGACTCGGCTGGAAGCGTCGTCCTCACCCTCTCCGGCGTCTTCAAGGTGGGTTAGATGCGGTACCGATACTCAACCGGTCCGAGGCTGACGATCGCTCAGGACGTCCTCCTCATCACCTTCTCTGTCATTCTCCTGGGCTCCTCCATCACCCCCATGCAGGTGCTCGGTGAGTGCAAGACGCAAGACTGGTTCTACCGTCCTGGACTCATGTCCGGCACTTGCTTACATACGTAGGCTACTCGATCGCCCTAACGGGACTCTTGTCGTACCGGCTCACCGGAGGATCCACTGACTCCCCGCTTGGACAGAGGATCACCAAGCTCTTCACTACCGTATCTAACGTATGTGGATCTACGACTTTGGTCCGGGAGCTGCTATTGACACACGCAGGCGCGCCATGACAAGGGGTACCGCATGGTCCGAACCCTTCCCGCAGTCTTCGCTTTCTTCATGTGCGCGCTGGTCGGTCTGCGCCTCATCATGTCGAGTCAAGCCAACGATCTGACCTGGTCCGCCCTGTCCTCGACAACATCCCCGCTGCCGCAACGAAGCGTGTCATACCCTTTGCTGCCAGGAAGTCACGTATCGACCAACGGCAAAGGCAACATGGCCCTGTACACCCAACATGGTCCTGGGCTGGATGTGATCCCTCCATTCGACCGCTCTATCGATGTGTCGTCCCTACCCCGCGTCGCGTGGGTCATCGTCGCCACGCCCGACGCCATCGCCAAGTACTCGCACCAACTCGATCAGATCGCTTGCTATTGCGCCAAGACGGGTATCCCTTTCCACCTCGAGCACTCGGTATTCGTCGACGACAGAAACTTCATGACGGCAAGACACCGATCGGTGGCCAAGTACCTGAGATACTACCAATGGTTGATGGTCACCGACGCCGACACGATCGTCGCCGACTCGAGCCGAGATCCCCGCGAGTGGCTAGACGACACTCGGGACGTCATCGTGAACGATCGGGGGAACGTCGAGATCTGCGCCTGCGCGTTCCTCATCCGCAACTCGCCTGGAGGATGGAGCTTCCTTCGGCGGTGGTTCGCTTGGGCAGACAACGGCCTCAGGTTCAACTATGACAACGGTGATCTCAATGAGATGATTCTCGCCGGGATGAAGCCTGGCGTGCCCAACAACGAAAACTACACGGGACGATTCATCGGCGGGTCCCGCGCCGTCAATGTCAGCGGGGGCTGCGTCAACTCGGCCGACGAGCCGGACCGGGACCGGTACATCGAGTTCCTCGGTTGCATGGACGAGAGACTCCGAGAGCCAAGGATGGGAGACCATCGTGCTCCGTATTGGGACGCGACACTCTGGGCGTGGACCGACAACAAGGCGTTGCCAAAAGTGTCGATGAGGTCGTGCAAGCCGTTCGCCGGTTTCCTCCGCGCCGCAGAGGGCAAACTCGCGGGTGAACCGTGGTTCCACACATCGGTTCCGGGCGACTTCTTGTTTGGCGGGAAGGACCTCCACGTATTCATAAACGAGGACAGCACGCTGTGTACCGGCAAGGACTGGCAGGTGCAACCCCGGTGAGTTATTAAGAGTACGCGGAGCGGATCTGATACTAATGGGCACAGGTGGTCTGTCGAAGAGGCGAGGGAGAGGCTTGGCGTGGAAGGGAGAATGCCGTGGTGGCCAGGATGCTGGGCTGAGGACGGCAGCTACCATTGCCAAAGACAGGAGCCCTCAGAGAGGGTCACCGCACCGTCGTGACAGGTCCCTCCAAATACATAGAATGACGCATCAGGATGATGCGCCCACATGCACCTACTTGTATTACGAATCGTTGCAGGCTCGGAGCGGCTCATCGCGGTGCATCCCTCAGTCCAGCTTCGATCTCGAAACACTTCGATGGTTGCTCCGCTCCGACCTTGTGAATGACTGGACCGATGATGAATTCACAGTTTGTCACACCGGCATCATCGTCTCCGGGACTAGTTGTAGCTGACGCGCCGTCATCATGATGCTCCCGGGTGAGCTAACCGCAGCGATGGAGACGTCGCAGTATGGCGTACAATTCGTTAGGGCCATCGGGATGCGGTGCGATGACCTGCCTGGAGTAGGATCCTGCTCAATACAAGACACGTCATGGCCTGCATCAGGGCGGACGCATTCGCGGTACGGCAAGCGGCGGGGTTCAGGACACGTTCGAGCGGGGCCGCGATCGATCGGTTGAGATCGGACTGTCGGAGGGATCGCATTCGGTTGACGAGGGGTTTGAAGGTGGAACGAAAAGATCGGAAGCTCTGCGGATTCCAGAGATTCCAGAGAACCGGTACGATGGTTTGCGGTGATCGATCGTCAGTGGTGGGTTCTGCCTAGCGTATGACGGTCCGACACATGCCCTAAAGCCGATCCGGGGCTGACGAGCCGATGCATCATGCATGCGCCGTCCACCGTCATCTTCAACTTCTCTTAAGCCAAGGTCACTGTGGAACACAGGCGGGCTCCGATCGATCGCAGCAGCCCACAACGGGTGGCAGGAACGCGTTGGAGGTTTCGGTCGGTTGACGCGACAGCCCGGTTCGCTAATGCCAAAGTGCGATGATACCGTATACAGTACTCGTATTCACTTTGTCGTCATGCGGGGATGGGATCGATGTCAACACTGTCGATGCTACGAGCAGGCGACAGACACAGCGCAGTGTTGAGATGCGCGTAGCCGGTCGCGATCATCGGGACACGCTCGATTCCGCCGATCTTAACGACGAGTCGTGTGATATCACTTTGGGCATTCACTGATGCAAGGGGCTCGCGTCATGTTGCCCGATCTCATCTGGGCGACGTATATATACCGACCTCACGAAAGACCTCCTCCAAACTCATTCCACATCCCGCTTCAACTTTCAATTCCAATCTCAACACACACACACACATCCCCACCCAAACATCATGTCTGCCCAGTACAAGCCCACCGAGGTGAGTACGCGTGCCTTCTCTAACATGTCAAGTTGTTGTTCGGTTGCTCGGTCGGGCTCAATCCTCTCTAGCACGACGGTCTCAAGATGGACGGCACACCCGACAAGCGCGTGTCCTCTGAGCACGGCTTTGGCGGCTCGTAAGGCTCTTTTGATTCGAAGTGAACGGGCTCCTCGCTGATATCTCGTGCCTCTCTGGTAGGGACGGACCGGACCCGCACGTTGAGGGCCAGAAGGGCGGCCACTCGTCCGGCGGCTCTGCCGGTGAGAAGTACAAGCCCTCGGAGCATGGCGGAGTCAAGAAGGACGGAACCGAGGACAAGAGGACCTCGTCCGAGCACGGCTTTGGCGGATCGTGAGTAACACGCGAATGCACCACAAGTGTGGCCACTGACAGGGCGAGCAGGGACGGCCCGGACCCGCACGAGGCCGGTCGCAAGGGTGGTGTCAACTAAGCACTCCCGAACACGTAGCATAGCGTGTAGCCGAGTGTAGCAGCAGAACAATTGCGAATGTAAATGTGGCCACAGACAAACATGTTCCACATCATCGTCACCGTTGCAGAGTTTTGCAAGCGAACTAGTTGATGAGGGAACACTCGGGTCGTCAGGCTGGGACAACAGAACCAAAAGCCACACCATTTCTGGTTCAAGGGGGCAGAGACGGGCCATTCGTCTACGCGCTGAGCGAGCGTGTTCGGAAGCTGCACACAACAAGGGGCTACATGCACTGCAGGCAAACCGGGGCTATGGCAGTCCTGAGCGCCATGTCGCGCCGACCTCGTTCAGACCCCAGGCCTGGGAGCTCATGTCGTGCACTGTGGTCCTCCGGAGGTCGCGGAGGTACTTGCCCTCGTACGTCCCCTGAACGGAGCGGTGCAGCACGCAAGTGTTGTCCCAAATGACTGCAACCATCAGCGCCGCGCGAAGACATGCGTTCCCAAGGCGCTGCTCACCGAGGTCTCCGGGCTCCTTCCAATCGACTTGGAATGTGTACCTGTCGAGTCAGCGATCAGGTTCAAGTGACGTGCGGGCCGTCGCGACTCACTCCGGTCGACCAGCGTACTCCAACAGCTCCAATAACTCCTTGTGACCCCCGTCGATGTCCTTGCCCTCAACGTGATGCGCATGTGCCGCGATGTACAAGTTCATACGCCCCGACGGCTCATGCAGCTGCACCAGCTTGTGCTTCCCAAAGCGGTTCTGCATTGGGTCGTGCTGCGACCGTCAGCCAAGTCACCCAGTGCCCACGGGTGAAAGCCTCAGCACTCACCTCCGCACCATCCAACATTGGGTTGCCTGGGTTGGCGGCCCGCCTGCACTGATGTTGCGAGTTCATCACCACGTAATCCGCAATCCGCTTCTTGGTCACGTCGTCGAGATCGTCGTATGCTTGCCGGGTGTCAGCAAACTCGGTCGCCCCGCCAGTCCCCGGTGGAGGGAGATGATGGGCAAGAAGGAGCGAATACCCGGCACGGCGGGGGTTGAAGGCGGAGTCGGCATGGAAGTGGTAGTTGCAGCGAAGGAGGGCGGCGCGCTTCGTGTCGGTCTGGGTGACAGTACCGTCGGGATTGACATTTCCCACATCGAAGAGGCTACGACATCAGACAGGTGACTCGAAACTCAATGACTTCCCGACTCACTAGTCCGAGCTCAGGCGGTTCTTCTGGCCGAGTCCGGCTACAAAGGGTGTGATGTCGTCGAGGTCACCGAACAAATGGGAGAAGGCGACATGTCGATCATCGTCGAGGCCGGTATTTCGGAAGACGAGGACACCGTACTGACACACATCAGCCTCCGGCTCATATCCAAGGGTCGCCGGATACTCTCACCTTGGCCAGCCCCTCCTTGACCTGCTCGCACAGCTTGGGGTACGAGCTGACATCTCCGAAATCAGCCCCGGTGACTTCGGCACCGAATGTCCGATGCAACGGTCGGTAGGTCAGAGAAGGTTGGGACGCCTGGCCGACGACCTTGTCGGTCAGAGGCATCTGGATGGGATTGGCAGCAACAGCAGCGGCCATGGCGGGATGCACGAGTACTGTACGTTCTGTTGAATCTAGGTCCTCGTATATATACGCCATTTCCCATATGGTCAGGTGACAACTCCCGCGGCAACTGCCGGCATGCGGGCCGACCCACCGAACCCATTTGTTATGCACTTTTGCCAAGTCCGCTCGCGGGACTCGGAGAAGCGCAAACCCCGACAACGTCGGCGACAGCGGGCGCCCACCTCGGCAGGTTTCGCGTTCCCTCTCACGTCTCTGCAACGTCCTAAGCGCATTGCGCAATGTGCCCTGCTCGCTCGTCTCTTTGCCGGGCACGTACGACGAGACCTGCCCGACGGAGGAATGCAATGGAGCCATCCCCCTTCACTTGTGCGCTTCCCCCTGGTCATCCGAAACTTCCCGCTTGGTCATCTCCCTTGTGTCTCTCTTGGGCGCATCGCTCGAATCGTACACCTGTCTTCAGCGTTGTGGTCAGCGGTTAAGCCGGGCCGCCCATTGGAGCCATTCATCGCAGGCGGGCCGTCCACTGCGGCGCAAGGCCGCAGCAAGCAAAGGTTTCATTCGTGCTGCCAACCAAACCGGAGCATCGGCGTCCGGGCCATTACGAACACCGAGAAACTCAGTCCACCTCTGTCCTTTCCCTACGCTTTTCCATACCTGCTCGCCTGACGCTCTTCCCAGAGCCCCGGTGGCCCACCCGGTGCCCGCGCCTGGCTCCACCGCCGTCGACCGCCGGCACCCGCTTGTCAAGCTCATACCCTCTGGGCCATCTCGGCGGTTTCGATCTGGTCCATTGACGCGCGCTTCTCGTCCGAACCCAGCTTGTCGGCCTCGACTTGGCGGTCGGCAGCGTCTGAAAGATCCGTTCGGCACTGGTAAGTAGCGAACTTGCGCGCCGGAACCTTGGCATCTGCCCCGCGTCAGCGGACGTACACGTTTATGCACCCACCGAACATCTCGTCGATCTGCTCGAGGGAGCGACCTTTGAATTCGGGGATCAGGAAGTACGTAAAGGCGATAGAGAAGGGGGCGATCGACGCGTAGACGAATGCAGAGCGAGCCTGTGATCGTCGTTAGCGATGGACTGTAGCTCTTCGCCTTGTAAGAGCGGGTTCAAAGCACTCACGCCAATCGCGGCGCTGATATAGGGCTGAACAAAGTTGACCGTCATCCCCACCCCGAAGCCGGCCCATGCCCCTAGACCCATCGACTTTTCACGGAGCGCCGCACTGGGAGTCTCGGCCATGGTCGTCCAAGACAGTGGTCCCCAGGACGTGGAGAATGACAGTGCCCAAACGAAGAACATGCCAATGGTCGTCCGCTGCATGACCGGAGGCGGCGCGTTGTTGGTGGCGGCGCTGATCGACCCAACGACAAAGAGAGCACTGCCCATGAGGAAGGCGCCCAGCATGAGCATCGGGCGGCGACCAAATCTGTCAGGCGCAAAGGACATGACGGTCAACATGACAACGAACTGGCAGCACCCGAGGATGAGAGCGATCTGGATAGGGTTGGTGACGCCGATGTTGAGGAGAGTGACGACGAGGTAATTGTTGACCATGGAGACTGCGGAGGTAAGTAACCCCCGACAGTGACGAGCAGGATGTCATGGACTCACTACCCATGCCTTGCTGCAGACAGGTCATAGCGACGGTGATCATGGTACGACGGGCGTTGGAACCGCGGAAGAGGTGGATCCAAGAAGTGCCTCCCGTCAACTGCTCATGCTGGTGAATGGCGTCCTCGAGTGCAGCCACCTCTTCCCTCGCTGCCTCCGCTCCTCCAGTCCGCAGTCTCTCGATGGACTTGATCGCGTCCTCTTTGCGTCCCATCTCGATGAGCCACCTCGGAGACTCGGGCAGGAGCACGGAGCTTATGATCATGAGGACGGGGATGACCCTGTTGACGGATGAGAATCATTTCGCAGCGTGCAGAGGTCCGCCAGACTCACATTTGAAGACCAATGGGCAGCATCCACGGGAGCATATCGGTACGCTTCTGAAGGCCGTACACAGTTGCGTTGGCAAGGATGCCACCGACACCCTCGGCGAGACTGTGAAACGTGACCATGAAGGCTCGGATGGAGGTAGGCGACACTTCGGAGAGGTACGGCGGGACGACCGTAGTAGCGATACCGACGGAAGCGTTGACCATGATCTGTGGGTGTCAGTGCCACCACTGACTCAGTATGTCAAACAGCGTACTTTGCCGACCACCAGCTGCCAGAACTTGTTGGGACCCGAGCGATCACCGAGAACACTCGTGAGCTGGACAGTCGATCCCATAAGTGCTATGACTGCAAGCAGGAGGAAGGACCGCTTGCGGCCGAGGGCGCGCGCGGACCACGAGGCGATCATGCACCCGATCATCGTCCCCGCGGTGCCAAGGGCACTGATGAGTCAGCTCGTACCTTACAGATGTTGACCGCAAACCACGTACGTCCCGCAAGACTGTTGCGTCGGGCTGAGAGCATGAGTTCCGTTGGGCTTGGTGAGTTGTCCGTAGTAGTTGGTGAACGCGGGATGTCCCAGGGCGCTACCCCACCATCCCACATCGAAGGCGAATGTCATACTGCGCTCTTTAGTGCTGCTGCGAACCCTCGAACATCCCCGTGCAGGTCTCCGAGCTCACCTCCCAAATGTCCCGAAAATCGCGACGAAAAGCATCTTGCCCGTGAAATCGCGGCGGACCGCGCCCCAGTTGCCTGTGCCAACTTGACTGGAAACCATGTTGATAAAGTCTCTGCGTTGAGTGAAAGCTTTCAAAGATGAGTACTGGTGGGGATTTCAATGGCGCCCCAGGCGGCCCCTCTTTATGCGTCTGGCCGGGGCAGCGATGAGATCCGTGGATCTTTGACGAAACGTCAAGAGACCGATCAACGACGAGGTGTTCCCGACTGAGATACCGACGACGAAGGGAACTAGGCCAAAGAGCGAGCGGAAAGTATGGAGAACGATGTGGTATAGTGCATTGTCGCGAGAGACGTGATAGAGCTGGAATGCGGGGCAAAATCCAAGAGGGATTGGCGAAAGACCGAGAGCGAGAGTGCGAGCGAGGATTATCCTCGCAATTTGACTTCGCACTTTCGCACTTTCGCACTTTCGCACTTTCGCACTGTCGCTCCTTCGCTCTTTGCTCTCTCGGCTCTTTCGCTCTTTAGGCTCTTTCTCACCAGCTTCGCACCATGGGCGATGATGTCCTTGCTTGGGGGAGCTTCGATCGAGTCGCTAGGTGAGAGCATGTCCTCGAGAATGATGCATGAGGTATTACTCGCTGGGGGGGTGAGCCGCATTGACAAGCATGCATTTGTGCTCTACGTGACGACCGAAGTGCCTTGAAGACGACCGAAACTTACGCAACTTACGCTGGTCTTTGAGTCTGAACAACGCGTTGTTGCCACTTTGACGACCAATGCATGGTGAACATCCAAGTCTTAGGGCCATATACGAGTGCTCGTCTCCAACAGCAGCAACCAGTCATCTTCCAAAGAACCCTGCGTGGGGCTCTTGAACGACCTGACCCCCTTCGGTTCCTCCCCCTTTTCAAATGACTCCCTTGCGCCGGTCCGAGGATTGATCCACCAAGCTCGCCACTGCCCTTGACTCGGAAGGGCCTTGCTGAGATCCACTTCCACACTCCCTCCATACGGTAGGTGCACCATGGCCCAGCCTTCGCCCCGCATACCCGAGACCAGCTTATCCCCAGCCGCGGTCCCGTCGGCGGGTTCCTGGGTGTCGGACGTGATGAAGTTTTGGTCAGGAATGCGGCTGAAGTAGTCGGGCAGCGAGAGCATGATGCGGCGCATGATGGAGGCAGAGTAGGCGCCCTCCAGATCGAGCTCTAGGTACCAGTTCGTATAGGCTGTCGTCTGACGGGGTCAGTTGGTGATCACCGAAACGATACTCACCGGCGGGACAATGGGGAGATGAGTCTTTGAACGATCGTTGTGCATCTGTATGATCGAATTGCAGCCGTAGACGTACCCGCACGCCCTGAGGAATTAGGCTTTTCCAAGCTGGATGGTTCGCTGGATGGTTCTTACCCTGCAAAGATCTGAGAAATGTAAGCGAGTGTTCTCGCATCAAATCGACCGCTTACCGCTTGCCAGCCGCCGTTGCGGATGTCGGCTCCGACCCACTTGGGCATTTCGTACTGTGGATGAGCGGTGCTCACGATGGAGTCGAGTCACTCACAGACCAGTGCTGGTGAGTGTTCTCGTAATGAGGTTCTAGGTCCAGACAGGGGCGAGGGACCCCGTCAGAGTGTTTGGTCTCATACATCTGACGGATCGCCTGGTAGCTGCTCCTGCCCAACCACATGGGTATGTTGCCAGCTCCAGCTTGGGCATGACTGCCGGTAACCGTGTCCTCGGTCACAAGGCTGTCGTGGTGACCAGACTGGCAGGAGTCAAAGGACCACCATGTCGCGTTCGGGAATTGGGCAGAGGCTGTGGGGATGGGAGCATCGGGCAGCCAGCCTGCATGGATCAGTCTCACGCAGCACGGTAGAACTCACATGACGCGGAGTGGAAGGTCATGAACGGCTTATAGCCCTGCGCAAGTGTCTGCAGCTCCGCGTCCATCTCCGCCACAGCCGCCCTCTCGCCGTCAATTAGCCCATTAGCCATGGCCTTAAACACTGGCCCGTAGTCGATGGACGCCGGGGGCGCCTTGCCGTCTTTGATCGATTGGAGCGTATCGGGATGCCAGTAGCGGTTCGTGTCGCCGCCAAGGAACCAGGGCACGAAGGGGTAGCGGTGACCAAGGAAGCGTCCGTACTCGTATGCGTTCTCCTTGTTGAAGAGAATTGGCGAACCGTAATATCCACCGGTGACATACCGGCCCCACGTTGGGAGCAGTGCGATCGTGACGCCGAGAGAGGCAGCGAGGTTGAGCACCTTATCCACAAACTCGAAATACTTCGGGTTCGGCCTCGTGACGTCAGGCAGGTAGTCTCCAGATTTCTCCTGATGGCCCTCGAGAGGTGCAAAGGGCCAGTGACCTTCGCGATTGGGATAGAGGAAAGCGCTGAGAGATCAGCGCGACCCTGCCTGGCGTGCGCAAGCGGCTCACCCGTGTTGGACAAACACCACGATCATAATGCAGGTGAAGCCCTTGGCGGCCCGGTTGCGTATAAGCAGCTCTGCCTCCTTGTAGTCCAGGCGATGGCATGTTGCCCAGGCGGTGTCGCTGAGGTGGAAGTAGGGCTCATTCGGCCGCGAGAAGCGAGACAGGTGCCTCCCCGAGGAGTGCGGTGCGAGAGCGACCGACAATGAGGCGAGGTGTTCTGACTTGGTGCGGGGATTGAATGTAGACGCAGTCATGATGCGAGGTCGTATCAGTGTACATGTCGGGCCTCGACCGACCATCTACTTTGTATTTGTACAGTGGAGGATGTTGGAGGGACATATCCGACAAGTGCGGGCCGGGACAACATTGGACATTCGGAAAAACCTCGCCTCGGTGAAAAGCGGCTGTCGCGGACTCGCTACGGTTCTTGTGGCAGCCTGTGGCACCCGGTGAGCCTGCTTTCGGGCGTACTGTATTCGTGTGCAGGCAGAGCAGGGATAAGACTGTTCTCTGAGGAGGGCCTTCGCGACGGACCATCTATCGCCACCCACAGCGGCCTCCGACTCAAAGCTCGCCATGGACCACCTACAGCAGCTAGGTACCCTATACGACGTTGTGGATCTCTCGGAGGCTGGTCGATGTGCCACGCTGAAGCCCCTGTCGAATGGATCGGCCCATTCTCGTCCCGCCCTGCTACTCCTCGGAGAGAGTCTAGAGCCCCTTGCCCGTGTAGTGCAGACCAACTCTCAAGCAAACGTCCTCGTCGTGGTGGCTCTCAGTCCGGGAGCAAGCATCCCCAACCGGGTCGCTTTTGCTGGCTGGCTCCATCCGAAAGCAAGGCCAATGATCGAAAAGGCCGGATACTACTACTTTGGGGAGGACCCAATGGCTGCCGGGATGTTCAGGTTGCTAGAGTCTGCACTATGTGCCACCCAGACGATGCTTGCAGTGTGAGTCGCCTTTAGACGTTCTCGCGCGGGTTAATCTGACAGATCTAGTGAGGCTATTTCACTCGGTGTAAAGGCAGGCCTGCATCCTCAACTTCTCTACTCCGCCATTGCAGGGGCGGCCGGTGCCTCATGGTGAGTATACCACTACGGCGGGGCTGACAATAGGTCCTTCCGACATCTTGCGCCGACAATGCTTTCCATACTACCCGCCGACCCGTCGAACGTCATCCACGGCCCACCCTACGCAAGGAAGGCTTTGGTAAGTGCACTGAGTGTCACGCGATGCAGGCTGAGAGACGTAGATGGAAGCGTCTCGCATAGCCGTCCAGGAGTCGTTGTACTCCCCACTCTTCACGCTGGCGCTGCACCTGCTACAAGACACTCCCAGTGGCGAAGTCAAGGTCGATTGGAATCATCTATGCTCCAGCCGTATGGCAAATGGCACTTTCCAGCGGCTCGCCGTGGACTTTGGGTCTTCGGACCTGAAAGCTTCACGCCCATCAAAGATCGCGTTCATAGGGCTCGGTGCGATGGGCTTCGGGATGGCGAATGGTGGGTCGAAGCTCGAATTCGCTGAGAGCAGTCCTGCGGGCCGCTGGGCACAATGTGGTCGGCTACGACGCCTGGAAGCCCTCGATGGATCGGTATTCAGCCGGTGGTGGCATCTGTTCCTCGTCTCCAGAGGAGTGTGGCCGGGATGCCGAGGTGCTTGTTCTAATGGTAGTCAACGCCACCCAAGCCCAACAGGCGCTCTTCCAGCAGTGTGTCGCGCAAGGTGAGGCAAGGCCCTCTCCATTATCTGACCGCCTAGCCTTGCCATTTGGGGCTTCGGTGATTTTGATGAGCACGGTGGCTCCCTCCCAGGCCATTGCCTTATCAGAGCGCCTTCGCGAGGTACGAAACGATCTGTCATTCTTCGACGCCCCGGTTTCCGGTGGAACACCCCGAGCTGCAACCGGAGACCTTACCATATTGTGCGCGGGCCCGGTCAACCCCAACGCCAACTCCAACCCCGATGGGTACGCCAAGGTATATTCTGTTCTCGAGGCTCTAAGTGCATCGCGGGGAAAAAAGGAAAACCTCATTCATGTCCCCGGAGGTCCCGGAATGGGTGCCGCTATCAAGCTGGTGAATCAGCACCTTGCTGGCTGTCACATCTCAAGTACTGCAGAAGCCTTGGCTTTTGCCGCTCGTCTTGGTCTACCACTTCGTTTGGCCCGGGCCGCGCTCCTCTCCGGACCGGCCGAAAGCTGGATGATGGGTCATCGTGGGAAGCACATGCTCGACGGGCTCCTTCAACCTCCGACCTCGATGATTGACATCTTCGTCAAGGACATGAGCATCGTGGTAGACGAAGCAGCTCGGTTGGGCTGTGCCGTGCCGCTCGCGTCACATGTACAGCAGCAGTTCATTCTTGGCAGATCATGCGGGTGGGGAAAGGACGACGACTCTAGGTGAGCAAGCCAGTTTCGAGCTGTGCTTACATTCCAAGTCTAGTACGTCTCTGGAAAATCAACGGGATTGACGTGACGTGCCCTCCGTGATTTTTCCGCATCCTGAGATCTGCCGAATGAATCTCGCACTTTCCGCACAAATACAATAGTGCGAGGTGTGACCGGGATTGCAGTAAACCTCGTACATACGTATCGATGAGATGCGAGCAAGATGCCTGTGCTCCCCACAACATCTCTCATCTAAGGATGACTTTGGCACCCTGCTTCAAGCTGAACACTGGAGCGACTATTCCGGCGATCGGACTCGGCACCTGGCAGGCAAAGCCAGGCGAGGTCCAACAGGCGGTTGCCCACGCCCTCCGCGTCGGTTATAGGCACCTCGACTGCGCACTCTGCTACCAAGTACATGTCTCTGTAAGATTTCGCGCTCCACATGCTGACCAAGTCCGCAGAACGAGGACGAGATAGGCGAGGGGATCAAAATGTCAGGCGTCGACAGGAAGGACATATTCATCACCTCCAAGCTGTACGTCAGCCTTGCTGTTTGTTGCTGATCGCAGGTGGTGCACCTATCATGACCGAGTAGCAGAATGTCTGGACAGGACGCTTCGTTCCCTGAAAACCGACTATCTAGACCTGTACTTGATACACTGGCCGGCTCGGACGGTACCCAACGAGACATCCGACTTGTTCCCGGTGACCGCATCTGGGGCGAGGAACGTCGACTGGGACTGGGATCAAGCTCGCACTTGGTCTCAGATGGAGGCGTTGATGGCTACGGGAAAGGTCAAAGCGATTGGCGTTTCGAACTTTAGCGAGATTCTCCTGAACCAGCTCAGCAAGACATGGAAAGTGGTCCCGGCCGTCAATCAAGTGGGTCTTTGGAAGACCAAGGATACAGTAGGCTAAGCGATGGAGGTCGAGCTTCATCCGTACAACCCACAACACTCGCTGAAAAGTTATTGCGAAGCCCGAGGAATCCTGCTGGAGGCTTACTCGCCTCTGGGATCAACTAGTGAGCACTTGCAAACAGGTGCACGCTCACCAAAAGACTCCCCACTGCTCCATGACCCTGTCGTTTCGACGATTGCAGAGAAGCATGGCGCGTCTGTGGGCACGGTCTTGATCTCTTGGCAGGTGAACAGAGGTGTCATCGTGCTGCCAAAGTCGGTCTCGCCGAACAGTGAGTGAAGAGCATTGATACCGAGATTTACGGCATCACCAGGAATCGCGTCAAACCTGCAAGTCATCCAACTTGATACCGAAGAAATGCACGTGCTGGACACCCTCGCCGAGAGTGGAAAACAGCGTCGATTTCTCACACCAAACTGGATGACCGATTTCGTCAGCACTGTCAGAGTTCATGGTGAATGGACTCTATCACTGACTCTATATTAGGGTTTCCCTGATTGGTATGGTCCGGGGAACGCGGATGCCCCAGACGGTGCCCGCTTGCTTACAGGCAAGTAAGCGCACAGATAATCTACGCAGCACGGGCAGATACACGTAGAAATGCAAACAACAATCGTCATCACAGTACTATTCAGTCGTCCACTACGGTCGCATACAAAGCCAGCCAAAACCTAGACTTCATACTGACGAGAGTCCGCTCCCTGCGGGTAGAGACAGAAGTCGCTCGAGGTCGTTCACATCCGCTGGCACGAACGACATGTTCTCCACGACATAATCGCTCATGAAGTCGGCGAGCCAAAAGGGACCTTGGGAGGTCAGAATGGCACACGAGGGGCAGACCTAGAGCTCACTTGGTCCGTTCTGCTGGGCGCGAGCGATAGAATCTCGTAGCGACGTGTCAGTGGGCTGCGCGATGTTGTCCGGGTGGTTCTTATCCGCGGCAAAACGCCTCAATAAGCCGTGATCTGGCAAGGAAATGAGAATGTTTCGCCGCGTTTTGGCGTCCGGTCGAGTCATCCCAGACCCTGCCTTGTCAGATGCACCCAATCAAACAGACAATGACTCACGCTTCTCCAATATACTGATGACAGGGTCTACGGCTGCCCAAAACTCGCCCATCCGACACAGTGCTTTCATGAGGGAGGCAAAGTTCTGACGAGCCAACGATACAAAGAACATGTCGGTCGGGTTAACGACGGCGGGGTTCCCGCGAGACATCAACCCGAGTTCCTGAACCAGCGCGGTACTGTTTCGTCAACGGCGCTGCCTGTACGGACCCAAGGCTAACTTACCCCGCCACATAAAGAGGCTGGACGAGATAAGGCGTCGAAGTCTGTGAAATCAGCTCGCAGTCGCGCCTCATGACTTACATATGTCTCCTTCGCCACCAGATCCGCGAAGACCATGCACTCCGAAATCTGCCGCGAGGAGGCCAAAGCCAGCTGAACATTGCGACTCATTGAGAACGGGGTCTCGGTGCCGGAAGCAGACTTGAGGAGATCAGGGTGGTATGTCAGAGCGAGCACGGCATGTGCCCAAAGGTGAAGGGCCAGATACATTCCCTAATTGATCAGTGCGGCTGTTATGGGTGCACTTACACTGTGACCACGTTCATGCTGGTGCTTGAAGTTGTCCGCCGACCATCGAAGAGACTCCGGGAGCGTTGAGAAGAACTGGACAAGCCTAACTTGAAGATCGTCCAGGAGCCCACTTTCCAGTTCCGGGGTGGTGACAAGAGTCCTCGGCTTGCCGCGCCTGCCGTTCAGTACATTGGATATGCGCCCGACGATGATCATGAGTCGGACGAAGTATACGAACGGCACGGGCTCCACCAGTTCCATGGGGTGCTCATTGGTGTTGCGAGCAGGATCGGGAAACAGGTCCCGATCCTCAGGGAGGGGAATCTCCACAACCTCCTCAGAGATACTGGCCGGTCGGCCAGTGACAAAGGCAATGATGCGATCGGTGATGAAGAGCGTCCAGAAGAGGAGGCGGGTCCGGACGACGTGTTGCGGCGAGTCGTAGATCTCAGACACCTCGTGAATGCCAATGTCCATGCCCATTCGGATGGCCATGCCGGAGAATTGCCATAATCCACTGTCGTTCCCCTGGCCGTAGCTTGCCCAGGCGAGGAGGATCAGGCCACTTGTGGTCTCCGTTGCCGGTAGTGATGTGAGCGGGACGACCAACTCGAGCGCCTTGGCCATGAAGGGCCCTGATGCCTGCGATGCTGGTTCCTGTGGATCACCAACGAAACGCGCACCAAGTGCGCAGATGCAGTTGGCGAGGAACTGGGACATGGTTCCTGAAGCAAGTCGCTCATTCATGCGCTGGCGGGAGATTGCAGGGAAATGTTGGGAGAGATGTCGGTAGAACAGCTCAAACAGTGGTTCGCGGATGTGAGCGAAGGGCATGCCCTCTGTGTCAAAGATATCGGACAGAGGGCGCGATGGAGAGGGTGGAACGTCAGGAGCGACGGGTTGCGGTACGGATGTGATGGGCGAATCGGCGGTCCTTCGCTGAAGACGCAAGTTGATCCGATTGACGCCGGGCTGTATTGCAGTGGACCCGGACTGAAAAGCGTAAACGGTCATCGGGGAGCGGACGGTCTCGGGCTCACTCACGAAACGATAGTAGTACAGCTGCAATCCCTCTTCCTGGTCTGGCAGCTGTTGCACCACCGCTGCCTGGTGTTCCAGCGCTTGGATGAGCCGTTGATCGGTTGCGCTGGCGGATAACGAGGGGAGTGTGGTGTCTCCCATCATAACCCCAAGCTCTAGGCCAATGTCCGCAGGCTGCAGGAATACGTTTGGCCAGACGTACGCAGAGGAGGCCGCTGGGGTTGTGAGAAGCCCAAGCCAGTCAGGGGCGGATGCGTCGTTGGTCTGGTCCGGTGCAACGGGTGCAGCATCCGGTTGCTGGACAATGTATTAGAATAGCAACTTTATGGCACATACCGTTGTGGCTTCACCTAGCTCCTGGCGATTGAGGGATTCTAGCACCCCTCCTACCTCGCTTGATCTCGCTTCCTCCATCTCCTTGCGTGTTCGCTTCCTCTGCCTGCCCGTTGGCCACTCACATGGGATCTCCGACCTCATGCAAGCCTGACATACATGAGCATGAGAACGGCCGCCTCCGAAGTTGCTCAGCACGGGAAACACTCACCGCACAGATGGGCCTCGCATGGTCACACTTCACCCTTCGTGCCCTGCATGGCCTACAGGCAAGCCGCGCCGGTGCGGAGGGACCGGCGACGGTCAGACCAGAGGTATCCAACCCATCGCCGCTATCCTCTCTTAGTTGGCGATCGCTGTTCGTCTGCGGTGCATGATCCGGAGACCGAGCTGACCTCGTTGAGGAGGACATGGCCAGCAGACACTTGGACTCAGCGACAATCAGACGCACCGGCGATGTGTCGAGTTGCAAGACGCAAAGGGCTAAGGGAGCAGGTCACGTCGGATAAACCTCGCACACTTTCGGTCGTCCCGGCCCGAGGTTGCCGGGCTTGGGATTCGGCGTTTAACGGCATCTCCCGGGTGCTGTTGCGTTGCAGCAGAATGCGCTGGACAGAGCACATTGGCGAGAAACAATGCATGCCCGACGTCGTAGGATTGGCAGGGGAAATGCGATATGTACGAGTACAGTTTGCAGCAAGCGCGGGTGGCCGTGACCTCCTCGGCTGGATGGGCAGCCCGATGGGCAGCCTTGTGATGACTCACATGCCGTTACCACCCGGGGCAGCATTCCCCATGCCACAGCACGAGGACGGAGCCCCGTCGATCGTCGAGCTCTTGTTGAACGCCTGGTTGGAGAGTGGCACATCCAGGGCGGGGTTGGCGTCGAAGAAGTTGCCTGGCACCGAGTCAGCTCGCCGAAGGTGTGTAGCGAGAGTATGACGACTCACATGGCTTCAAGGAGATCATGTGTGTCTCAACGGGCATGACGGGGAAGTCCTCCACTCTCGGGATGTGCGTCAGCGCAAAGGTGTGCCAGAGAACGATGTCGGTGTTGTCCACGTTGTCGCGGCGGCCGGCAAAGTACTCGAGACCCTGGGCTTTGCCGTTGGACTGGTTGGTGTATTGTCCCGCAGCGAACAGCTCCCGATCCTTGTACGAGGTGACCCAGATGTGGTGTTGGGTGAAGGGCGCGCGTTTGGCGATGATGCCGTCTCTCCAGGCCAACCTCATTTGGCTCGGGTGGGGCACCAGCTTGTAAGAGACTGGGCTCATGGAGATGGGGTTGATGACGTTTGGGTTGGTCTATACTATCAGTCGCCAAGCGTGTATTGTGATGCTCACGATCTTGAAAACCCTTCCACTCAAGGGATTGGCGTCGGCGTAGCCGGCCTCCTTGAAGGGCGTTTGCTTAACCCGGAAGCCGATACCGTGCTCGTCATCCGGTCCCAAACCGCAGGCCTCGACATCTTCCTGGACAATGGTGTTGTCGTCACCGTCGATTGCAGGATCTGTCCACGGTCAGCATAGGCGTGGGTCATATCGTGGACTGCTCACCAATTCGTAGGTTGATGAAATGCTGGTGGGAGGGACCGAACACGCCAGGAGCAACGACCGTTCCGAACGGTGATTTCTTCCCCGGGTCGATTGGGCTGGTTGAGAGAATTCCCGTAGCTCGAGAGTCAAGGTGGAGGCCGCCGACCTGGTCGAACTGCCATGCGAAGATGTAGTCGTAGTTGCCGACCGTGATCTATCGCCATCGTCAGGTCGGTTTGTTTCGCGGGCACCATGTGAGATGAACTCACGATAGTCTGCAAGATCAGAAGACGCTGTCGCACCACCGCGGCGCGTCCGGTCGGCGTGTTGGTGTGCTTCCACAGAATACCGTTGTCTTGCTCGTGACAGCAGATAACGCTGCGGACGAGTGAGCATGGCGGGTTTCTCTCGGAGGTGTGCGAGGCTCACTTCTTCATGACTCGTCCCTCTCCCTTGGAGTTGACTTCTGAGGAGTCAAAGTACTTCATAAGACCAAGGCAGTCGCAGCCGTTCTCAAGCGAGTTTGCCGACCGTCCCAGGCCGATGTCTCCAAAGTCGAAAACCTGCTTGAGGTGAAGAGGGGGGCGCGGGTCGGCGTACGGAACGTGCATCTCGCTGAGCGAGAGCCGGTAGAAGAGGCGACGGCCATCGTACGTGACGTCGTGGAGGACGGGGCCCTCGCGATAGCTGAGAGGTCAGCGGTTTGCAGGCAACAGCGGAACCGATAATGCGATTGCTTTCGGCTCACTTGAACGAGACCCTGAACCTCCATTTCTGCCATTGAATCAATTGGCCATCGACTGTGAAACTTGGGCCCTCTGGCTGGTTCACGTGAAGAGGCTTGAGGTCGTCGCGAGTGCTGCCGCCCCGAAGCTCCGGGAAGAACTCGGCACTCTTGTACCCCTTTGTGGGATTCGTCTTGGGAACAGTGCGCAATCTGCGACCGTCCTCCTCCGCCCCGGTGTAGCAGTAAGTGATACTGGTGACCTTCTGCTCCCACAGGTCCCACCAGACAACAAGAGGCAAGGGAAAGCCCCAGTGGTTGGAGTCGGGCGAATTGTTCTCGGGATTGCGGTGATAGAGGGTGTAGAAGACTTTGCGCTCGGATGGCTTGTCGTCGTCTGCCCCGGCAGGCCAGACTTGGGGGACAACAATGGCACCCTCCGGGAGTTCCATCTCGGCAATGGCGGCCTTCACTTCGGGTGCTTGGACCATGAGGTCCCTCGCCGCGTTGAGTTCATCTCGGTCGAGGGGAGCATGGTGCTCCTTGACCACGAAGCTGCTGACTTCCTTCTTCAAGTCCAGGTCGACAATGACTTCGACCAGCTCTCGTGTCTCAATGATGAAGAAGAGGATATCGGTCTCCCGCGCCGGACGTGGGGAGAGCCGAGCGCCTGCCCGCTCGGCCTCGAGGTACGGCAGAAGAACCGATTTGGCCTGCTAGATGTCAGCCGCACCGGCGCATCGGTGCTAGGCGCCAGGTCGCATGTGCGCCGGAAGCGCAACTCACAGGCTCTCGCACCGCGCAGTGTTTGATCCACAGGTGGTCGTTTGGTCTGTTGCTCTTGACGATACGAACGGTATCATTGATCTCGTCGACGGTGAGGTTGTCGAGCGGATGGAGAGGGCGAGTCTTGACGGGTACTCGCTGGGTGTCGGCGAGGCTGCTCTCGGCAAGGATGTCTGCGATGGAGGGTGTCATGGTTGTGACAGGTGGCTGTGGGGGAAGAAGGAAGAAGTGCTGACGAAGATGAGTTGCATGCATCGCCCCAAGTGCTCTTATACCTTGACCCGTATATGCAACGGGCAGAGCCGACTCAGACGTCTCGTTGCCGGCATGCAGGCTAGCCAGATGGACCATTCTCGGCCACTCCGAAACGAACGGCACCGGCCACTCCGACGGCGATCCCCGCATACGGTGAGAGAACTCGGCTCGATTTCAGAATCCATCGTTCTGTCGGTGATTCCGGGAATGCTCATTCCTACGCGGCTCACGCGGATTGGAGCGGTTCCACGCACTGACTGATAGTGGGTCAAAGACATTTAAGAAGGAACGGTGTCACTTCTTGCGCCGCTCCTGTACACCCTCGGAGAACTCGCAATCATGAACCGCCAACTCAAACGGGACACCAAGGTGGTCTGCCTCGCCGACCTCGAAAGAGAGGGCAGCCGGAACTTGTCAAAGATGATTGGGGAGTATTACAACGAGGGAGCGATGGATCTTATCACGTATGTCGCCTTCCACAGCCGGGGCGGCGGTTTGTCTCTGACTTTGTCAACAGACTCAACGACAACAAGGCCGCCTTTGATCGCTACCGCCTTCGGCCTCGCCTCTGCCGCGATGTGTCCGAAGTGGATACCTCGGCCGCTGTATGGGGTGCCAAGGTGATGAGACTCCCGTGACGTGGGTGCTCGAGCTGAACAGTCCATCAGTCAACGATCCCGGTCGGCTTTGCCCCCACAGCGATGCACGCCATGGCCCACCCAGACGGGGAGATCGCCACATCCCGCGCAGCATCCCGGGTCGGTGTACCCATGATTCTCTCGCACTATTCCAATAGCTCCATCGAGGACGTCGTAGCAACGGGATTGAGTGGCGGTAACCCCTATGCCATGCAGCTTTGCATGGTGAACGACTGGGACACGAACATCTCTATACTGAGACGATCAGAGAGTGAGTTGCTTCTCCCACGGCTGGAACGGCTGGACCTGATCATTTAGGGGCCGGATGCAAGGCGTTCGTCCTTACACTTGACACGCCCTCCTTGGGGCGCAGACTCAACGAGCACCGGAACGACTTCAAGCTTCCAGAAGGTCTTTCTTTTCCCAACATGCCCGAGGACGTCGACATGCGGAACATGATCCAAGACGACCCCCGCATGACTTACAAGAATTCGGTCAGCTGGGACACCGTGAGGACATTCATCGCGGCGACGCACCTCGAAGTGTTCCTCAAAGGAAGTGAGTGAGCCCGTTGTGCCTGGACATCAGCTCACAGTCCATGCAGTCTTGACCGCCGAGGACGCCTTGGAGGCTCTTGGGACCGGCGCCAAGGGCATCATCGTTTCAACCCATGGGGGCCGTCAGCTGGATGGGGCTGTCTCAGCTTTGGACGCGCTTCCCGCCATCGTCGACGCTGTAGCGGGGCGGATCAAGGTGCATGTAGACTCGGGTATCCGACGAGGCTCCGACATCTTCAAAGCTCTTGCCATCGGTGCGGACTTCTGCTGGGTCGGTCGTCCGGCCATTTGGGGATTGGCTGTGAGTTTAGTTTTTGGATGGCTGTGAGATCCTGATGCCCTCTAGTACAAAGGGGACGAAGGGGTAGAGCTAGCACTGCAGCTTCTCCGCGACGAGCTGCAGACAACCATGTCGCTTTGCGGATGTTCGACCGTGCATGACATCACGCGCGCCCACCTCGGCCGCCTAAGCAGCAGTGGGGAGTTCGTCCCTCTTCAGCCAAGAGGCAAGCTGCTTCCCGAGCTCCATCCCGCCGCGAAGGCCGAGCAGATTTCCCAAACCACCTTGTCCGAGAAGAACAAGATGATGGAGCTCGAGAGTCAGGTGGCAAGGGTCCGAGTCACCGCTGTATGACGAGGGACATGTGTCTGAAGCAGTGCACGTACGCGAAGGGTGCAAAGTGCAAGTGGAAACGGCAATTTTCTCTCAGACGACCAGCTGCCCCTCGTGTTGCAGTGAAGCTCTCTGATTGGTTGATACAACAATACACTTGATGTGCTTGTACCGTAGGCCGCACCACTGGCCTCCACCGCGGCTGCGACCTCCTTGCAGCTACCGGTACTGTGACATGCATCTGTACTGCGACATACATAAGTCATAGGGATCACGGACAGTCCGACAAAGTGCAGTATGACCACTGTGACCAAAACCATGCCTAAATACAGCGGCGAGCATCCTCAACCACCGTCCTGGTGGTCCAAGCTCGAGTGCTTCGATCCAGGATCGTTTCAATCACAGGGCGTACCGCAGCGCGAGCACCAGCACACCAGCACACTTCTTATTCATGGAATCACTACAACGCCACAGTCTAGCCGAACTCGAACTCTGCATCACGCCCCAGGGCAGCATCGGCCCGCAGTACTCCAATACCGGCCGGCGCTCCCGCACATCGTCTTCCGCTACTGCATGACCGTCGAATAGGACTAGCCCCAAAGCCACGCGTTTAGCTTGCCGACGACGGTGTTGGCCTCGGGCGAAGGGAGCTGATCTTGCGCCTCCACCTCTTCGCTTCCAGTCGTAACATCGATGTCACCGATCGGAATGGGACAGAACGAGCGTCTCCAGATCATGTGTCCGATCCAGGGAACCAAGAAGAAGACGATTGATAGATAGTCGAATAGGAAGTCCTGATAGGACCAGTGACCCTTGACAAACACCGAGAAGCCATTGGTCTTTCATGTCAGCGAACATTGGGGTACGCCGCACTCACGAGAAGAATGACCAAGTAACCAATCAGAGCAATGTAGGACATCGCGAGCTGGCCGCGGATCCTGTAAGGGAGGTCATTGCGGTCGTGTCCTTGGGCCCTCATGCCGTGGTACCAGCGGATGTAGATGACATGGAAGAGGCCGAAGAGTAACAGGTTGCCGGAACCAGTCAGGTTGGTGATCCAGGTGAAGACTGTGGCGGAGCTATTGGAGACACTGAGGAAGCACAAGGCGCCAACGGCGCAGACCACAGTGACGCAATATATTGGGACACCACGCGGGGTCGTCTTCAGTATGGCGGGAGCGTTACCGGAGAGAGCGAGGGCATAGAGACTGCGAGACGCCGAGAAGCAGTTCGCGATCCCGTTAGAGAGGGCCGAGGTCATGATGACAGCATTGATGATGTCTGGCAAGGCGGGGATTCCCATGCGAACGGCGGCCAGGACGAATGGCGAGGATCCGGCGCCTGGCGCAGAGCCGCCCAGGTCTGGGTCATTGAAAGACACCTGACGGAGTCAGCACTTGAGACCCAAATCTGAAGATCAACTTTCCAGTATGCCAACGGCGAGAACCCCGAGGATGTAAAAGACAAGGAGCCGGACGATGACTCGCTTGAAGACGGTTGGCATGACACGGCGTGGTGACTTGCATTCGGCGGCCGCGTTGGAGATGTAATCAGGACCGCCATAGGCGAAAGCCGCCTGGATCAGGGTGGACCAGAATCCCGCAAACCTCCCCAAACTGCCAGAGGTGAGATACTCGACCATGGGACCTGGGTTATTCCAGTATTCAAATCCAAATGCGTGGTGCAGAGGGTTTCCCCCGGACATTGTGATAACTGAGAGTCAGCGCGAAAAAGGATGGCCAGAAGCAGTACGTACGTGTGAAGATCAGGAGACCAAGAATGAGCAGCACTTTGAAGATGGAGAGGACGAACTCTCCCTCGCCAAAGTATTTGGCTCCGAGGAGGTTCTTACGCACGTCAGTCATTTCCAACTCGGGACTACTTACAAGACCAAAAACGACAGCCAGAGACATGCCACACCAGGCGGCGTTGTTGATGCTAGAGTTCCAGAAGTTGACCATACTGGCGACAGCGGTGATCTCGGCGGCAACGACGCACGCAGCGTTGTAGCAGTAGAGCCATCCAAGGGCAAACCCAAAGGAAGGATCGACAAATCGATAGGCAAACGTGATGAATGACCCGTCCACTGGCAGGTAGCAGACCATTTCACCCATGGCGTTGAATGTCATCCAGGTGATGGACCCAAAGGCGCCGTAGCCAAGCAGCAGCCCGAGCGGGCCGGCGCGCTTCAAGGCAGCCCCGCTACCGATCTGAGTCTGTCAGCGGTGGGCACGCTCGCGAGCTACAAGGTGTACTTGCAAAAAGACCAGTTCCGATTGCACCGCTGATCGCCATCATCTGGACATGACGAGGTTTGAGCTCGCGGCGTGTCCTCTTTGCGTCATCAGGGGAGCTATGAACAGGCTGGACTTGCGTGGTGAACCCATGGTGTTTGTCGTCGCCGGACGAATCGCCAAGCGGTTCAACGCCATACTTCTCGTTTTCGGGCTGGGACATGGTAAGGAGCTGTGTAGGGGAAGCGAGACGTGGCGATGACACCGGGTCCCGTGGTCCGGTGGACGACACTCTGTGGACGACTCGGCCCTCTTTAAGTGATTCGCGCGGTGTCGAGAAAGGCCTAGGATGTCTATGTGGGGACGCCGGGTGGATGAGCCCTCCTTCGGAGCTGCCGACTGGCCACTTTTCAGCCACAGGACGGATGGTGCCTTGCTCGGCCACTCCGAGTTCAGGGCAAGTTGACCCCACCGAAAAGGCAAAACGCCCACTCCGCCAGATAAGGAGTGGAGGTTCGCCATTCCCACTGATACTCGGAATGCAAGCATCGCCTGTTCTTTACATCCTCCCTTGCGACGAAAACTGAACTTCTCCTCGGAGCTTCCCTGGGAGGTACTCGCTCGAGTCATCTACCTCTGTGTCTCCGAATCGCCATGGACGGCCGCCCCGAGTCGACACATTCGCCAGTCGAGGTCGACACTGGCGGTGACTCCGGAGGGACAATCGTCAATCGTGCACGCTTTCTCCGAGCGTGCGATCGATGCAGGTAGGTGCACCGCTCTCGCATCGTGACCCTGGAGAGAGGGCTGAGTGCTGACGCCGAGCAGGGCCCGCAAAGTGAAGGTGAGCACGTACCTTGCCGTCGAAGGACACGGCTTATCGCGGTCCTCGCAGTGCGACAGCAACGCCCCGTGTGACCAATGTGCAAAGAACCGCCTGGAATGCACGTTTGAGGCAGACTTGAAGCTACTGGCATCAACAACATCGACCGAGCGGTGAGTAGATCTCGAGTTCGAGCCGCCTCCGTCCATTGGCTGACTCCCGCAGAAAGCGTAATCGAGCTTCCACCGAGGATGCTTCTCGAAACGCAAGTAAGCGATCATCCGGACAGAAACGAGCAAAGCAGCAGGGCGACAGCCCCTCAGCTAGTCAGTCCTCCTCGTCCGCATCTCTGTGAGTAGCAGCTGATCAGAGCTGCAGCCCTATACAACCGTACCAAAGATGTCGCATGGTCTGCGCATTACTTCACCGACGGGCACGGTGACACGCGGGTGACCGGATTCTCTGCAGGTCTACCGGTGTTGTGAGTCCGCCCAAGGCTGCGAGGCGTACGTTGACACCTCTAAGAGATGTCGCACAGCGCATCTCCCGAAGCGCAGCGCAGGCCGCCCCAGAAGATGTCCCGTCGCAAGACTGGGATCTGATGAGTCGGATTCTGCTGGGAGAGGAGGCCGCCAGTAGCGATGCAAAACGCCATGACGACTCTGAGGCCGGCGTATTCTTTCCAGACCGCCAGAACAAACGAGAGGAAGGAACCAATGTTTTCAACCTAGTTACGACGACAAGTGCGTCGATGAGCGGTGGGAGGCCCGCTGACCTGAGCAGTCCCCGAGGGTCTTCTGGTTCGGTTGATCAGCACATTTGTGAGTGCAGCGCCACGGTTATAGTAGAGTGAGATTGACCGTCTCGCAGTTTGAGGTCGTGCACCCATGCTGGCCCATCATCCACCAGTCTCAATTCCTCGCAGTGAGTCTCGTATCGACCACTCGGGGCTGACTCTTGAGCATCTCTATCACTGGAATGACCCATCTTGTGGGGCTCTGGCAGTAGCGATGTGCATGCTGGCTACACGTTACTCGGGCGAGATCAAGGCGCTCGGCAAAGGTGCGGATCCCCGAAGCACCGCCAGGACTTTCCTGACGTTGTCACAGACGAGCAGGTGGCGCTCGGAGGATTCTATCATGATCTCTTCCGCCGTCTGGTGGAGCTGCGCGGAGGAAAGATGCTGTACAACACGGTCGCGTACTTCTTCGCGGCGCAGTACTTCTGTACCGACAATGTTCCCAAGTCCATCGCAAACGTCTACTTTGGGATCGCTTTCGCCCAATCCGTTGACCTAGGACTGAACCGGTGAGTGACGATCTCCACCGGGTACTACACATCGTGTTTATCAGAGCAAGCTTCATCCCGGAGGACGTCGACTTTGGCCCCGAGGAACGAGAGATGAGAAAGGTGAGCTGGTCAGTCGCCTCGTATCTGACTGTAACAGCGTGCCGGGTGGGCGATATTTTGGTGGGTGTCGAGACCTTCTCAACGGGTCCCTGCTGATAACACGGCAGTTGGGACAAGCAGGCCGCAGCACTTTTCGGCCGTAACCCGTTCATCCGGCTTCCCCATATCGATGTCGGGCGCCCAATGCCATTTGCCGATGGGGACAAAAGTGGACAAGCGCTTCCCCTCAGCCTCGACGCTGCCTACGTCGAGATCTTCTGCGAGTTCATCGCGGTGTCTGTAGTGCTCGATCATGCTCTCACGCGTGCAACTGGCTGTTCGGCCTTTCCAAACTGGGAATTTGTGGACAATGTCGCCTCACAGTTCGAGGTCGGACCAGATGAGGACGCGGGCCTGGATAACATCGAGAGGATGTTGGAAGACTGGCGACAGTGAGTCGGTGGCGACCTCACTCTGCTGACAGTCAGACAGCTCGGTCCGCGGCTGAGACGACGTGATGTGGCTGGCCGTTTCGCTGCCCCTTTGCAGTCGGCAGCCGCTGAGCAAGTTGCGGCAACAGAGATGTTCATATCTCTTCTGGTTGCGAGCAGACGCTTATTCATGTCGGTCATCAATCAACCTGGGATGGAGGACAACGAAGCCAGAGCACATGATAGGGCGGGGGGAAGGGCATTGCGTGAGGTGGTGATGAAGCACTCTCAAGACATTGTGCTGTCGTGCATACAAATGGGGGCTACAGAACTCCTGCACAAGAGCGACATCTGTAGGTGGAATGCGGCGAGTCCTCCGCTCTGCACGGAGTGTCTGACCCACTCAGTCTTTGTGTACCGTGTGCTCGCCGCAGCCCGACTCTTACTAGCATGCTCCCTCCTGGCAAAGGCGGACGAGGACGAGAAGCAGGCGAACGAGTGTCGATCGTCGGTGCAAGCCGCTTCGATGCTGCTACACCGCTTTGTGACTATCATGCCAATTGCTCTGGGGGCGGCAGAGACATTGGACGAGACGTGCAGGGGTGAGCGGAATGCCTCTGTTCAGTATCCCCTGCTCAGAACATAGAGCTGAACGGTCGCAGTCTTCGGCGTCAACATCGAACGCGCCCAGGCGGTGCGTGGATCCGGCGGTACGAAAACACTCTGGTATAGACCACTTGCGCAACGGCACCGTCCAGCAACAACCCCCGAGGGGTCTTCATCCGGCGAACGGTCAGCTCCCTCGCATGCAGCTGCGGGAATGTTCTCTCCTATCAACCTGACAACGACCTCTCAAAGTCAAGCGTCCAACTTATTCGGAACAGCCGCGAATGCCGCGTACGTCTGATAAGACTCGCTCGCACCTGAGCTGACTTCGCGATTAGTACCGATCCAGAGTCGGCACTGCTCATGTCGTGGATATCGGGTCAGGACCCTCTGAGTCAATTCTGGTCATTGCCGACCGAGCCTGCTGTGCCTTCAGATCCGTTGCAGCTTTCTGGGATGACCTTCGACTCTGCTCTTGATCTGCCAGAGCTGTAGCCAACGAAGGAGACGTGATGTACTTCTACATACTGTAGCTCGGCCCCTTTGTGGCCCAGGGCAACAGGTGAAAGTGTATGATTAGGATAGGAGATACGGGCTGTATTACGAGTACACTCGCCGCCAAACATGCATTCTGCGACTACGGCCTCGAGATCCCGCCGGACACCTATCCGCCCGCCTTATGCCACTGCTGACTGAAGCCCTCGTCGGCAACTCCGACAGTTCCCAGAATGGAAGATGCCGTTACACAAGGTTCGGAGTGGCCGCGCGACCTGTGAGTGCTTGCAGCTGGGATTGACCAACCAACATAAGTACTGCAGCACTCCATCCCTTCTCCTCATAGTGTAGAGGCCATCGTCCAACGTTCAGCCACCGCATCGTCCGTATTTGCAGTCCTCACCATGGTAGCCCCCAGCAACCCTACACTGAGCACGCTCCTCGTCAATGGCGAATTCCCCGAAGCGGAGCTGGCAAGGATGCGAGAGGTGCGTCCGCTGAAAGTGTTCCTGCTGAGCATTGTAGGCGTTCGATCAGGTGTACTACAACCCCGACAAGCATGCAGAGGTGCCGGTGGATCTGCTCAACGAGGTCAACGTTTTGTTTTGCCACGGGTACACGGGATTCCCCAGCTGTGTCAAATCCCTTGACGAGATGCCCAATCTCAAGGTCATTCAGAATTCAGCCACCGGTGTGGAGAAGATCCTGTGAGTGATGATGCGGTACACTTGTCTACCTTGTGCTCGCTGACCCCTCCCCCAGGCAGCAGGCACCCATCACCACTGCAAAGCCCGGCCGTCTGAACGGTGTCTGAACGGTATCCACTTTGCGAACGCGGCGGGAGGCTACGTAAGTAGCAGGCGTCTGATTTCGCTGACGTTTGCAGTCCACCCAGATGTCCCACTTCGTTCTCAACTACATTACTGGCCTCTACAACTCTATCCCTTCCATGATCTATCTCCAGAGGGTACGTCCGGCTCCAGGGGCCCTACTGAGCAGCGCAGACAACGAGACGATGGTCCTCCATGGGTGATGTCATGACCGATGCACGCCGGCCCGGGATCTATGGGTCGAAGACGATCTACGGCAAGACCTTTGGCTTTCTTGGCTACGGAGCGGTGAGTGTTTCAGCTCGCGCCGGACGGACCAAGACGTGAATGGAATGCAAAGGGAGCAAGAAACACCCACCCCAGCCCGGGAGCGTTTCACGTGACCCAACCAACGTTGAGCTCACGCTTTCTCGCAGCAGGGCCGAGAGTTCGCGAGAGCATGCTCCATCTTCCCCAAGGCTCGTATCATCGCTGCGAACTCGGAGGGTGTGCGAAAAGATGACGACACGGTAAGCCCGCCGACTCTGGCAGCTCGCACAGAACCCGCCTGACAGAATCAGTTCATTCTCGATGGGACGGGTGACCCGGAGGGGAAGCTCCCGGAGAAGTTTTACTCCACCAAGGACCCAAACTCTCTCCGGGATTTCATCTCGCAATGCGATGTGCTGGTGTCTTCCCTGCCTTCAACCAAGCAGACCACCGGCCTGCTGGACGCCGAGAAGCTTGGTGAGACACCCTTACCCTTGTAACACTCCTGACCGATGTCAGGCTGGATGAAACCGGAAGGAATCTTTGTCAACGTCGGACGCGGGACCCTGATCACCTCTGGTAAGTCTGCCGTACTCTAGGGCCATACTCTAGGGCCAAAGTGCCCCCAGCTTACGAAAACCTACAGAGGAGATCATCAAGGCGGTGGATGCTCCTGGTGGTCTTTTGGGAGCTGCTATCGATGTCACGGAACCCGAACCTCTCACAGCCGAACACCCAATCTGGTCCCATCCTCGGATCATGATCACGCCGCACCTCTCGGGTGAAACCGAGGACGAGCTCGTGGCGTCTACCACAATCTTACTGGCGAATGTCGAGCGTCTCCGGGCTGGAAAGCCCCACTTCAATAACGTCAGCTTTACCAAGGGTTACTAGATACAGCGATGCATTGATTACGTGTGAACGACGTCAAGGCTTCAGCCGGTGAAGGGCTGAATGATTCGCTCACTCCGAGTTCGCTCTCATCAGCCTGACTCGGTACTCCTCGTATCGCCAACCGCAGAGATGAACCGCTCGGAGTAACCGAATTCTGGTCGTCGTTCTGGTCGTCGTCTCGGTGCTGCCGAACCCTCACATCTCTGATGCTGAGGCTGGAATATTGTTGTATAACTTAAGCCCCCTTGACTGAGGGTGTGACACATCCTTCCTGACTCCAATTACTCCTTCGATTCAACGTCATCAAACGCCGACATGTCTTCAAACTTGAACAAAGTGGTCATACGCGAAGCGGACGGACCCAAGGGTGAGACCAGTACACTGAGATCTGGAGAGGATGATCGCTGACGTCCAGGTTCGCCGTTCCTGTCAAACATGATCGTCTCCGGGGACAAGGTGTACCTCGCCGGTGTCATTGGTGTTGACAATATTGGAAACGTGGTGCAAGGGGGTGTCGCAGAGGAGGCCACCGAAGCATTGAAGACCGCAGTCAAGCGACTGGCACTCGTAGACCTCGATCTGTCCGATGGTGAGAAGAGTCATTAGTATTGGCCTAATCCCTCAGTCATCTCTGTGACGATCTATCTATCCAATTACTCCGCCGACTTCGGAGCGATGAACGAGGCAAGTTGATGGTGTACTGGATTACCATCAGCTCACCAGAATCAGGCATACATAGCGGCCTTTGGTCGCGGTACCGCCATGCCGGTACGGGCTTGCGTCGGAGTTGCGGTTTTGCCTCTGGGCTGTGCGGTGGAGATGACGATTGTAGGTCGTGAACTCAAGGAAAAGTATCACGCTCACACGTCCCGGTATGTAGATCGCAGCGAAGCGCGAGTAGATGCTGCGTCTACTCTGACATCTGTATCTCACCGATATGCTCTGCCTCGGTTTCTCGCCTCTCTTTCAGTCCCTTGCATGGTGTGTCCTGCTTACATACCTGGGCATGGAGCAGTGTCTTTCTTACTTCATTGCTCCGCCACGTCGCTGAACGCCGGGAATCCTGCATCGCCACCCTTCAATATGTCCGAGAGCAGCCAGGCGAGTCCTCCAATGCCTTCGAACAAACTGTACGGATGGTCGGGGTTATCGAGACGCGACTGAGTTAGCAGCTTGACCGCCAGGGTAGCGAATCTTCATAACCGCATATTCAGCAGGGTGATGAGGCTGTCTTGAGGGTCACGTACGCGTCTCTGCAGCTCAGCCATCGAGTGTCACCCGTCGCCCTATGAAGAGCTCCAAAGGTGTACGCGTTGCCCGCAATGCCATGGCACAGACCTGATCCGTCAGCCGCCGCGAGCCTGAGTACTCACCAACACCCTTCAGAAGCAAGCCCTTCCGCCATACACAGAGTCCCGCCTTCTCCGCCCTCCTAAGCCAGTCCTTCTGCATGTCCTCGAAGGTCCTCATAGCTTCTGTCAACAACAGGACCAGTCCGGGGGCGCCATGACAGAACTGAACGAGATCGGCGTGGCCACTCTCGAGGCTCGAGGGCAGGTTTGCGTCGTTTGTCTGGAGTCTGGCCAGCCAGTCCACCGTTGCCTTCACGGCTTGCAGATCCTCAGGCGTGATGTCTGTGCCAAAAACGCGATGCTCTTGTAAGAGGACTGTAAGTATGCCGGCAAACCCGTGTGCTGCACCAAGGTAGCTCCTCCCTCGCCACCGCCAGTAGAGTGGTGGACCGTGGGATGGCGCTGAGCGTCGTCCTGATGCAAGTATTGCATCGAAAGTCTGCTTGGCGACAACTGGGAGTTTAGAACCCAGCGGGTCTCTGGCGAAGTTCTTACGCAGAAATTGGATGGCATAGAGGTACCTACAGGCGTCAGATCACGGTGCAGCTCAGTCAGACGAAACATGGCTGACCCCGCTCGACCGTACAGCAGTTCGTCACCTGTGTCTTTGCGAAGAACGTATTCGACAGCGGCTTCGATCCTGTGGATCAAATCTGGAAGCCTGGTATCATCGGGTCGTTCGCGATGTATCGCTTGCGCGACTCAGCAGCAGTACTCGTACGCCCATGATCAGACTATCTCGCTCACCCACAGCGGCGACTGACAACAATCCTACGTGGTCGCAGAGGAAGGAACATCCAGATCTGAGCCTCCTGCTGGTCCTCAGAGCATTCTCCGCCACCACCAGAGCCCGTGTATGATCGCCAAGGTGCAGCTGCAGGAGAGCGACTCCGGATGCACCTGTGATTTATGAGAAGGAATCGCCAGGACAACACTATGGACTCACCAACATAGACGTCCGGGCGGGTATAGTCTACACGCCGTCCAATCCTGGCCACTAGGGCATCAAGGTCGTCTTTGGCGGGAAACTTGCAGGTGGGGTTGGTCTCGCCCTCCACAACATATGGATTGTCGATGTAACGGGCATGGTTCGGCATCACCGAGTAAACATGTGGGGGAAAAGGAGCTGAAAGACGAAATGATTGATTCCCGTAGGAAAATCAAAGAACAGCGCGGAAGCGGTCCTGCCTCGGGTGCATATGTACTGTATGTATCCGCTCCGTCATTTTATAACACCTCTCCGAAGGGTCCATGTTAGTCGTGCTGAGTGAAGACTTCGTATACATCACAGACCGCACAATTATTGCATCCGTTTGGGCGCTCTCACTATCGACTCAGACCAGGCTACCAAGTTCTCAGTCATCCCGAGGAATACTTGACAGCCGCAGAGTAAGCTCGAAGGAGCGAAAGACCTCAGTGCTCAAATGTTTCCAGAAACTCGTGGGTGAAGAGCTCCTTTGACTTGATCCTCGCCGATAGCATGTTCCCGACGACCAGCCCGAAATATATCTGCCCGACACCAGCCGCAGGTCCGAGGGCGAATACGCCCAGTGGCCCTGCTGATTTGTAGAGCTTCATGCTGTTCTTGCTGCTCAGATAGGTGACAATATTCGCTGCGGCAAGATTGCCTTGGCTATCCGCTCCAACAGCTTGTTTCGATATCTGTGAACAGGCGTAAGTAAGTCTGATTGGCACCCGGGGTTTAGGAAATGCTCACGTCGGCGTCGTTGACATCCCCGACGGCAAAGATGTGGTCGAGCGATCCGTCTTTGGTAAGGACCTGCATTGTGGGCTTGACCTTGACAAAGCCGGCAGCGTCCACAGCGTCGGGCCGGAAAGCTGCCATAAGCTGGGACCGAGGCTTGAGACCATGCGCAGTGATGAGGAAGTCAGCTGCAGCGATGAGCCCGATGAGTCACCGCACAAGTGGTCCAAACACACCGGTTGCGGTCCCTCCATTGCCCAAGTCGAACGTTTGTATCGTGATTGGACCATTGGCGAGCCCTTTCGTATCCACGCGGGCATGGGGTTCGAGGGTGACCTTGAAGTTACGAAGCTGACTGGCGAGATTCTTTCCCGCTTTCTTCTTCCAGTAACCCCCATCCAGGGGATAGTTGCCGCTGTGCGCAAGCTATAGCGTCGTAACTCAACGCCGGAACAAGCTGAGAGAGGAGTAGAGTATCATGTAAACCCACAGTGATCTTTTTGCCCTGGTGCTGTGCGGCAATTTCACCGGCGAACTCTGCCCCTGTTGGTCCCCCACCAACGATGAGTATGCTGGACGCGTTCTTGATGCCGTCTTGAAAACCACGGAGAGAATCCCGGATTTCTTTCAAAGTAGACTGGCCGCTTATGGGGCGGAAAGGAAACGGATAGATGGACCCCTGGACGAGGCAGTATGTCAGATGGTCAGAATGTCGCGGGGAAGAACGGAAAAGCACGCACCGTGCTGTATACGAGTACGTCGAAGTATATCTCCGCGTCAAAGTCCGGATGGGTGGGGTCGATCTCGACTGATTTGTCGTTGATCTTGAGAACCTTGGTCCCAGGCAGAACACGGTGGCGTGAACCGTCTGCCAAGAACTTGCGAGCGTCTTCTGTGGCCTTGCGCTCCCATCCTGCGTGGTCAGATTGCGCGCACCGGTGTTGACGAGTCTCGTCGGATCACATACCTGGTACGGTGGCTGCCCTGATGGAGGCGACGGGGAAGTAAGCATATTCATCTTCGCAGACTGGGCGTCAGATATGTCCAGGCCGTGGCGACATACTGGCTATCATCCGGTGAGTCTCAGGAAGACTTGAGTCAAGTGCCTTGATTACATTTGCACCCCCGAGACCTATTCCGATGACTGCGACGTTTTTAAAGTTGGTGGGCATGGTGCTGGTTTAGACTGGGAGTAGGTAGGTGCTTGGGTCTTTGAGTTGAAGTTGACGGCGGTCCCATCGAGGGTAGGACCCCGCCTTTTCAACGAAATGGAGAGGCATTCGCGCGCAGTATTCCTGCCTGGATTGCTCAGCGTTATTCAGCAGATTGGTAAGTCAACTGCGCATTGCGGTCAGCATCGAGGATCGTACGGACCCCTCACTGCCATGACAAGTTTACACTGCAGTGCCACTCTCCCATTCTGGGCATCGGGCTCGGAGCCGGGTATCGGCGCCGGCGACCGAATATCGGGCATCAGCGATGCCGAGTGGCTGCTAAGTGCAGTGCCGCGGGGCGGACTTGTCAACACATCTGGCTCAAAACCCTGGCAGGGGCGTAGGGGCGCAGATCACGGCCCGCATGTCCGAATCCAAGAGCATCATCCCTGCTAAACAGCTGCATCAAAGGAACCGCGGCTGACACGGCGGAACAAAAGAACTTAACTATCTCCTCGCCTCGTTCGTTCTTACCAGTGAGCGACACCCCTTCACCCCGCCTCGATAGCCTCCCAAACGCTCCTCACCGCGACCTTCGCCCCTACGGGAATCACTCCCTCGGGGCAGTGCTGGTGAAGTGATGCCTGATTCCACTCACGCCCGCAGCGCCCTGTTCCCTTCACCACTAGCCTCGCCCATCCCGGTTCTCGGGTTGATGTCGGCTGCTTGCCATCCGGCTGGGCTGCTGGAGCGCAAGCTGTATGCATTACGTGCCCTGCGCTCAGGGTGAGCCAAACGACAACATGACAGATCACCTCGGTGGCAAAAAGTTCGGACAACGGCCTGATTTGGGCGACCATGTTCCGGTAGAACTCGTTGATGCGATGCTGATGCGGATACTGTATGTATAGGCTATACGGACTGCTATTCGGGTGTTACACGTCGGCCCGTGACCCGGTGCACCCCCTAGGAAGTGGGGCTTCAATGGCAATCGCCATGGGATGTAGTCGTCGTAAATCCGCGCATATCCGATCACGGAGTTGACCTAGTACCCGACCGCTAAATCCTCGGAAACATCAACCTCTCAATCACAGCGGTCGATCGGTATCCCAGCCGGGTGCTCCTGGTCACGTTGAAGGGCCTCCGGTTGCCCCGGTTGTCCGGTTGTACTCGTGCTCGCTGTTGCCCTGAGCATACACCATCAGGAGGCATGTCGCCCAAGGTTTCTATGGCCTGCAGCGGTTGTTAAGGATGAACGAAGAGCCTCCTGCAGCTGGATGCGCGTATGATATAAACAGGCTAACCGCTTTGCGAGGGTAGAGATCGTTGTCACCATAACTGTCCATCAAGATGTCCGCACCGCAAATTCAAAACGATATCAAACTCGACACCATCGAGCATGCGGAGCAGCCAGCCTTGGCAACACAAGCATCACCCATTCCCCACGCCGTCGCAACTGTCTCCCCTCTGCAGAGCTACGGCCTTGTGAAAACAATCACATCATTCAAGTATGCCACCGCGCTTTGCCTGCTCGCGGGATTCAACGCGTGTAGTGATGGGTTTCAGAACGGCATTCCAGGGTCAGTCACTTGCGTTGCAGAGGGGACTGCAGCTCACTTGTGCTCACAGTAACATCATCGCCATGGAGGGATTCAGTATGTACTCACCCACGTTGATTTACAGGCTCTCATTAACCGTATAACAGTCAACCAATTTGGAGTCGACGTGGATGGTGTCAAGACCCTCGAGGCCAGCACCATCTCCAATTGGGCGGCCGCGTACACTGCGGGATACATTGTCATTCTTCTCGCCGGCAACTGGCCCATCGATTACTTTGGGCGCCAGTTCTGTTTGCTTTGGGTGCAGCTTCTCATGGTGGTTGCCTGCTTGCAACAGATGTTCGCCAAAAACTGGCAGTTGTGGCTGGCTTCCAAGCTCTTTGATGTGAGGCAAAAGTCTGATCCTGGACCATACGACTGACTGGCTTCAGGGTCTATCGGTGGGGCTCAACCAGGCTGTCTGCAGTTCCTACGTGTCCGAGCTCGCGCCAACAAATGCCCGCGGAGCCCTCTTGGCGTGCTACCAGCTTTGGGTGAGATATCCCCTCGAATGAAACACCTTCGAAAGCTGAGCGGAGCAGTGGGCTGTCGGCGGATTTGGCGCGTCGATTGGTATTCAGATTGTCAGCACCATGCCCTCATCGCAATGGCGTCATGCTATATACAGCGAATGGGTCTTCATCGGGTACGTGCCGTAACTGCGCTGCAGTACCAATCAGTGCACTGATGTCGCAGAATTGCACTCATCATTTGGGTGTTTTTGCCTGAGAGCCCTCGGTGGTACTGCCAGAAAGGCAAGCACGAGCAGGCAAAGAAGATCTTACAACGAGTCAACGGTGGCGTCGAGGGGTACGATCTTGAGACTGAATACGCCATCCTGGTGCAAGAGGTCGAGGACGGTCGCCGGCTTGCTGTCAGAAGTTCGGGCACGTCGTTCTTCGACTTGTTCAGGGGTACCAATCTCAGGAGAACCCTCATCTCGTTTGGGCCCTTTGGTTGGCAGCAATGGATTGGAGTGCCCGTGATTTTTGGTACGACTGACTTTGAGTGCTGGGACTACTGCTGAATCCGGCCCAGGCTATACCAGCTACTTCTTCCAGCTCGCCGGTCTCAAAGAGGTCTTCATGGGTACAGTTGCGGTGAAGTACGTCTCTCTAAGATTGATCGGAAGAGCTCAGGCTCACGTGTCACAGCCTCATCCTGGTCGTATTTGTCGCAATCAGTTTCTTCACTGTCGAGAAGGTTGGCCGAAGAAGGCTGTTACTCATCGGTGGCGTCCTCATGATCGTGTGTCTCCTGATTGTTGGTGGCATGGGGACCATCAAGACTCAGACCTCGGCAACCGGCGGGGTCATCATCGCATTCAGGTGAGATCACTGTCTAAAACTCGTATCTGACGGCCGCAGTTGTGTCTGGGTTGCGGTATACGCCTTGACCGCCGGTCCTATTGGCTACGTCTATCTCGCTGAGACCTCGACGGTGGTGCTCCGCGCCAAGACGACGAGTACCGCGGCTGCCATGACGGGTATGCTCAACCTGGTCGTCAACTACTGCACGCCCTTGATGCTGAGCACGACGGGGGCAAACTGGGGTGTCAAGGGGACGTCGTTCTTCTATGCGGGTACTGGTTTTATTGGCTTGGTGCTGGTCTACTTCTTCATCCCGTGAGTTGACGAACTTTGTTGCAATGGCATGTTCGCGACTAACATGCGTCTCAGCGAGACCAGGGGGCGGTCTTTCATCGAGCTCGACGAGCTGTTCGAGCGGAGGATCCCGGCGCGTGATTTCCCTGCTACTCGCACCACCGCCGAGGAGACGGCAGCGGTCGCTTACAAAGGCGAGGAGGTTTGAGTCTTCAGCGAAAGTGAATCAGAGCTAGGGGCTGCCAAGTCTTGCCATCTCTGGCCTGATGAAGAATGTGTGCTCTCATTGTCACCACGTCGTGCGCTCGATGTGTCGTCGTTGGGGATCTGTATACTCAACATTGGTTACCAGAAAGCAAGGACCCCTGGGAAAACGATGTAATCCGGCCATGTTGGTGAGGTATAGATATGTTGCGAGTGCACCGGCTGAGGGATGTCCCTCAGCTACAGTACGGTCGCGCGGCCAGCCGGTCTCAGCGACTTACAGCTTTCGGAGAAAGACGAACAGAATGAGAAATTGACGCGCGCCGGTATTCTGCAGTGAATATTGATTCTGAACGGCCACAACCCTGTCAGAAGGATCCCTCACTCAATCAGCAGCGGTGACATTGTACTCTCATGATGCTGCGAGGACGCATTTGCAACACGGCTTGATGGGGACGCGGTGGCATCTCCGGGTAAATTCTGCGAGAAAAACACGGGGCTCACATTAACGCATGGTAGTCGACATGACGTGGTTCAGTTGCGACTGCGTGAGGGTGCCCTGACATTGGTACCGCTTGTCAAGAGAAGCCAGCAAGCTTAGACAGCGCGACTCGCCCAGGAAAAGCTGGTCGACGCCGCAAGTTCCAATTCCAGACGATCGGACACGTAGATTCTGCCGATCTGCCGCGTCAGTCACCTCCATGACCCTGAATCCCGATGCCGGCCATCGAAATCATGTCCAATCTGAAATGGCTTCCATCCACACCACAACTTGTATCCTCGTCGGCAGCAGTCTCTTCGGCGTATTCGCATCGCCCCATTCAGCGGGGGACTGCACGATGGCCTCTGCTCCCCGACGAGTCCTCATCTCCGGGGCAGGCATCGCTGGTCCCGTCGTCGCTTACTGGCTCGGCCTGTCTGGGATTCGATCTACGCTGGTAGAGCGCGCTCCGTCTTTGCGAACCAGCGGTCAGACATTCACGGTGTCGCCAGGGATGTCATCGCCAAGATGGGGCTGGTCTCTGTCATCCGTAATGCCGGCACGCACGAAGCAGGGACACACTTCGTCGACCACAGCAATCGGATCTGTGCCAGTTTCCCGGTGGGCCAGGGCATGACCAACGAGATTGAAGTGATTCGTCACAGACTCGCGACGATATTCTACGAAGCGTCAGAAGATTCGACGGATTACATCTTGGCGACTCGATCAAGAGCATCAAAGAGAGCGAAGCGGAAGCTGTCGTCGATTTTGAAAGCGGCCAGACTCGAGGGTTCGACGCCATCGTCATCGCGGATAGGATGCACTCAAAGTCACGCTCCCTCGCCTTTCAGACCCAGGAGACCCCTGATAGCAACAGCGACTTCTACTACAAGTCACTGGGCGTGCATACGGCATACTTTTCGATTCCGTATCGAGAAGAGGACGGGATGTGGTCGAGGTGGGGGACTGCGACCGGACGTCGGTCGATATGGCTGAGACCAGTTCCAGCAGACCCGAGTATGCTCGCCTGCCTCATCATCGCGGACCCGGTTGCTCAGCTCAAGCTGCAGGATTCACGCTTCCTCGAAATCCCGGAACAAAAGAAGATATGGCGAGAATGTTTCCATGGTGCTGGCTGGAAGACGGACCAAATTTCGGACCACATGGCCGGCGCGGACGACTTCTACATGCAGGAAGTCGCCCAAGTGAGAGCGAAAGGCTGGTCAAAGGGCCGAGTCGCGCTCGTAGGCGATGCGGCCTATGGTCCATCGCCAATGAGCGGGATGGGAACAACGTGCGCTGTCACTGGGGCGTACGTCCTCGCCGGCGAGCTGGCCAAGCAACCATATTTGGGCAGGGACGAGGTGGCTCAGGCATACAAGGCGTATGAGGACTACTGCCGGCCGTATGTGGAAAGAGCCCAGGACGGCGCGATTGGGCCGATGTTTCTTCGTGTCGCATGGCCCGAGTCGGGTCTCGGGGTCGGTGCGCTGCGACGACTCATCGCCGCGGTCAGCGTCGTGGCAAATTCTCGCTTGGGCAAGGTGTTCGCAAGGCTTCTACCTTCCGAGCCGGATGAGGGGATGGTGCTCCCAGACTATGCTGAAATGCAAAGGCACGTAGACAAGAACAGATAGTTGTTAGTCATTTGTATTCATCGCGGGGCATCGGTCGATTTAGCCTATGTATGAGCTGGCGTTGGCCGGCGGAATCAAATACCACAGCTTTTGGTTCGGTCGAGGTGCCTATTTTCCCCACCCAGCCGCCCAAACATTCCGGCGTCCATCTCCATCTCTCCACCTGCATATGCATGCAACCCCATGGACCAGGCCACCGCAAACACGAACACGGGCCGAGGCAAGCGGAGCAGGGCGGGATGCATGGCCTGTAGAGTGACAAGGGTACTTCGAACCGGCCGCTCATTAGCCCGGGAGGACGTACTGCAAGCTGACCCTCCCCCGCAGATCAAGTGCGACGAGGTTCATCCCAGATGTGGACGCTGCCTCAACCGTCAAATCGACTGCGAATGGCCGCGCCTCGGGTCGAGCCCGCGACGGCAACGGAACCCTAGATCCATATCAAGCTGCGATGGATGCCGTGAGCGACGGGTACGTCGATGTCACTCCCCCTTGGCTGAGGCCGGTAGATACGCTGCGGAGCGGTCAAAGGAATCACGTGCGAATCATGTCGATCGCGAGGAGACCCGTGTCGCTGGACGGATACAGCACGTCGATCCCAGTCATCGACCTCAATACCGAGAATGGCCCAGGCAATGGCTCCACCCGAGGAACTCATCAGTGAACCTCGACCTCCTCAACAAGCCCCCGCACCGAGATCGGGCGGCTATACCGCCGTCCAAGACTTCTCCCCATCCCAGCAATCAGCCCCATACCTCTACTTTAGCTTGCCAGCCAGCATGACCGTCGAAGGCGTTGACGTCAGGGATCTCGTCAAACTGTACTTCTCCACGGTTCACCGTGAGTACACGTCGCCGTCGGTCCCTAACGGTCCCTAACGGTCCAGATTTTGGCTACCTGTCTTTCATTCACGAGGCCGACTACTGGGAGCGTTTTGAGCAGGGAAGGGTACCAGAGGGACTCACCTTGCTGATGGCTGCAAGCGCACTGAGGTGAGATGTGAGGATCGGCTACGTGCTGATGCGTGTCCAGATTTGGAGGCCGAGACTACGGTCTGCATATGCTGGAGGTCGCGGATCGATGGGTGGCTCAGACCGGGGACAGGCTAATTCCTCTGATCCTGGACGAGTTTGGAGCTATCGAGCTGATGGTGAGTGCTTCATTTGACACGAATGACTGACCGCGCAGGAACTGGTGCTATGTCAGACGTACGACTTTCTGAACGGTCGGTATTCTCGCGGCTTCGTCATGGCTGGAATGGCCGTCAGGTGAGCCAACAATTCCCGGTCGTCCCACTTACACCAAGGATGATGACTTTCCTTCGTCTCCACATGCTCGACGAATCCGCACTCCCTGTGGCCAAAGCACTGCTCGGCGCGGAAACTCTACGCAGATTGGCGTGGTCAATTTACTTTCTGGACGCGACGATCGACGGGGGAAACTTTGGCTTTTCCACCATCAGAGATGGGGCCTTCACCATTCAGCTGCCCTGCGACGAGCGACCGTTTCTGCTGCAGACGCCGACGAAGACGGAACCACTGTTACCGCAGGCAACAATGACGACTGGCAGCTCTGGTCTCGGCCTGTCCGCCCATCTCATCCGGTCCATGACTGCTCGCCAGGCCATCGCCGATGTTCACTCTCGGATCTCGCGACGCCTCATAGAGCCTGACCAGATCCCTGAAGCTGTTGAGACCGCGGAGACACACGCCCGGCGGCTTCTCGACACCTTTCCCGCTGCCATGACGTACTCACGAGCCCAGTACCACGCTTTCCGTGACCAAGTGCCACTCATGGTCCATCTTCACCTCATGCGTCAGACTGTTCACCGACACATCTCGCTCCTTCGCATTTTATCCGCCGCCCACCTCCACCACGGGACACCAGAGGTCTCTCAACATCGTGCTACGCTGGTGCAGAGCGCCAAGGAGACGAGCCGAGTCGTGTTTGATGCCCTCGAGCATCGAGTCACCCTCGATCCACAGAACGCAATGCACGCGTACAACGCCATCGAGATTTTACTCTTTCAACCCATCCGCCAGTCCGCGGAGCGAGCGCAGGGTGTCATCACAAGGGAAGAGGTAGCGATCGCTCTGAAGCCTCTACTGCAGGTGATTCGCGACCTTGCAAAAGTGTGCGAGCTGGTCGCCCTGTTGGTGAGTTCAATATTTCGGGACCTTACTGATGCAAGCTACCTGAGGCCGTTAACAGGATGATTCAACTGGGATACGTGGACGATCTGACAGAAGAGGACATGGTCGCTGTTCTCAAGTACGTAGTCTGATGCCTGGACTGTGCAGCCTGACGGCCTTAGAAAAGTACATTCTCTTGCTAACGTGGACGCCGAATTCGACTTCAACAATTCCTTCTGGCGATACGAGCTGTCCATCTCCCGCCGTTTGCGAGCGACTGAGCCACCAGGAGAATCACCCAATGACGCCCTGCTGGAACTGCCGTCGACTTCGCCCGCCGTGCCGCCTTCGCAGACGGTCGATGCTACCGACTCAATAGCTCACTTGCAAAATCTCTTCTCGGGATCCCAGCCTCAGGGAGGAATACCGCGGTCGGGTGTACCAGATGCGTCGTTGACCTTCGAGCCGTCTCCATTTGACAACCTTCCCTCCATGTTCAACAGCCAGCCTTCAGCGGCCAATTTGGTCTTCCCGTTTGCGTGGACGTCGTTCTGGGAGGCTCCGGGGCAGTAGGGTAAAGACGAGTAGTACTTCATATCCAATACCGACCCTGAGAGATCTGTCGACGTATGCGGGCATGCAAGTCGTTGGTGGATTTGGTGCCGAGAAGGCGGCACAGGAAGTCAACAAGGTGGCATTACCAGCCTTTTAAGCAGCGTCCTCCGGGGTGTTCCACGACCTTACGACAAAGACTACTGGATCCGCTCAAAATGCGAGAAACCCATCCCCGATTGCGCGTGACGGTTGGGATCAGTTGACAGGACACCATCGCATGTTGCTCGTCACTGTCAGGTGCCTTGAAGGCTCATAAGGCGGAGCACGTCTCCGAATCCGTGACAGGAATGCCGGAGTGCGTTGCGGTAGAGTCCCTGTATTGCCTCGAGCCTCTAAGACTTCGAGTACGCAGCACCCCAATACAGCATCACGACTTCTGCGGTGTGAGCCAAGTTGCCTCCCGTTCTAAATGCCAGGATAATTTCTACAGTTCTGAGGGCATCTGCGAACGCTTGACTGACTCTATGGCACCCAGCTTTTGTACGACTAACACGATGTTGCATTGCTCCCAGAACTTCTCGTACAAAATGAGTTGCGAAGGCTACCGACAATCGGTTCAGCCTAAGGACAAAGGCGAAGGGGGGCGAGATTTCGCTGACTGGAACAGTATTATCGTGCCAAGTAGCTCGGCTTGGGCGGGCCGACTTGTCTGGACCTGTGTAGATCAACTTGAGGCAAGTATTCCCATCGCCATTCCCGTCCACGGAGGGGTCGCCAGCGGCGCTTGATGCGTGTACAAGCAGATATCCAACGCAGACAAGGTCGAATCCTGGAGGACATCCTCCGATAGGTTTAGCACCGCCCACGTCTCGGCTAATAGTTGTGGTCAACTCGACTACTACGGTTCCACGAGAGTCGATCACACCCACATGTGGACCGCGCCACCAGCCGGTGGGACGGGAACGGCAGAGGTGATATAGGCCGTGAGAACAGCGACGGCAATCGAGGTGATTTGCAGCTTCATTATAGTGGCAGAATGAAACGGTAGGCTTATGGTCAAGTAGATTAATCGGTTGTCTGGGGCCCTGTGAAGTTGTGTCCAGGTTTGAAGGGAAAGTCGCAAGGAATAGCTGGTATATATAGACAGTGAATGGAGCGCCCACCCAGCTGAAAAGCCCGTGTTCCTACCATTCTCGTCGGCCCATTCGTACCGTTCAAATCCTCTTGAGAACTCGCACTGACGACGCTGCTCCATTAATGCGAACATTGCAGTCGGGTCGGCGTGCGGCTCAGTAGTTGCGTCGTTGGGTCGACGAGCGTCCTCGCAGAGAAGCGGGAGGCAAGGCACCAGTTGCTTGGCACGGCTTGACTGGTGAGTTGTTCCCCGGCTTCGCTCTCGTCACCGACCCGAATAATAAGTCATAAGACAGGCTGCGCGCGAATGATTCAGACATTTGGTTCGTGGGAGCCGCCTGGGTGCCGGTAAGGCCACCCCCCTTGGTTGTCTTTGGCTGAGAAACTTTGGGATCGGTGACTTGGGAAGGCTTCCGAAGCGAAAACGGCTCCGAGGCGAGTTTGGTATTTGTACAGTAAGATGCCGAATCGGTTGTTATTGATTTTGATTTGCGAGATCGGCAGGCACCCAAAGTGGCGTAGAGTGTTCGTTCACCCCAAAAGCCAGCAGGTCAATTGACTCGTGACTTGAGTCACGGCTCTTCGCCGAGGATGCCTCTTCGCCGAGGATGCTAGACACGTTCAATGCTTACACGTAGTCCCAGCAGGTCACGGGTTTGATATGTGGCCGAGATTTCGTTCGGCCAAGGCAATCCCGCACATGGGCAAGACCCAATTGCTCAACAAACGTTGAGGCATCTGAGGCTTTGCACGCGCCGATTGCACTCCCTGGAGTTGCAACGCTGCGGAGCGGTCAACCGGATTTATCACCATGTGATATGTACGAGAAGGGCGCCTGAACGACACCACAACCCGAACAGGCCAAACCCGTGAAGGGGGCTACGCGAGCAACATTACAGGAGGTCCAAGTTCGCCAAGACCTGAATACCGTCAGTACCCAACGCAGAAACGACTTGCGGATCATCAGATTGGCCGCCTACCGCCTCGAGCCAGGAGAAGCACAGACACTTGTCTCGTCTCCGCTTCACGCCGCCCGAAATACCACGCAGCAGCGGCAAGGTGCAGAAGATCAGCCTGGGGCGCAGAGAACGGCTAAGCTTGTCGCTCCAACCTGCAGTAGCCCCTGCGCCTTCCCTCACTCGCCACTTCTCCCATTCCTTCTCCTCCTCAGCCGCTCACCACATTTCCAGAGACAGTCGAGGAGACCTCCGGTTTGCCGAACCAGCTCGAGCGCTCTTCGTGTTGCAGGCTACGAAGCGGCGATGAATGCGTCGATCACGACTATCACTCGGACTACCCTTGTGCTTATCACTCTTTTAGCTACCAATGAGCGACTCCTTCTCCACAATCTTCATGAAACTGCCACGGCACGGGAGACGGAACGGTTTGTTGTCCACGCCAATCCACATGTCATGTTGCGACTCAGAGCGTAGACCTGATTCGGCATTAGGCGGCTAGAGCCACAACGGCCCTTCCCATAATAGGGGTTGTCGGCCCTTGCGCCGCCCCTTATCGGCACTCCACCGGCGCCGTGTTTTGACCCCGTGTTTCAACCATTCGCCAGCGCTTGCAGATGTGCTGATCCTCTCGGATCGTCTACATACATTCACGCGTGTCCCAGGATGCCCGCCCGACCCTCGCCCATCGGTACATGGCAGGAGATCTGTATCCGCAAGCAGGCTGAGAGACGGTCGCGAATCCCTCCCGAGTGGATCATCCCCTCCAACAAGTTTCCAGGTCGTGAGGTCCGCAATGTGATCGACTTCCCACTCAAGTCCGGTCTGATGTCCGAGCGCGAGCTTGAAATCACGGAGAAGAACGCATGCGAGTTGGTCAACCATATAGCGTCTGGTTCGTATACGTCTGTCGAGGTGGTTACCGCGTTCTGCCATCGGGCGGCTCTGGCTCAACAATTGGTGAACTGGTGAGCTCGAAACCCTGCTGCGATATCGCTCAGTGCAGTCTCACCGAGATCATGTTCGAGGACGCGATCAAGAGAGCCGCAGCTCTAGACGACTATCTTGCCGAGACCGGGACAACTGTCGGCCCCATTCATGGACTGCCGATCAGCGTCAAAGATCAGTTCAACGTGAAGGGGTACGATTCCACCATCGGCTTTGTGGCGTGGGCCGAGAACCCCGCGGACGTCAACTCGACTCTCGTAGACGACTTGTACGCAGCGGGGGCGGTGATCCACGTGAAGACAAACGTGCCGGTGTGCTTGGTGAGTTGTCATCGGTCGGTGTCGCTCGCTGACCCGTATCACAGATGGGCGGAGAGTCCACCAATCACATCTTCGGTTATACTCGAAACCCATGGAACCGTGACCTTAACCCGGCCGGGAGCTCCGGTGGCGAAGGAGCTCTGGTGGCCTTTCGTGGCAGCGCAATCGGTGTTGGGACGGAGTGAGTCCGAAGCCTTGGCGTGGGGCTGACGCCTAGCATCGGCGGCTCCATTCGGATCCCTTGTGGGGTCTGCGGGCTTACCGGCTTGAAGCCGTCGTTTGGGCGTGTTTCCTATAACGTGAGTTTCGTCTTCTGCCGCAGAGGTAACGTTCAGCTCGTAGAGGGCACACTCAAGGGAATGGAGTCAGCGGCAGCCGTTGCCGGCCCTATGGCACATTGCGCAGAGGACCTCGAATTGTTCATGCGGGCTGTCGTGGAGCGACAGTCATGGATGCACGACCCCAAGCTGCTTCCGATTCCGTGGCGGGCCGTCGAACTTCCCCAGAGAATGTGCTTTGCCATGTCTTTCGGCGACAGCACTCTGCAGCCTCATCCCCCCATTCGCCGGGGGATGGTTGAGCTGAAAGCCGCCCTGGAACGCGCAGGTCATTCCGTGATCGAGTGGACTCTTCCCGAGGCGGACGTCACGGAGCGGATCATTGGTGGTCTGTTTGGGGCGGACGGTGGCCAAGATTGTAAGGCCCGTCAAGAGTCAAGGCTGACAGCAAGTGCAAAGAGAGATAGCCAGATCGGGTGAACCATGGCATGACTTTGTACCAGCAAGTGTTCGACCTCTCGCCCAGGGTGCCGAACCGCCCACGGTGTCAGATTTGTGGAGGATGCAGCACCAGCGATCGGAGTACTTGCATCGGCGGCTGGCGGAATGGAACGCAACCGAGTCCCTGACGGGTACAGGCCGACCGTTCGATGCGCTCATCCTGCCGACCTTGGCCACCTGTGCCCGTCCCGATCCCGAGGTCCACCCTGACCACGTCCCAAAGTGAGTCGCGGCCGGAGAGGGGGCTGACAATTAGACTCTTCTGCACCTTCTGGCCTTCCCTGGCCGACTTATCAACAGTTGTGATCCCCTTGACGCGTTGCGATCCTAGCATCGACTTGCCTGAGACCACCTTCGTTCCGAGATCAGCTCAGGACCTTGATCTTCACCGGTCTTGTGAGTCTCAAGCCTATATGACCCGGGCTGATAGCATAGACAGGGATCCTGAGATCTGGAGGGACGCCCCGGTCGGAGTTCAGGTCATCGGTCGGCGTTTGCAGGACGAGTATATCGTCAAGGTGTGCGCCGAAATTGAGAGAGCGTTGGAGAGATGGCATCGCTAGCGGGCACAATACGAGGTGGATGCGTTGTCCCAGTGACCAGAGGAATCCCAAGCACCACCTATTCGCTGTGCCAGTCATGTGTCATTTCCTTGATGTGCTATGAACATGTCGCGAGGCCTGATTCTAAGGCAGTGCAAGTGTCGTGCTTGCGGACGCGGGCTCGGGTTCCTCTGCAGAGACTAGGGTTCGACGACTCCTTAGACGTTCTCCTCGATCCGGAATTAGGGCACTACGAGTACAATACGAGTACTGTACTCGTACAGTACTAGTACACTTGTCCCGCCATCAGCTGAGGAATAGCCATTTGTTCAACTCGGAATCGAAACCCAAGCCGTCGTCCAGAGTACTCTCCATGGCCTGTGAGAACGTCAGCTTCGAATGGTGTGGGGTGGTAAGAGAGATCTACCGTCAACCAATCGTCATATGTCATCTCCCCACACTCCTGCAGACGCTGGGTGGGCTCAGAGATACCCACTGTCCTGGCATCTGACGTGGACTGCGGAAGCGGGAGTGCTGCGGTATCGGACGGCAAAATGTCGTCACGGCGGGCTTTCGCAACAAATCCGCGAAGGTCGTTGGCCACCTTGTCAGACGGTCCTGAAGCAGCGTAAGCCAAGCAGGCCCTGCCTTTCTGTGAAGGCACATGTGCGCGCACCTTGAGAAAGTAGTTGGACTAGCAGATCCACGTCGGTTGCGACTCTTGTTCCATCCAAAAGGTCCGGTGCTAGTCCCGCGAGCTTGATGAGCAGTTTTGCAGCATGTGCCATCCCAGCGTCTGTCACAAATCAGATGTCGAAGACGGGTCAGAAAGATGATTGCCTATGCCAAGTATCAGCGGAGATTCAGCCACTTGACAACGGACGAACCGTGGCGAAAACCTCGGGAGTACTGGCAGGGTATCAGCATCAGGAGGCACTCATTGGCTCGGGACGTACCTCCTGTCCTCTGAGAGCCACGCCTACGAGAGTCTTGGCAGCATTGACGGCGCGTCTAAGTGACTCCCTTCGCCCAGCAGATAGCGAAGCTGCGTCCTGCGCAGTTTTGACGTCGTATAGAACGCGTGCGCTTTGACCCAACCTACAGCATGGTGTTACCGTTCTGTGAGCAGACTTCGCCAAAGGAGGCCTACTCTGCGTGACATTTTTGCGTGATGACTGCATGCTATCAGCATAGATGTAGGCATGATCAGAAATGCGGCATACGAGACTCTCTCAAGAAGTCGCCTGATGCCGTCCCCCGCGCATCTGTCCAGCTCAGTAGAGGGTCACAAAGAAGAATTTGACGGCATACCATGATACTGGGTCCAGTATGCAAACCAGCCGTCGAGGGCCAGATTTGACTCATCCACCTTGGTCACGAGCAAGGGCAAACTCATGGTAGGAGTAAGGCTGTATGGTTGGTGCAGGTGTACTGAAGATGTCAGCTAAGATAGCCCTACATGCGAACCTTGCATCGCGAGAAGCTCTCTAGTTGCAACCAGCCGGCAATCAGTACGGATTGACAGGGGGTGGTCGAGGAAACGACGAGCTGTGGCGATGCTCTCATCGGCGGGAAGCAGAGCCGGTTGACCCCGATTGAAAGCCATCCTGGAATGCTTCAGCATGGCACCTCTCCCCTGCTGGGGACATATGCACTCATATTCCATCTTACAAACCTCCAAGGAACGTCAGCATTCACCCTACAGGTGAAGTTTGGACCTCACCGCTAACCAAACTCGAGCGCCCACAACGATAGGTCGCTCATCTTCAAGCTCGTCGTGTGACTTGCCGAAACCCATGCCGGTCAGCATCAGGCGTGAAAGGCATCGATAGAGCCGCATATCCAGTCTGTACGACTTCAGCTTGTTACCTCCGGACAACAACGTACGCCATACGCAGGGCGTGGCCTGCGCAATTAGTCAGCGAGGTGAGAGTAAATCCAACACAGCCCGACGTGTTCACGAATTACCTCCAGGTTTCCAACTGATATCGCTGAAAGACGCCAATATGACTGCAGAAAGTCAGCCGGAACTCCGTCGAGCTTCGTGTGGAACATACTCATGGCTTGCAAGTCATCCATTCTGGTGATTGGCGAGAACAGTGTTTCCTTTGCTGTTCATGGTAAGCGGACGTCTCAATCAAATTGCATGAACATGCCGTGGTCTTCAGCCGTTTGACGAAGCCGGGTTTCTTGCTCATTACGAAGACCTGACAATGACATTAGTCCACTGGCCTTCAACCTGGATCAGGCTTTGCAAGTTTAACCCCCTACCTTGCTGCACACTCGCCCCAACCATGAGGATTGTTGCAAACGAAAACGGCGACGTGTTCCTCAAACGTCGAGCAGGTTTAGTGATGTCGGGCAAGCGCGGCAAGTGCGGCCACTCACCTATCCCACGTGTCCAAACCGACATCAAACACCGGCATGTACTGCGAGCAGCACTCGAAGAAGCTCACCGACGTCAGGCATCTATCACTCCAAGCACAATCTGAATTTACCTTCTGTAGAATAACTTTCCTGGAAGGGCCGAGCGAGGCAGCCCCTCTGCTCCCCTCAGGTGTGAAACCTCCAAGAGGTGCAAGGAATACCTGCTGACCATCACAATCCAACAGCTCTTCCAATGAGTATCAGAGACTTGATTGGGTCCCAGAACCCAAATTTGCGTCAAGGCCGTCAGTACCCGCTTACTCTGTCGGCAATGTAGACTAATCCAAGTGCAGTCGTCACCGTCTGCGTGGTTCAATTCGTGCAACAGTTCTGCGGCATCTCGCCTGGTGACTGCCTTTATGTAGGTTAGGTATATCCGCGCTGACGATAGCAGTCACGTTCTTCAGCACCTCCATCCTGACTCCTGTCATCAACGCCGGTACAGATCGTGCCACCATCGCCCTCATGAGTCTCCAAGTTGTTCTTACGCTGGCTTCAGTGTTGTTGATCAATGTAAGTGGGCGCATCGCATCGTCGTTGCAGCTGACCAACGTACTTCCTTGTCAGAGATTCGGCTCGAAAAGTATACTCTGCTGCAGTACGGCTGGAATGGCGTTGGCATCATGCTGGCTGGGCACGTCCATAAACTCGAGCACCCCAATCCAGACCATATTCGCAGCATCGTTGTTTCTTGGCTGTTTCAGTATAGGCCTGGGCCCCGTGTCTTGGATTGTGCTCTCTGAGCTGCTACCGAAACATGGTGTTGCGGCTGGCAGTTCACTATCCGTGTCCCTTAGCGGCGTGACTGGGTTCGTGATGGTGCGTAGCATTTCGCCCCACAGCATCGCGGATTGTTCGAGCTGAGTCCCACCAGAGCTCAACTATTGTCTCGCTGCAGCGCCGGATCTCCACCAACCCTGCCATGGAGGACGGCAACATCTTCTTCATTTACGCTCTCAACTGCGCTTTGGGATGCGTGACTGTGGCAAAGTGCTTTGATCGTTTCGATGCTGTTACGTCTGCACGGGTCCCGTAGAGCTATACACATTTTGTTTGGACCATGGGGCATGTCTACGGCTGTTTGTATTACTGCATATCCGTCCGGAGGTTCCGGGCGTTCCGAATGTGCACATACAGTAGTAGCAGTCCGGTCCCCGGCTCCCGGCCACCATCGTACGAATGATTTCATTTTACAGGATCGGTGCACGCGGTCGGGCATGCACTCAAACATCCCTTCACCATCATACTTGTCACGGATTGCTTCACCCCTCGTATAAGGTACTCGATTCAGGCTGTGCAGATGTCACCAGACAGACAAGTGTTTGCTCCTCGAGGCTCATCGAAGCCTGTGCGGTCCTATGGTGCCACTGATCCCTCCACCGCCGTGGTCGCCGACGAGCCGACACCCCTACCTGTGGGACAAATGATCCTGTTGTGCATGACAAGACTCGCGGAGCCGGTTCGTGGACGTCTCCTGTTTCTTTTTGCAACCACAGTCGACACCCAACTGAGCCGGACTCCATAGATTAGCTTCACAATCTTGCTTCCATTCGTGCAGCAGATGATCGTTTTGACCGGGGAGGTCGAAGTGAAGAATGTTGGATACGCTACGGGGTTGGTGGGCGCAAGCTTTTCATTCACTCAGGTGATCTTCCGTGAGTTGGGACAATCGATTCTTCGCCCATGGTGCGTACCCAACATCGTCGCTCAATGAATCACAGTCATGTCCTGGAGCAAGGCAGCCGACCGCCACGGCCGGAAACCAGTGCTTTTGCTCTCACTATTCGGAACCTTCCTCGCTTCTGCTGGCTTTGGATTTTCCAGGCGTATCTGGCATATGTACTTCTGGCGTTGTGTAGCGGGAATCTTCGGAGGCAATGCGGTGGTCATTCGTACGCTGTCTGCGGAGAACAGCGACAAGTCGAATCAAGCCAAGGCGTAGGTCATACATAGGTGGTGATAGTGTTCTGACTCGACAAGTTTCTCATACTTCGCTTTCGCGGCCAATGTTGGTGGCTTGATCGGTGAGCAGCGGTCCTCGGGCAACCGGGTGTAATTGACATTCAACAGGGCCAGCATTGGGGGGTTTTCTCGCCGAACCGGCCAAGAATTACCCAAACGTTTTTGGCGGCATTCAGCTACTGCATGACTATCCTTTCTGCCTGCCTTGCCTCGTGGTCACCGGCTACGTCGTCGCCTGCATGCTGCTCTGCGCCGTATGCTTGAAAGAGGTGCGAGAGTTTCATGTCCCGATGTCAATGCTTGCTGAGTCATACGCAGCCCCAACAAGCCGTCAATCCGGCTTCCGGTCCAGTCAGCGATGTCCTCAACCGCCGGACTTTGCGCGCTCTGGTGATTTTCGGCAGTACCGTAACTTTCACTTTCTGCTTGGGATCGCTCAACCCGCTGTACCTGTTCACCCCAATCACCTTGGGTGGCCAGGGTAAGCCTGCGAAAGAGATCGCCGAGGTGGCGGCTTCGATGGGACTTTGTCAGAGTCTCTGGCTGCTCCTGGTCATGCCCCGTCTTGACAAATGGCTGGGAACGGTCCGTTTGCTGGCTTTCACTCTTGCCACCGGTCCCCTGATTCTGTTGCTGCCGATCGCCTCTAACTTGGCGGCTCGACACAGCCTATGGACTCTGGATAATCTCATGCTGGGGATCTACGTTGTTCTTGTTACTGGGTTGAATATGGTATTCAGTAAGTGCTGTGCGGCTCGCATACACATCTGGCTGACCGAACAGCTTCTATTCAGCTTCTCCTCAATAACTCCTCCCCTCCCGGCGGCACTGCTGCCCTCAATGGCATCGCTATGACAATGTGTGGCGTTATCCAGACCATCTTTCTGCCGATCGTGAACGCTATTTTCGCCCTTTCAGTCTCGCGCCAGATTCTAAACGGCTACCTTGCCTGGCCTGTCATGGCGGGGATCGCCTTGGTGGCATTGCTCACCGTCATCTGGGGCAGCCGTGAGATTGATAGGACCGCGCCGTAGGATCAGGACCATACTGCTGTTCTGCATTTCGTTGTGCGCGTACCCGAAGCGGTAATTGCCGCTGCCTCTGTCGTGTGGCGGCAAATCGGCTGTCGAAACCTTCCGACCGGCGCCGGTCTGACGAACCAAGGGTAACAGCAAGTGTTATGAATCGGTGAGAGAATGTATGACTCTACTCGACCAGAGAATGACTCTTCAACTTGGCTTGAACATTCATTGACAAATTGACTTGACGATGTTCGTTGCCAGGTTGCTCTTGGTGGCGTCGCTGGCGGCCCCTATACCGACCAGGGGTCTGGGCGAATCACGCTGTATAACCTTCCCACTGGAGAATGCCGCCACCGAGCTTCAAGCGTTGCAACATACTTCCCAATATCAATTTGGATCCAATTTGTGGTCCGCTGGGTTTCTTTTGGCGTCCGAAACTCTGGAGTACGCGGCGCCGCTACTCCTTGATTCTGGCGACGACGAGGCGATACACCTTGCAGCCTCGACCTTTGCGGACGACATTCAACGAGTCACCGGCCAGCGCCCAGTGCTCTACAACGACAGCCTGCCTCAATCAGTAGACCGTGCAATTGTGATCGGGACTCGATCCAGTCGCTTGGTTCAGCTTCTTCAAGATCCTGGGGCGAATGATGTTCACAACGGGCTCAGTGGCATGTGGGAGGCGTACGACTGTCGCGTTATTCAAAAGCCCTTGGCAAGCGTCCAAGAAGCGTTGCTAATCGTAGGGAGCGACAGGGTGAGTTTGGGTTTGATTACCGGCGTGTTTGATTACCGGCGCACTGTGTGTGCCGGCTGACTTGAGTAGCGCGGGACGATCTACGCCATGTACACCCTTTCTGAGCAAATCGGCATGTCACCTTTTCACTTTTGGTCCGATAGTCCCGTGCGACGTAGACAGGCCGTGGCATTTGGGCGAGACAAAATCCTCGCCCACGGCGAACCCACAGTCAAATATCGCGGGCTGTTCATCAACGATGAGCATCCGGCGATGTGGGATTGGGCTCAGCAGCGGTGGAAGATTCCGCCACAACAACCTGTGTTCATGCCAGAGTTTCACAAACTTTGGTTCGAAATGATGCTTCGTCTTAAAGCCAACTACTTCTGGCCAGCCAGTGAGTGATCCGCGACAGGTAGCTGTCTGACTCCCAGTGCATGCAAGCATGTTCTCGGCGGATGGCGTGTACAACTCTACAGATGGATCCTTCCCAGAGCCCCCCAGCCCAGGTCCAAATCAGATCCTCGCTCAAAGAATGGGAATTATCATGGGGACTTCGCACCACGAACCGATGGGAAGAAACAAACCCGAGTGGGACCGGGCACAACGAGGGGCTTGGGATTGGAAGAATAACACCGCGCACCTGAGGGATTGGTGGACCTACGGTGCTGAAAGAGCTCAAGGTTTGGAAACGATGTTCACACTGGGAATGAGGGGAGACGGAGACGAGCCCCTCACGGGGGCAAGCAAAGAGGTAGGCGAGGTCAGACCACGCTATGACATCCGCTGACCACCCGATAGCTGTTGGAAGGTTTGTCGCATGCTTCGCCTCGAAATCAGAGTCCTAAAGAGAACAGAGGTCACCGCAGCTCAGCAAGACATACTACGCGAGGTTTATGGCACGTCAGATATCAGCAACATTCCTCAAGTCTGGTGCATGTACAAAGAGATCGCAGATTACTATGCGGACGGGGTGCGTCCGGTCCCGGATGTGGTGCCGAAGTTGCTGACATCTTGGTAGATGGAGATTCCGGACGATGTCTCAATTTTATTCTCCGACGACAATTGGGGCAATCTCATGAGCGTACTCCCTCCATCAAAGAGCCACAAAGGGGGGGCCGGACTGTACTACCATCTCGATTGTGAGTGTCTGGCCCCTCGTCCCGCCATTGTCCCACCAAATACTCACGAGGGGCAGATGTCGGACTCCCGCGATCTTACAAGTGGATCAACACCATCAATCTCGTCAAAAGTGATTTACTTGGCATTGGCGGCAACTGACGGTTAGTGTGGGAGCAACTGAGCCTCGCCCGAGCTTTCGATACCACGCAAATCTGGATTGCGAACATCGGCACATTGAAACCTCTTGAACTCCCAACTGAGTTCTTCCTTGCCCTCGCCTGGGACCTGGATGCGTGGCCCACCAACTCTGTTCGTAGATTCCACGAGGAATGGGCGGAGCGCGAGTTTGGTTGGGAGAGCGCTGGCGAGGTGGGGGATATCATGCTGCACTACGGTGTGAGTGTCGGAGCTTGATGTTTCCAGCTCGAAGTCACCTTATCACCCGCCAGGTGCTGGCTGCCAGGGCCAAGGCAGAACTGGTTGACTCCACCTCCTGGTCCCTCATAAACTATAAAGAGTGAGTACTGTAGAGTGTGCAAAAGAGGCAGAGCTGTGTGTTGCGCGTGCAACCTGACAGGTTTAGGGCCGAGAGTGTGCTTGCGGAGTGGGACAAGCTCGTAACTCGCGCTGGCGCAGTGTACAGCGCACTCGATGTGGACACCAAGCCCGCATTCTTCCAGCAAGTGTATCTACTCTGTATGATGCAGGAAAACCTGAACAGACTTCACCTTGCCGGTGAGTTATCTACAGCCGCATTGCTGGGATACGCCTGATCCCCCAAGTTGGGCGGTCCAATCTGCACGCGTTCCAGGCAAAAACTGCGGCGAACAGATTCGCCCAAGAAGCTATTGAGGCCTTTCACCACGACGCGAACCTGACGGATATGATACACGGGATGTTGGGTCGGAAGTGGGACCAGTGAGTCCAACGGTGATATGCCCAAAGCGTAAAACTAATACCGGCAGCATGTTCGACCAAGCCGTAAGAAGCAAAGGCCAAATTGTGCGATGGCGATGCACGCTGATGACCACAGCACATCAATTACAACTACCTACTGGAGCCTATGAAGGACTCGCTTCCCGCAATCTCCTTTGTCAACCCCATGGTTCCGGCACGTCAAGGGATTCCCCCTCATGTCCGCGAATACGGTTGCACAAGCTACACGCGAGTCACGGTCGAAAACTCGTACGGCGCATGGCCTGGGGATACGCCGCTCAACTGTCCATATAAAATGCGCTGCCCTGACCCCACTTTATTCGCCATGGACCCATACGGGGTTCAGACAAGGTGGGTAGATCTCGGGTCGAGTGGGCCGATGGATGTCCAGTTCTCAGCGACATGCAGCCATGCCTGGCTGCGTGTCTCGGTTCAAAACGGCACCATATTGCGCGACGCCTCGACGGACATGCGTCTCATCGTCAGTGTCGATTGGAACAAAACGGGCGATTTCGATAGGCAGGGATTCGTGCACATCTCTCTGTCGGACGGTAATCAAGTCAATATCACCGTCCCGATCCGCACCCTTCGAAGATTCCCCCCGGAGTTCAGGGGGTTTGTAGAGGGCGACGGTTACGTTGTCATGGAGTCTGGCCACTTTCACCGTAACTTGTCGGTCGGATCGTATGCCTTTCAAGAGCTCAAAGGATACGGGCGCACCCTTAGCGGCCTGGAGATGTTTCCCATGACGGATCGCAACTTCTCGGTCGGGACAGGCCCCCACGTCGCATACGACTTTTGGCTTCACGACTACCACGCAACAGCGGATATCACCATTCAAATAGGGCCATCCCTCAATATGTTCGGGCCGGACAAACCTCTCGCGTTGGGGATTCAGCTTGATACTCGGAACCCAACGACGCTTCTCCCGGTTCCCGTGGCGCCCCTCGGGTCTGACGGGGACGGCGCCCCTCCCGCAATCGGCGCCCTACCTGTAGACTGGATGCGTGTGGTGGCAACAGAGGTCCGCAACGTAACGATGAGGCTTGAAGATCTATGCGCTGGGCAGCACACCCTGACTTTGTGGGGTATGACGACTGGTATCGTGGTGGAAAGGATATGGGTGGATGTTGGAGGCATCGAGGAACGAGGCTATAGCTACCTGGGTCCGCCGGAAAGCTACCGCAATTGATGATGCAGCGGGTTCCCGTGGGCAATTCCTAGACCCTCCCGTAGCACCGAGCTCCTTGTTGACGTATTCGTACATGCCTCCGGCCCTCTACATTTCGAGCGCTGGACCTGGCTGCACCGCCCAAAAAGCCGTTGTGCCAAGATGTGCCAGCCGACGGTGTTCAAACCACACATCCGCCAACGAGGTGAGCGCTCCGACCCGCACCCCTGCTGTCTGCTCATCTTCCCAACGGTCGAGCCCGATCCGGAGGGGCAGGGACCCCGGACCGGAGGGTAACGGAGCCGGCGGTCGGAACCTACGGGGCTTATCCGTTCTTCCGAATTGCCTGTGCCGGGTGAGGCCCGTTTTCGGGCCCCTCCGGGCCTCCGTCCCATGACCTCGTGTAGTATAAGATGGGGCTTTCGAGCATTCATGCAGCCTCTCTGCATCCGACACCTACCGCAAGTATCAAGCAACGCACACTCCCAACCGTGTCTACTGATGAGATCAGCCCCGCCGTCGAGGAAAAAGGGTTAGAGAGGCATGTGGAGGTGGTCATTCAGCTGAAAAGCGACGGAGACGGCGGTCGGAGGAATGCCAATACTCAACTCGACGACGCAGCTCGCCTTCTGGCAGAGGCCGGAGGCCGAGTTGATTACACCCCCGAGGAGGAGAAGCGTGTCCTTCGAAAGATCGACCTGTTTGTCTGCCTTCCCATGTGTCTGACGTATTTTATTCAGCAGGTAGGCGTCCCGGGATAAGTTCGCGGACGCGGTGAAACTGACACTTTCTTATCAGATGGACAAATCGTCACTGGGATACGCCGCTGTCTTTGACCTTCAAGCCGAGACTCATCTCGTGGGAAGCCAATACTCCTGGCTAGTGAGGTGAATGGGGTCGACAAATGTGGATGGATCCCTTTGACAGTTCAGAACTCTATCGTATACGTCGCGCAATTCGTCTGCCAGCCTCTCTCATCGTACGCCCTTATCGTGTTTCCTGTGAAATACTGGGTGATATTCAACATGACTTGCTGTGAGTTTGAGCCGCTGCCCTCCTTACAGACTACTGACAGCGCCGTAGGGACAATCGTGACCATGTGCACGACAGCCGCGAAGAGCTTTAGCGGTCTGATCATTTACCGTCTCTTTCTTGGAATGTTCGAGGCCACGATCCTGCCCTCTTTCATTCTCATCACTCAGATGTGGTGGATTCGCAGAGAGCAGTCGTATCGCACCATTGCCTATCAAGTCAGTGAATGGTTCAGCACTCAAGAGGGCAAACTGACGGCGCCAAGATTGCGAACTCGTGCGCCGCCATCATCGGTCCACTCCTCTCGTACGCGATTGGCAAAGCGGTGCAGTCTTCTGGTTCGATCCGACCATACCAGGGCATATTCCTGTTTATCGGCACGGTCTCATTCGCATTCGTGCCGGTGGTTTGGTTCCTCCTTCCAAACTCCCCCACCAAGGCGCGCTTTCTTAGGAAAGGAGACGACAAGCTCATCGCAGTGGCCCGTTTGCGAGAGAACAACACGGGTACGAAGGTGGGCCTGCTCAATTCAGTATCGTCTCGATAAGGCTGATGGTCGCTCTCTGTCAGGCTTCAAAATTCAGGTGGAATCAGTTTTGGGAGACCTACCGGGACCCCAAGACGTACATGTGGGCCGCAATGTGGTTTTGTGCCGCGTGTCCATCTGGGGGTATCGGCGCATTCGGTGGTTTGATCACCAAGGCGAGTTCTCGGGATTCGAGCATGAAAGGACCCCCCTGACGGGTCGCAGGGCTTCGGTTTTAACACTTTTACCACAATCCTGATGCAGATCCCGACTGGCGCGATTGGCATTGTCGGACTCCTGCTGTCAATTTACATAACCAACCGAATCAAGCTGCGGTGGCCGGTACTGGCGTGAGTGGAAATCTTGCTGGAGAGTCTCCCCTTGTCGAACCGCTCTGACTTTGGAAATAGGGTCATCATCTTGTTCCCCATCGCTGGAGCCTGCGCCCTCACACAGGTCCCACGAGACAAGCCGGGAGCGCTCATGGCAGCGTATTACATTGTAATCGTGTTTGGTGTCATCCGTACGTGGTATGGCTCAGAAACACCCTTAGTTGACCACGCCACACAGAGCCGCTCCTGATCTCGTGGTGTAATCTCAACGCAGCGGGTACGACGAAGCGGGTCGTGACTACGGCCACGATGTTTGCGGCTTTGACCGTCGGGAACGTAGGTCACGTTTTGCTTGTGTATGCTATTTGTAAGGGTCCTAACAGCAAGCAGGTTGTGGGTCCCCAGGTATATCTGGCCGCCGAAGCCCCCTACTACCATACAGGACTCTACGTGGACATTGGCTGCTGGTCTGTTCTTTTCATCCTGGTTGTGTCCATGGGCCAGTACCTGCGATACCTCAATCGAAAGCAAGAGACAAGGAGGGTTGCTCTGGGACTTCCCGCCAACATCAAGGATATGTCCATTATGTCGACGGAGGAGAGCAACGCGTATAAGGCCGAATTGGCCGAGGCCATGCGTCAGAAAGGCCTTTCGATGGAGGCCTTCAACGACAACGCGTTTGACGACATGACCGACTTTGAGTGGGTTCGGTCTTTATCCTCACCGGAGTATATGATGACCTTTCGTGCCGTGCATAGGAACCCGAATTTCATGTACGTTATGTGAGATGTCGTGCAAAGGCCAACGTGTGGTGAATGACGTTCAAGGGACGTGTTCGAGGGGCTAACAGGTGACATCGAGGGTGACGCCTCGTCGAATGCAAATCAAATATCGCTTACGCGGTCCATGCAAACATCTCTGAGCTTCCGTGATTCGAAAGGGACTCCGTAGGAGACCAGGTCGACTCCGCGAGGGACCGCACGATTCTTCAGAACCTTGCTGCTACTTTGAAGGCGCGCCCAATCACGATCACGTCGGAGAACGGTGGGGGGGTTCATAGCGCGTCTGTCGGGTCTACGGTGGTCTACGGTGGTATGAAAGCCTTATAGCTCAAAGCTGCGGACCCTCGCCTGCAAAATGCAAAGGCTCAACCGTTTGAGCATCAGGTTGTATGTCCCGCGCGCCATTACCCGTATCCAAGAGGCAAAGACCTTGGTGGTGCTGCCGTTCATCATGCCACCCAGCAAGACGACAATGGGGTGGAAGGGTAGGTTGCTTGTGGGGCGGTGGCGGACCTTGTGGTCGGCGACAGAGTAGAGATACTTGTTGACCAGCCGGGATGGGTTGATGTCCTGGTTCGGGAGCTCTGTGGCACGGGCATCCTTGTTTGCCAGCGAGACGACTGTGAGATCATACTCGGCGTTGGCTAGCCCCGTGGCCTGAGACAGACCCGAGCAGAGAGAATACCTGGATGTCGTTGCGTCCGCTGGTCTGGTGGCCGAGGGGTTCAAGCCGGACTCGGGTTCCAGGGGTCGAGGCAAGGGCCTGTCCCATGATGTGCTTGGCTCCTTCGTGTCGGGCTACCCTCCTGAACCTCCTCTGGAGGCAGACCTCGGGGTGGCCGAAGAAGTTTGTTTCCCCGCAGTTGGTACAGTGGGCCTCTCGCTCGCCGGCTAGGGTACGTAGCTGGAGCGCTGCCGCAACCTCAAAGTCGGTGAGGCGGAGGGAGGGCTGAAATGGTATCGTGGTTAGCCATACCCTGCCGAGCTTGGACGATGCCTCGACCACAGCCTTGGCCTGTTCTGGGTTAAGCGACCCCAGCAGCGCCTCCTTGTTCCCGGTAAAGATCTCCTGGCAGCGTTGGTGTTGGGTGATAAGTTGGGTGCTGTCGGGAAGTGAGCCGGGGGTGAGGATGGGGGCTAGAGTGGTGTCGGCAGCCTCTGACGCCGCAGCGTAGGCATGGGGTGTGACCGTCTTGTAGGACAGAATCCCCAGCCCGCCCATCTTGATCGGGAGGGAGATGACTGCGGCATCTAGTCGGTCCGTGGGGCGTGGGAGGCCTCGAATCCTGGCCACAGCTTCCCTCAGGAGGGTGTCAAGCTTGTCCCATAGGTAAACTAGGTCGTCTGACTTGAGAGAGCGCTGCAGGTGCCGCAAGTTCTGCTGCATGCATACCCGCAGAACAAGCAGGGCATGCTGGTGCGGCAGGTTGATGAGCTTGGTGACGGTAGCAGCCTCGTGGTCGATCTTTTCCTGGAGGAACTGTTCTCTGGCAGAGCGGGCTCCCACACAGGTTCCCAGCATCCTGAGGCCATTGGTGCGAATGTCCTCGAGGGCAAGCGACTTGCACTTGGCGGGGTTGAGGCGGATGGATGGCTGCCTTTCGTCAAAGAAGGCCAGCGCCTGCTCCAGTGCCTTGTCATCTGGGCTGAGGATATAGATGTCGTCGAGGTAGGCCAGGATGAGTCGGTCTGGGCCGATTGCTGAGGCCAGGTCTCTGAGCAGTGAGCGTATCCCAAGCGAGAACATGAGCGGTCCCATCGGGTCTCCCTGGCGGACTCCTTGTGCCAAGGGGATTAGGTGTCTCCCCTCGGGTGAGCCGAGAACAAGGTTGGAGGTGCAGCCGTATGCCCATCTCCCAGCCCGATAGAGGATGGGAGCATACTGGCGGAGTCCCTCGGCTATGTCCCTCCTGTCGACGGTGTTGAATGCGTTGCTGAAGTCGAGCGGGGTGAGGTGGGTGTACGTTCGGTCCAAGGTGCCCTCCAGAGCACGTTCGACTGCCCTTACTACCGGCTCCACTCCACCCTTGCTCCCGACACCAAACTGGTATGGCAGCAGAAAGTCACGTCGGTTGGAGTGTCAGATGATGGCCTTGGTCGCGAGCCTGTAGATCATGTCCCCTACTGCGATCGGGCGAAGGCCACCGTCTGGCTGGCGCAGCGGTTTTAGCCTGCTGGAGCACAGCATCGCCTGTCCCGGAGCTGTCCCAGCCATGATGAGACCTGTGAGAGTGTGGATAGCCTTGAGGAAAGCGGGCACCCGTAGAGCGGTAGCCAGGAGGTGGTGCGTCCAGCCGGACAGACCCGGCGAGGTGTCTGGCTTGAAGGTCTTGAAGGCGGCCATGATCTCCTCCTCGGACGGGATATCGCCCGAGCTTGGGCCGTCGGTAGGGCCAAACGGGTCTTCTGCTCCTGCCGGGTGCTTGTCTCTCAGCGTGGCCACCACCTCGTCGTCCACGGTGGCCACAGCTGCCGTCCCAGCAAGCCGCCTGGCTGCACTGCCCAGCCGTCCCTTCTCCACAGCCTTGACGGCTATCGTAGTCCTGGGTGTGGTGCCATCATTCGGCTCGGGCCTCGGCCAGTCAACTCGGGGATACCGCTCCAGCCTGGCCTTAAGTCCTTGCATGAGTCCTGGGGCAAGTCCGGCTTTGGGTAGGCCAAGGATGTTGAAGAGGGTGTCGTCGCTTGGCTCAGCCAGGAAGGCCTCAGCAAGGCGCTCCACACATCCAGCAAACACCCCAGCTGATGGCCCCGACARCGGCTTGTGCACCGTAGGTAGGTCCCCTAGGGAGAGGAAGCGGTCGAAGGGGGAGTCAGGCGGCGGGATGGATGGGGGTGGTGGGGTGGATTGTGGGGGTACGGACACATAGGTGGGTGATGGCCGGGGCAGGGATGACGTAGGCGGTGTGTGGGTCACGCTCCTCCTGGCCGGTCTTGCTGTCGTAGACCTCAGTGTCCGAGGGTGGGATACCTCCCGTTGGCTGCTGGCGGTGGTTGTGCGGCGCTGGTTTGGTAGGTCGAATCCCTCCTCATCACCACTCATCCCGCGGTTTGCATCCCAGTCCAGCATCGCCGTGTCTTGGCTTTCCTCGTGAGGTGTGTCCAGCACGCGGGACGGCTGTGTGTCGGACACATGCGTGACCCACGAGTGATGGCTTGAAGAGAATACAACGATGTCTGAGATGTCGTCTGAGTCGGGTACAGGCTGGGATGGTGTGCTCGGCACCACGGCGCTTGTAACTGCACTCGCCAGAGCCCAAGCTGACGCCCAACGGCACCTCGAAGGGGAAAATTCCACGCGAAACACGACCTGCCGAGGGGGCCAATGGTGGTACAGAAGCCGGACTGTAAAAAGAGCATCGGATCCGGTTGGAAAACGACTCTGATAGTCCATCTTCATTTAGCTCGACAAAGCGGCAGAATCCGACGCTTGGAAACGCAACCGCTCTGAGGTCATGAGCGCGATTAAGATGTTCAGCAGACACGACGAGGCGGTGTCACGTTTGAGGGGAATTTCCGAACGTGCTCCAGGGTGAATATCCGTCGACCGAGTAGCGGCGCGTCAACAGTGGCGATCGCTCATGCCTGTTCAAAACTTCATCGGACTCCGCATAGTGATGTGTGCAACACAACGAATCCTGCCATCAATCATACAATCAACCCCTGCTGAACTTTGGAAAAGGCATCCTTGCCTCCGTCAAATCACAGCTCCTCGTCTTGTCCAGACGCGATGTGAAAGCGGATCAGGCGCGCCGTTCTCGCCCTCGCCGGACAGTCCAGGTTTGCTCCACCTCGGGTCGACCCACCCACGCAAGATGCGCGTGGATGAGAGCAGAAGCGGCCAGAACATCAACACGCCGAACAGCGTGATTGTGATCCGGAGGGCGTAGCGCGAGTTTCGGGGGTGCGACTTGTCGACTGCCCAGACGATGCTCGGCCACCACCCCGCGCCGCAGATGCTCGCGGTGAGGGCCGTGGCGGCGAACTTGGTATGCCTGCCCTGGTTGCGGAGACCCATGGCAAAGATGGTCGGGAACAGGGGCGCCTCAAAGAAGAGAGTGAGCAGAAGCATGCTGAGCGCTGCAGCGCCTGGGGCTAACAGCATGGCGAGGATTGCAGTGACAAAAGCGCCAACTGCATATACGAGTGAGACGATCCGTGGGGGGACGCCCCGGAACATGAGAAGGGCCCCCAGGAAGCGGCTGAACGTGAAGACGCCTCGTCCGATGACCAGGATCCAGAACGGGTCGGAGCCGGGTTTGAGGTCATTGACGAGCGGCACCCAGAAGTAGTAGATCGACTCTTGGGCGCCGTAATAGCACATAATGGCGAAGATGCCGGACCACAGCACGAGGTGCCGTGCAGTCCACCCCCATGTCTTCGCCCGCTTGTCCAGGCCCGCTCTGAATAGACGCCGGCGCGCCAACTCCTCGAGATCATCGTTACTGGCCTCAGAGAGGGGCACGTAGTAGAAGACAACGGCAAGAAATACGACGAAGAACGCCACGGCGAGATAGCACCACTGGAGGCGAAAGAGATCCTCCTGGCCGATGCCGGCAATGAGGGCCTGCTGCGCGATTATTACGGATGTGATAACGCCAATGCCCTGTACTCCCTGGGCAAAGTTGAGCCGACTCTCGGACCACTCGCCGGGACCTGCAAGCGCGATGAACGGGTTGCCAGAGTTTTCCAGACATGACAGGCCGAGAGCGATAATGACGTTGGAGATGATGAAACCTGGGTAGGAGCGGAGCACCGACGACGGCCAAAACGACATGGCGCCCACAGCAAACAGGCCGAGGCCGGTTATGAACATCGCTTTGAACCCGAGCCTAGTGAGGATCCAGTACCCGATGAAGACTGGGCCGATGAAGTACGCGGCCCAGTACGCGCCTTGAAGCGCGATCCGCTGAGAATCGGAATAGCCGAGCAATGACTGAATCTGGGTGTTGAGGGTGTCGATGAGGCCGTCTGCGAAGCCCCACAGAAAGAACAGGGAGGAAACTAGAGTCAACTAAGAGTGCCGGAAAGAGACTTACCGAACATGATGGGCGGCCACGCCTCTTTGGCGGTCAACTGGGTCAGCGGGACCTTGCTCTTCAGCTGCACGAAGTCGAGGAAGTTCTGCGGCGGTTGTTGCGCCGGCTCGCTGGGCCGCTTCTCCCAGAAATAAGTGTGGATAGTTGAGCGCCTTGAAGCGCGCCGAGAATATATCTCCACGAGAGGCTGCTGGGGCAAGGGATGGGAGATGGCTGCGGGAACCGATGGGTCGCTTGTGATCATCTGGAAGAAGTCGATCTCGCCCCCGGGACACGCATCGCCCTCTTCTGCTTCCGGGACCGATGTCAAAATGGGTTGTGTCAAAGAGGGAGGTGCTTCCATCTCAGGCAGGATGGCACTGGGAGAGACCGGGGAGACGGAGACCGACCTGCGATGGTCGAGCGGGAGCGGTGATAAAGGAGACCCTGGAACATCGACCGCGGGGAGAGTGTTGATCGCTCTGGCATGTATGGACGGGTCAGACCCAAAACGCTGATTCATCGTTGCCACAGTAAGCCGCTGTTTCTCCCGAAGAAGCGTCGGCGTAATGCGCATGACGAGGGGCTTGAGCATAAGCACGCAGCAGCACATGATGCCGATCGATACCTCGACGGAAGACCACATCAGGGAGTAACTGGCAAAGTACGTGAAGTTGGGCGGAGGGCTGGTGGCGGTGATGGTGGCCGAGCTGTCGATGCTCCTCACCTCCTTTAGCGCCGTCTGGAGGTACACTATTCTCACAACATCGATCACCGTGACAAAACCACCGGCGATAAAGGTAGTGACCAGCACGACCTTCTGGCGGAACTCCATGCGGAGGGAGGTGAGTATGGGCAGGGGCAAGAGCAAGATCGCCAGGTCGGTGAGGATGTTCACGGGCGCCTGCGAGAGGTACAGAGCGACGATGTCGATGCAAGTGCCAGATGTCCCGGAGAAGGCAGCATAGATGGGCTGGCACTGGAAGATGGTGAGGAAGGTGAGGACAACACCTGCGATGTCGACGATGATGAGAGTGCACAACGAGGCGTAGCGAAAGAATGGGTGGGCTGCGCCCACGCGGTAGTACAGGATCAGTATGGCCGACTTGGTCGCCATGAGCGCAGGATTGTAGAGGACGGTGAAGGCATAGACCGATCTTCTCAGGGGTTCTACCCATTGAGGTTGGATTCCTACGCCATCAGAGGAGTACCGAATGGAGCTTTCAGCAGCGCCGTCTCTCGAATTAGCACCAGATACCGCCTCCCAGTCCTCTCTGGCGGCCCTGAGGAGCGACCACTATCACCCTGGAGACGGCTGATGGAGGAAGGCTTACGTGAGTCCGGGGCACCCAGCCCCACGGTCGTCCCGATCATGATCGACACCGCCGACCCCAGGGCAAACAACCAGGCGACTAGGGTGCAGTAATCGTCGGCGTTCGCCTTGCGAGTCACACCCCACTTGGATATGAGGCGTAGAATCACAAATACCGTGGCGAGGATGATGAGGATGAGGGTCACGACGAAGACAGTCGGACCGCGGTCTTCCAGTGTTTGTTCTCCCATGACATCCTCGTCGTGGTCAATTGCTCTCCTGCTCGGCGTCACTGGTGACGAGGGGTGATCGTCCGGAGACGTCTGCTAGGGCCACTTGTCCTTGGGCGTGGCCGACTCGATATGACTCTGTCTGGTTTATCAAGGCTGGGCGAGGGAAATGTAGACAAGAGGCTACGAGACATCTCGTCACCGTCACCAAGAGCGGCAAAGATTGGGGAACCATACTGTACGAGTACGTGGTGCACCACGTAGCCGCAGCCTGTCCTGTCAGCCTGTCAGTCTTGAGCAGAGTCATAAGTAGTGGCAGCTCCGGAGCGGCGCATACCCGGGGCCACAGGGCTGAGCGGGTGTTGGATACGAATACCTCCGCGCCTTATGCGCTCCTCCCACATCGTAGCTCACATTCTGAGCACCTGCATAGTCGTCTCATGCAGTTTCATTGACTTTACTGATACGCCACATTCGGGGCTATATCCGACAGCGGGATGTTGTACACGGATACCTCCGTGCGTTAAGCGCTCCTCCCCCTTACCAGTTCCATTCTCGGACCACGCAGTTGCTTGTACAGCCTGGCAGAAACTTCCACAGATGTAGCTACAGGTTCCACCATCGGTCTCCTTTCCGTCTCCCCATAGACCGTCTCCACCCGTCTCCTATTCTTCCCAACCGGCTTATTAACACCAGCCACCAAGTCTGTCCTGCTCTCTTTTCCCCTAACGCGAGGATGTCGCATACGTTGACTTGAGCCACAGGCTGCCCAGACGAAGAGTGGTCGATTTCACTCTTCGCTCGCTGCTTCTTCCACTCCTCCGGCACATCTTCTTTACCCATGCGCCGCCCCGTGTGCCACTTCTCCGGCTTCATGTCTGCCTTCACGTTACGCGGCTCCTCTGCTATCTTCTCTTCTCCTCCCAACTTATGTTGAACGCCACCTTCCGCGGCAGCAAATCTTACCCTCTTCGCTGGTTTCGAACCTTCTTCCCCGCACGGGGACTCAGTGAGGGCTTTTTGCAAGTCCAACTGCGCATTCCGGACTTCTCCAAGACTGCATCGGTGCATTCTCCACTGCGTTCGTAACAGATTAACAGTCCCAGCACAATCTACTGCCTCAACAAGGCAACTTTGGTGTCATCTCGGATCTGATAGCACAATGAAGCTCTATTTTATCGTCTTCGGGCTTGAAGCAGAGAACCCTGGCCCTCAGCGAGGCGAGGGACAGCTTCATGACAAGCGGGGCATACTATTCCTTTCGTCATGACTGACTGTCCCTACCTTACGTTTCCATCATACCGTCGAGAGACGACGCAAGGCCTGAATGGTCGTTCCGAGGGCGGGTGTCGGCGTCGTTTCTCCCGTGCCACAGCGTTGAGGCGTTTTTGACGAGTTTGGCGGTTCTTTGAGCCGCAGAGTCATCCTCGGGAGTGACCAAGGGGTCTTGCTTGCCCACGCCAGAGGGCATAGGGCATGTCGGGGCGAATGTCGCTGTAATTGTAGAGGCTGTCAACATGGAAGCCCATGTCGCCCAGCGGGAGGAAGCAGAGGGGAGCAGACTAATCTGCACTGGACGTCTCGGCGACGGCGTGGCAGTTGAGCTAGGGGCGGTCTTTCTTCGCTTCTTGGCAGTGCGGTGTCATCCGCCTTCTGCGGCTCGGTCGGTTTGGGGGCGGCGGCGGCTCGGGGCCGGAGGTGCGACCGAACTGGAGACTAAAGTGGGGGAAGGAGGTGGATCAGGTTAGCAATTGAGAAGAGTTTCTTAACTCTCATCCAGGCACCTGAATTCCTTGTTCAACTCGGCGGCACGGAGATACCCACCCCGGCGACACTAAGACTGAGGTCTACCATGTCCACTGACCCGTTTGCCTAACCTCGGAACCACGTCCCAGGTGCATCGCGGTAGGGAGGGGTGCCTCATTCGTCATCAATTTCAGCCTATTTCCGAACGTAGCGTGGTCAGAGCATCAGTCATAGGCGTATGCGATTACGGGGCAGCTGCCGCGGAGACGTAGGGGTACCAAAATCAGGATTCCACCCTCATGACGGAGTACGGCCGAAAAGACAGGCTGTTCATTCATCCTCACACAAAACATGACTTCCTCTCAGTCGTCGCTCATGTCGACCTCAACGATTTGGATTCGCTCGCCAGACAGACTCCCCATCGTCCTGCCTTCGGCACATACTGTGGGTCGAGGCAGCAATGTCTGCTGCGAAACGTTGCCTCACCTGCCCTATGAGGATGGACGATACTAGTGAGGTGAGCATGGGAGGGTTGGACATCTCCGTCAGGGTTCAGCAGGTTCATTTGAACTCCCAAGGAAAACCTCTGCCGCAGCGTTGGCAACGATGTCTACAACTTGGCGACTAATTCTGGCGGAAGTTTCGTAGTGGGTGTTGGAAATTGACGTGATGAGGTAAGTTCCGTACAACGCAGGGTGAGCAAAGGTTAGACCGTATAGATGACTCCCGCTCCGGTGGAGGGGAAAGCCTCATCGGCCGTGAAAATGAAAGAGGTATGACCAGAGCCCGTGGTGGGCGACATTGTGTCCAAGATCGGCCCGGCTGCCAGCGCTCACCGACTGTATCGTCCGTGTTGTGATATAGGAAGGAGGAGTGTGCGCGCAGCTCGAAGACAATCGAGGCTCATGTCGTTCACTGCTGGAGTGGCTGTGGCGCCGGCCGCGTTCGAAGTACCGTCAAGCGAATGGGTGCTCAATCCGGAAATTCTCACCGGGGCCAAAACATATTTGAGCCCGAAAGGCAACGGGCAAATCGACAAGTCTTCTTGGACATCCTAGTTCAAAGAAGGGCGGAAGGGAAGTCCGTAGGCATGCGGGGTTAGATGCCAAGCCCGGCGTTGCGGCCCTCCCGCTTGGGGACCCCTCAGGCCGTTCCTAAAAATGCAACGCTCTCCATGGGCTTGAATCCTGGATACATTCATACATCAACCTAAAAGTTGAGCGCGATTGGCACGACCCTAGCCGGGCAGGTTCCCCCACTTTATTCCATCCTTAATCTACGACTTTCCGTGCACAAGGACGGCGGAAGGAACCGCAATATGAGCGAGCAGAAGAACGCGAATCCGACCAAGGAGCTGTGGGAGAAGGGCGACTTCGCTCGCATCGCGGAAAGCATGCGCGAGAGCGGGGAGGCGCTCGTCAGAGAGCTCGGAATCAAGCACGGCCTCAGAGTTCTAGATCTCGCATGCGGCGACGGAACGACCGCGTTGCCGGAGGCGAGACTTGGCGCAGACGTCTTGGGCGTAGATATCGCGCGGAACCTCGTCGAAGCTGGCAACATGCGCGCTAAGGCCGAGGGACTGGGCAACCTGAGGTTCCAGGAGGGCGACGCCACCAAAATGAACGAGATTAATGATAACGCCTTCGACCTTGTCGTCAGCATCTTCGGTGCGATGTTCGCTCCGAAGCCGTTCGACGTTGCCAAAGAGATGGTGCGCGTGACCCGGCCCGGCGGTCGCATCGTCATGGGGAACTGGATCCCCAATGATCCTACGCTGGTCGCGCAGAGTCTCCGAATCACTTCCTTGTACTCCTCCCCCCCCCGGCAAGGCTTCATCAGTCCGATGACCTGGGGCTTGGAGAGCAACGTCATTGAGCGATTTGGGAGGGCCGGCATCCCCCGCAACAAGATCTCTTTCGTTCGAGCCGAATATATGTTTAACTTCCCCGGCACACCCGCTCAGTTCGTCAATGTTTTCCGGAGATATCACGGGCCGACCATGAGCGCATTCGACTTGGCCGAGAAGATTGGTGAGGCAGACAAGCTTAAACAAGAACTCGAAGCTCTTTTCAATAGCCAGAACAAGAGCTCATGCCAAGGGTCGACCTCTATCCCAGCGACCTACCTGCTGGTCACGGTTTCGCTTTGAAGCGTTGAAATGGGCCTGTACCCGTAGATCTGGAATCAGAAGAGGGAGAGGAGGAAGAAGGACTCGAGGGAAACATGGCGGGGATTTGGATCTGTTGCTGCTTGCTGCCGTATCTCGGATGAACCTTTCCTTTGTCCAGGCACTGGGAGCCGGATCCCTGGAAGACTTCTTCCTCCATCTCCCCTGGCAAATGACCGCCAACATTGATTCATCATTCATCATTGCGTTAAGGGGGCGGCGCGTCTTGCCGACCAACTGCGTTCAGCGGTTTTAAGTTGTAGCTCTCCCTCCTGCCATGCCCAAAGATTGAGGTTCAGCTACGAAATGTTATCCAAAGTCGGTGTCGTGTGAACAATCCGGGCGCGGCGGACTCAGGGCAGCTTACGGCGAGACCTGATGTCGTTGTTGGCGACCGCTAGAATCACGGTTTCTCGTATAGCGGGTTGCGTGCAGTACACGTACTGGTACACTTGAATGCTGTGGCTGCCATTGACCGCGGCAAGATGTGCCACGTGAGTCCGTTGCACTGTTGGATATGGATACCACCGCACCTTAAGCGTTCCTCCCTCTTACTAGCGCCATCCTCGTGCTATGACTAGTCATCTCATCTACCCATGAGTCTTACACATGCAGTCTCATTGACTCTGACTTATACGCCACATTCGGGGCTATAACCGACATGCACCACTTGTCCGGCCCCGCACTTTTCCCACAATGAGCGGCTCGTGCTCTCCCGCTCCTAATCCAGTTGTAATCCTCCGGAACCTTGGAATAGGAACGGGATCAATCCGATTACAAATTATCAATTACAACTTGCAATTATCAATTACAATTCGGAAAGGGATCAATGCTACACCTCCACGGCACAAACGACCGCAGGTCTCACGCCTAAGATAATTCGACCTGCCCGGGGGGGGGGTCCGGGCAAAAGTGAGATGGCCCGTGCGACGGGTTGGGGTCGGGGGGAGGGGGGGGGGGGGGGGCGGGGGGGGGGGGGCGAGGGGGGGGGTCCGGGCACAGCCAATGGGGGTCCGGGCAAATTGGCAACGGCTGGCAACGGTGGGCAAGGGGGGTCCCGGGAGATGATACATAACTCTTCGGACAGGGAGAGGTTTAGATATTTATTCCGTTTGCACCAAGGACGCCGGCAAGCATCCACTCGACCACGAGCCAGGTACGGGGACATACGTTGGGACCATGATGCTCGCACAACCAGGCTCTCCACGCCGCCTCTGTCTCCCACCGTTGCCCCATCCTCAGCTCCACCTGGGTCCTTGCTTGACCGCGCCACAGCACATAGAGTGTCTCGGGGACGATGTCGCTGAACTTGCATTGTTTGTCAAGGTGAAAACCCATGTCGTTCAGGGGGAGGAAGCAGAGATAGCAGAAGACGTTCCGGTGCTTGAAGGTGAAGCCTAATTTCCAGAGCTTCTTGCTGGCGAGCCAGGTCGGTTGATCCCTCCTGGCTTTGGGACAGGCGGCGGTGCTGTGTCCCTTGTCCCAATTACCGTGAGCGAGACACCAGTGGCAGCAGCCCGTCACCCTCGGCAGCCAACGGCGCAGATGCTCGACCTTGGCCTCCATGTCAGCCCTGTTCGCCTGCGCCAGCTCGGAATCCCGATGGTAAGAGGGGGAGTCGCCGTGTAGGCGAGATGAGGAAGTGGTCCAACGCCGGGACGGGTCAGGGGCATTGTCTTGAACGACGGGGGAGAATGGCAACTGAGATGACGGGGTGCAAATCAAGGATGGTGTCGGGGTGGTGCTGTGGATTGACTCGCCGAACTTGATGCGGTGGAGGGGCCTCTGCGGAGCCGGGTCTTGTATGACAGGGGGGAACCCCAAACGAGGCACCTTGAGCTTGGACCGGGGTGATGGTGGTAGCTCCGACTCAGCTGACGGGGTTTGKTCTCGGATGATGGGTGACATTGTCGACTGAGAGGACTTGCGTTTACCCTGGGACTGGGCCTGGACAGACCTGCGCATCACTGGGGACTCGGCCTCCTTTACCAATTGCGCGGTGTCAGGAACTTTAAACACTGCGGAGGAGGATGGCTCGGTGCAGCTGGAGCTGGCTGCTGAATCCGATGGCATGCAATGGTGGCAGAGATGACAGCCTGAAAGACTTGCACAKGTCACCCCCTTGCCGTCAAGAAACTTGCTCAGTAGATAACGGCGACAGCCCGTGTCCCCCAGCCACTCGTTGAGGTACTCGACTCCCAACGTGTCAGGGTCTGGGAGGTTGCGGTGGCCTTGATGGAAGACATGGGAGTAGCTGCGCTGCCCTCGTCGGCCGGCGCGTCCCGATTCCTGGGCGAAGTCGATGAGGGTGTACGGTGTCCCGACGTGTATGACCGCTTCAACGAATGGGAAGTCGACCCCGGCGGAGAGGCCCGAGGTGGTGATCATGACACGGGGCTGGCCTTCACTGAAGTTGTCGGCGACCTCCGCCCGGTCGTCGACATCCATTTCGGAGTGATGTGTGGCCGAGTCCGGGATGCAGTCCGCCATGAGCTCGACCATGGTGATGGTATTGCAGAAAATCATGATCTGACCCTTGTCCGAAAGCTTGCGGTAGAGATCTGTGACGTGGAGGCTACACTCGTCAAAGATGTCGTGCATCTCGACGTAGTGGTCGGAGATGGAGTACGAGATTTCGGGTCGGTTGGTCTGGATGGCATGGAGCATGGCTTGTCGTGTTTCAAAGTGGTCCAGGATGGTCTCTCGCAACATCGGAGGTGCTGTGGCGGTGATGATGAAAAAGGGCACGTCGATGGCTCTGAGCCTGGCCAGGCTTTGCATCTGGGCCCGGTAGTAGGCGGTGATGACGAGGTGGCCCTCTTCGAAGACGATCCGCTTGAGCCGTGTGCCAAGGGAGGTGAGCCAAGTTTGAAAATGGTCGGTGATGGCGACTTCCACAGACACAAACACCAACCGGCACCTGGCATTGACATGAGCGGTCCATTTGGCGGCTGGGATGGGGGGTTAGGGGGTGCATAACGTGTCTGTCTGG
>BCLC01000003.1:1618878-1717572 GCA_001600855.1 Saitozyma sp. JCM 24511 | reverse complement strand
CCTAACCCCCTAACCCCCAGGTAAGTCCTAGCTCGTTAGATTCCTTGGCCCTTTTGACAGCTGAGACGGTTTCTTGAGAAAAAGGGCCATCTGTTCATTAGAACCGTTACTTCTAAGCTATTGGTGTCATCAGCGGGAGTGATTACTTGTGACCGTTGGTTCGATCCGGTCAGTCCCGGCCTTGCGGGATCCGGGTAAAATCGATGGCATGACAAACCAAACGTAGTGGTAATACCGCTACGCTGCAATCACGATGGACAAGAGCCAGCTGCCGGCTATGATCCCGACCATTCCGGTCAACGCGAGTGGCGCATTCCTGTTATGAACGCAGTGGGGAATGCATCAATCTCGACCTGCTCGAGTTGCCCTATGAATAGCTCTTCAGGTTGTCAGGTACTCCGCATGCATGCACCGTCCCACGGTCCTCATGCGGTGCCGTGAACACCGTCACTGCTCGAGCGTGCTGACAACTATCTCTGAGCTCCTTGGACGAGACAGCTGCCACAGCGATAGCTGGGTTGGATGATCCAACAATGCACCCGTCCAATATTCAGCAATTGATGTAGGCATTAGGGGTCTCCTAGTTTCTGGTTCACTGGCAAGTACCAGTTGGACTGGTGAATGTTGAATGGTCTCCGATTCGAACCCTTTTCTGTCATGTCATCCCCCCTTGATGGATAACTATGAAAGTCCCAGGTCATCTGCCGTGCTTCAACTAGCCAATCTTTATGTGAAACGTCTTCTCCTTCATCCCCTCCAGCTTCTCGGACGGTTGGTTCGTCAGATAATATCACAGTTTTTCGAGCATGACGAACACGCGTTGTATGGGCGTATACCCGGGGCCGCCAGAATTCGCCGTTTCGATACATAGACTCATGGACGCCCACTTGTACTAGAGGCTCGCGCATGTAGTGCTGTCATGAAAATTCACACTGGCCGACTTTCCTTCATGGGTTTGGTCCACAAGAGTCCAACGGTATGCGTTTTGCCTCGTCGTCCACTGCAGCTCCTCACAGCGTCGCAAATACCTGAGCGTGCCGCGAGTCGTGAGAGCCATTTCTGGCGGACGCGGGATCTTCGGTGAATAGATGACCATCGAAGCAGTGATTTCGAACAGCATGGATGATCGATCCCTGACGTTTAAGGTATTCGGATTCGAGGAGTGTTCTGCCCAGCTGAACAACCAGGTCGACGGCCTAAGACTATTCGGCTTGCCGCGGGGGGGAGGGGGCTGTGGGTCCGGGCCACTCATACGTCTCTCGTTGAAGGGTAACAACTTGTGGAAGCTCAGCTTGAACAAGCCGTTGGAACGGGTGCCCGGGGCAAGCATTCATTTTGTGACAAACCAAATGGGCAAATGCCCCGTCAAGTGTTGTGCCCTTGCTTTACACAGAGCAATGGCAACGTCCACACCAACACATGTGAGGGGCCTTAGCCGACCACCAGCCTCCGTACCACGCGGGCGGACTGACCGAGTGAAGGCGCGTCGACAACTGGGATAGATGACGCTAATCTGGTGCTCAAAACTACCACTACGGTGAGACTGCGGGGAGGTTGCACTCTACTACGTATCCAGCACGAAGCAAAGTCCATGAGACAGTGGACGAGATGCATTGGTAATGGGTGAAGGAAAGGTTGCGCTAAGGTCCTCTACGACCTAGTGGTCGCGTCTTTCCAAAGCGCTGAGGGTCGCCTTCAAAATGACATGGAGTTTTCGCCGTCATCGTGAGCGAAACACCAGAGCGAAGAGGCGTTCGATGTCAGGATGGTAGGCAGCGGGCTCATTACCTGCCGCTCGACCGAGAGTGTCCATTGGCGCCTCGTCGAGGTGCGTCTTCTCTCTGGTACCTCGGGTAGTAACGGGCGATGAGATAGGTACATTGGTCGAGTGGCGTTTACACGTGGCAGTCATATGACCTTCTCACTTCGCAATCAAGCCGGACGGAAGTGTTATCGCCATACGCTTGGTCGACTAGCGAGACTTTGCTATTGCACCATGGCGGGAGGGTTGAAGCAAAAGGTCTGAAGCCCATGTCAAGTATCGCATGTATAATCCATGTCCATGAAAGCGCCTCCGGTCATAGCAGCGGGGCCAGTCTCGTCCCCAACGCCTGCTCAAACTGGCCCAGATCCCCCTCGAACACGTCCAAGTCTTCTTTGGTGAAAACTGTCTCCATTCGCCCGCCGCCAATCTCCAAGAGTGCGCAAGGTAGCGATAGATCGTGCTTGCGCAGGTAGGTCTTGATCTGGCTCGTCTTAGGACGCGCTGCAATCTCGCCGGTACGCCAAGACTTACTCCTTCGTCAACCTCTTCCTTATGCAGCGTCCTCACTGCGACACCTTTGCCCTCGTCCCCAATCAGCTCCCCACTTTCGAGTCTCCACCGCGTACGGCTCCATTCCGCTCTCTCCGTCACCGCGAGTCTCGGCCCATGGGTTAGCGCGCAAGCGGAGCACTCTTTGCCGGGTGTCTGGCGGATGTGATGGTAACCGTAAGCTAGGTGGCCGAGGAGGCTCCCTGATGCGTTGTAGATGACAAAGAGGGTCGCGATGGGGGAGGCAGTGGGCTCCGACCCACGCGAATCGTTTGTTGGGGTCTCCTTGGGCATTTCGAAGTAAGCGGTGGTTGGGCTCGGGGTCCGTGGTTTTGTGAGCCGGCGTGTTGCGCGTTATATTGCCGGTTTCTCCCTGATGCCGTGCCAATCGAGATGACGTCGCCCTCCACCAATCACTTTAGTTGTATTCGGCGTCGAAGAGTCAATTGTCTGAGTCAGCAATCTGACGGGGCTATCTGAGTCAGAGCGGGATTTTATTGCCCCGCTCTATTTGTCATTGATCGCGGTGCGTCGCGACGCGCAGAGTATAGATATCTACCCCATAGAGCGTCGACAGTCATGGCACTCCAACGCTGGGTCCAGCCTCAAGAATGAGCGCCGCAGACGAAGTCGCTGAGGTGCCCGGCGACAAGCTCCAGGCGATTGCAGACCTCAACCCCGACGCCAGGCCTGACCCTCTCGCCGATGCCGACCTTTGTTTCCCCGAGCCTCGTCACTGGGCGTCTCGGCTCCTCCCGAAGAACCTTCTGGTCAATCATGAAGGGCTCTCTGGGGCATATCGCTTTGCATGTGTCATCTTCCTGCTGTTCTCATACTTCCTCTCACAATACGATAAGTGCGTCCTTTCTGATCAGTTGCGACGAGCCCTAGGCTGACAGTTGACCGGTGGAGGTTTGTGATATCCTACTTTCAGGCGGAGCTCGTTGCAGACTTGTCAATCAGCTCGGCCGGCTACGGTCTGCTTACCGGCTATGGCACATCTGTCTTGTCCTCGTTTGCTGTGTGCGTAGGATTGTTCCAGCGACGTCGGTTCAGCAAGCTCACGACACGCAGGATCCCGGTTGCCATCTTCACGGATCACTCGGAGTCGAGGGTCTGGGCGTTGACCGCCACCATCATATGGTGGTCCCTCATGATCATCTTCCAGTCCTTGGCCAAGAGTTTCTGGCAGATGATCTGCGCAAGGCTAGGCATGTTGTTTGGTCAGGCGGCTAGCGAGGCGGTGAGCGCGTCCGATCCATGCGCCTCGCTGGCGTCCGGAGAGCCTCTAGTCATCGTTGGCAGCTAACCCCCGTTCAGATCGCAGTGTCTCTCATATCCGACCTCGTGCAGGAGCGACATGTCCCCCTGGCCGAGTCAATGCTCTACGTCGGGGTCTACATCGGAGAAGCAATCTCGGCGCGCATCTCGTCCGTGTTTCGGAGCGATGGCAAAACCTGGCGTCTCGCCTTCAAGGCCATTGGGATCACCGGCCTGGTCATTGCTGTTCTATCAAGGTTGATCGTGTTGGAGCCCAGAAACAGGAGGAGGCTCATCTTGGGCCACAACGGTGAGACTGCATCTGCTTGTCGGTGAGCAAGGACGTGTACATGTAGGCTAACTCGGGTGAGAACACTACAGACGATGGCATCACTGGAGACCCGCAGCCTCAGAAGTCTGGCAGAGCCTGAGGTACATGATGGGGCTCCGGTCATTCTGGCTCATTACCATCTCGACTTCCCTTCGACAGCTTGCCGGTAATGTGTGAGCTCATGCTTTAGAGGGGCCGTTAGTGCGACCTTACTGACATCCACCCGCGCAGCTTCGGCTACTTCATGCCAAGTCGGTTGTCATCGATCACCATCTCGCCAGCTCATACACTGACGCGCGTTCATAGCCTTGCTTCAGCTCCAATACCCGGAGGATGTGAGCTACCTCGTCGCGACGTACGGCACAATCGTTGGTGAGTCTCTCCCTTGTTCTGTGCTTCCGGTGCGAAATAATCCTGTCGCTCACTTTCAAGGCGTCGTGGGCTCTATATCCTGTCTGCTCGGTGGAACGGTTACATCCTTGCTCTGGGCTCGTTACCCTTTAGCAGCGCTTCACATCACCGCATGGGGCGGACTCATATCATGGCCCTTTGTCGTCGTCGTTACGTTCTCCCGCAAACTTGCGGGCGGCTCTGCCTCCGTCGGCTTACGGATCCTCTTCGCCAACCTGGCCTGCGCATACATCACTGCCGAGCTCTGGCTTGGCGCCATGGCGTCGCTCATCGTCTCGCTCCTGCCCATCCGATACAAGACGCTCGGCTACGCAGTGTATGGCCTGACGAACCTACTGGTGTACTCGAGTGGACCGGAGATCGTGGCCATAGCGCAATACAATGTCGGAGTGGATCCCCCCATCGACCCGGTTCGCTATGTTGTCGTGACGCGAATCATACTCTGCGTCTTGATTCCCTTCGGCTACTGTTCTGCCGGCGCAGGTCTCCTGTGGGCAACCAGGAGGGGGTTCTTCCCCTGGGACAGGGCAGAGTTCCCGGAGAAAGAAGTGGTTGGTGGCGTGAGCGTCGTGAGCATCAGTAGAGAGAGGAAGATTGGGTTCATGATCGGATTGTCGGTGCTTGGCGGCTTGGTAGCAGCGCTCACAGGGGTCTCGTATGCATATGGCTTCTGAAGCAGTGACGGAATACTTGGCATGATCTTTGCGGGTGCAACATCTTACTCCCAGAGCTATAGGCAAACTACTTTGGGGACCATCGCGTGAGTTCCGAGGAGGCTTGGGATGTGTGACGGTCCGAAGGCAGCGCTCGAGTCACTGCATCGAGTTCGACTCGTGAGTGACGTGTAGAGCTACCATGACCGGCTCTTTGGGCCTCTGCACGGGCAGCTGCTTGATGCTCCCCCACATTTGCGCCTGACGGTGTCCCTCGTCAAGCTGCCATCCCAAGAAGTCGCACATGCTTTCCTCCAACTGGCTGAGAATCTCCATTTGCGCCCCTGCCTGTATCTCTTCCAGCACAATGCTCACAATCTTCCGCACGACTGACCTTCCAAGACATATCTTTCCGCCGTGGCCGAAAGACACGGGTTCTGGAAGGTCCGCATCCTTCCATCTCTCAGCTCGGAATACTCTGGCATCGGCTCCATACCGTTTGGGATCCCGATTGATGAGGGGGAAGTAGAGCCACGCATCCCATCCGGCCGGAACCTCGAGCTCCTCGCTTGCCTTCCACTCCTGGTCAGTGACCCTGCGCATCACCCCGATTATGGGAGGGCAAGCCTCTCGGTCTCCAGCAGGAGATACTCGAGTTCAGATTGGAGATGTCGGGAGCGCTGTAGCAGGGCAAATGTGAGGTACGAGGTCAGAGCCTTGATCACCAGAGACGAGGAGAATGTCGATACGTGGCTGACCAGACAGTCTGGCGGCAGTTGGGGTGGCGGGTCAGTTTGCAAAAAGGGGCATTGGCCACTGGACACCCGCGAAGAAACCAGTTCGCTGAACTCCGCATGCGCTTTCAGGCCGCGCGAGTAGGCTGTCTCGCCAATTCCACCTGGCAGGCCGAATTTGACGGGCAAGGAGAATTGTCCACGCAAGGAGATGTCGGTCGTTTTTACCGCAAGATCGTAGTCCCCGTCTTGGGGGGAGAGGTCGAGGAAAAATGAAAAGACGAGCTCGTGAGCCAAATCCTTGCACGAGCGGTACAGATCGAGGCCATCGGAGCGCGCCCATTTGTCTTTGTGGGATCGAACGATGCAACGGAACCGGCGGTCCAGCTCCTCCCATGTGGTCGAATCCGAGGAGAGGAGGGCCGACATGTGCTTGTCCCATGCTAGTCGGTGGGAAGACCGCTGGGGTTCGTCCTCGTCCTCGAGTAGAATGTTCGGCTCGGAGAAGAAGGCACCAATCAGCTGTTGATAGGCCTCTCGGTGACTGAAACGCAGAGGAGGGGGGTTGTCTGGATCTGTTGCCGACGACCTTGTTGGCATTGATCGCTCTGGTGACAGCGCTTGACGGCTGCTTCGCTGCCATGCTTCGAGGACCTCGTAGGCGAGCTGGTGACGCGACATCGCTGTTGATCACCCGCATTCGCACTATCCGGGCGTCCGGGTGCTTGCGTACGGCTGAAAGCACGAGCTCCTGCGCATTGTCGTGAAAGGTGAATGTGTTGCCGAAGATGGAGAGACCGATGTTGCCTGGCGGAAGCTTGGAGCGATTCGCTGCGTCACCGTCAGTCGAAGACGCGCGACCGAAGGGCCAGCGCCAGCCTGGAGCGCGAGAGGCAGCGGGCTTGCCATCCATCTGGTGTGACTTTGGTGACCGGATGGAATGGAGTAGCTCTCAGGGAACAAATAGAGTACCTACATATGTGTACCTCGTGCACCGGCCCCTGCTCACCGTTAAATCAAATTCGGCCGATGACCGGTGAGTCATCGTCCGGCAACGTCACCCCGTCTCCGCCGATGTGAGTCGCACGACTACGACTGTCACCTTTCTTAGACGTAAAAGGCGACACACCCCTCTCTCTTGAAAGTCCACAATCACCCTCGCGAGGCCATGCTGTGTACCGGCACAGTCCTCGTCTCCTACACCGTGGTCATCTTCCTCTCTCAATCCCTGGGGTATTCGTTCTTCAGCTTCTGCAAGCTGGCACACCGCGACGCCCTCCTCGCGGCCTCGAAGCTCATCGGTGGATGTCATGCGCTCATAGTCGGGGGCTTCGCCTTGAACGAGGTGCTTCGAAAGAGGTGGACGAGAAGCGACCTCATTCGCACTCAGTCCCAGTGGGCAGACGCCGTCGTAGCGCTCGAGGCGGGGTATCTGATCGGTGGTCAGTTGTCCCAACGGATCACCCGCCCATGCTGATCGTCTCAAGATACCGTCTTCCTCGTCCTCCATCGGCGCACGCTCCGGAAACCTGCATTCCTGCGTCGTGTCATCGCCCACCATGCGATTGTCTTCGCCCTCTTGATCACCTACTTGCGCGCCGCCGCTCGAGGCAAAGCGTCGGGCGCGTTCTTCGTGGCGTCATTTATGGTATGCAAGCCGTGATCCAGACCATGCGCTTCGAACTTTGGGTGAGGCTTACTTTATGCTCAATCCACTCCCTTGAGCAGATCATGAACCTTAGCACGCCTCTACAATACCTGGTCTGGGCGGTCCAAAGGTTTGGTCGCAATCCCTCCCCAGCTGTGGTCACGTCGCTGCATGTGCTGGCCATGACTGTTTACGCGGTGGCGAGGTTCGGTCTGTGAGTCCTTGCACAGTCCTCCTTGCACGGTCCCGTTGGAGTCTTAATTACGAACGTCTATAGACTCTACTACCAGTTATGGATATATGGACAAACCCGAGGCCTATCGGTCATCAAGGCGTTCAACACGGTGCGTCCGTCGCCGACATGTTCTAATCGATTGACATTCGCAGCTGCCGCCCGTGTGCAGAACCGGTATCCTCATCCTACTCCTAGCCAATGGTACCCGTTTCGTCCAGATATCCGCGACGAGGCATAAAACCATAGAGTGAGAAATCATTTATGGTGTCTTGAGACACTCTAACTAGCATGCACTCCTACTCTTTCTGTTCAGTGTCTCCGACCGAGTGTGTCCCCGTGAGCTTGTCCTCCCAAGTCACTGTGCGCCATCAGCACACATGCCCGTGTCACGTCTACGTTGGTGACACACAGTATGGCTGGAAGTTGGCCTTGCCGTGTCTGTGGTGCTCTGCATGCTCTGCTGGCCCGGCCGCCCAGCCCGAAGGGAGGATTCGGTGGTACCCGTAGGGCAAGTCAAGCCCAGAGTGGTTCTCCACGAGGAGATAGAGGAAGATCGGGACAAAGATCGTTCGAGTCAGAGGGTGAGCTCGCATGAGGTGCAAGGACAGGTTGGCTGCGAGAAGGAGGGTCATTCGCTCGGTGATACTGAGTCTGCGGAGCCGGGGATGGGGTTCCCCAACAGTCGAAGGGGGAAGAAGGGGACGTCCCGCGTCAGCACACGAAGAGCCTCACGGGAAATAACATGTACTGATCTGTAATCTGGGGGTATATCTCGGCTGACATGACGTCAGCTGACATTCAAAGCGGATCCACCCCACTTGCCATGGCGGTGATGAGGGACGTGAATGCCAAAGGAGCTGCATCTGGCCCAGGCGCGTCAGCCCCAATCCGCCTTCGTGGAGAACATCGACCCACCTTGTGCATGGTGATGTGGGGCAAGTAGAAGAGAAAGTCGTACAGCACTAGGGCGCCGACCACTCTCAGAACAACCTCCCTCGAGGTGGGGGCGGAGTGGGGAAGGGCGCGGGTGAGCTGAACGGGGTTGGAAAGAGAGAAGCGGTGCAATGTCGGCACCTGCCACGTCGGCTGGATCCTCATACCTGTCGCCCAGTCTCTGGCGTCTGCGCCGACGGCAAGGTCGTACCCTCCACTATTGATGATATCTTCCAACGGTACCCCAGCAAACTTCTTAACCATGGTCATGTCTAGGAACAGGAGTGGTAAGGCGTACTCCAGTAGTTCGCGCAGACGACGCCCGTAAGGACGGATAAGCACGGTGCCGTTGCGGTACAGATGGGCGCGTCCAGGCCGCAGATCGATACGCTTGTTACCCCAGGAGGGATCGATGACGAGAGAGGTGTAGAAAGCCTGTGGGATGAAGGGTATGAGCGAACAGTCTCCGTTTATGATACGCGAAGCAGAGAGCAGAGGGTAACGACTTTGCAAGGTAGGCATTAAGGGATGATGACCACTAACTTCAATGCTCGCATACGATGAAATCGTAAGCAGCGTCTCCCATATACTGGCCTACGCGCACTGATTAGCTCACCCTACTCGATGCAGGCGGTCAAAACAGTCACATTATAGAGGTCTCGCGCCTTGAGCCAGACCCAAATCCCGTCAAATGCTGGCTGGAAGAGGTGTGGATAAGCGATGGCAGCAGACGTGGTGACGCAAAGGACTACGCGGATGATGAGGAGGTTGCGCCGCTGTCTCGACGTGAGATGCCGGTCTGCCTTAGAGCTGTGCATCCTGCTTGAGGAGGTGTGCAGTGATGATGCCATGGAGATGGGGTAAAAACGACCAAAGATCAAAGGATCGATGCGGCTTCAACGCCTCTCTGTCAACAGTCTGGGTACTATCGAATCGTGGACTTTCAGAGTGCTCATGAAGGTGCAAGCGGGACCTGGTCGGCCAATTTGAAAAACCAACGACAACTGGAGCGCCGTCTGAGTCAGAACGGCTTCAATGCTGAGTGGGATAGGGTCGAAAAAATAGCTTCGGAACCAAAGCTGAAAATGTCACCCGGACCCGAGTAGCCGGATTCGAGCCGGTGAAGATCATCATATCCCCAGGCAGGATGGCAAGTCAAGTCGAGGTCAACTCCACGAGCATAACAGAGGCATCTGACAATGGTGGTGGGCGCCATAGGCCTCGGTGGGCTCGTCGCCGGTGACGAATAAGCTGACGTTCAGGTCTGAACCGCATGGCGGCGCTGAAGTACCTGGTGGAGGAGGGCTTTGATGCTATCGTGTACAACAGGAACGGCGACTTGGGTGGCATCTTGGAATAAAGAGGACAAATCTCAGACATCTGTCCTTCGATGTTGGTTCTTGACCGACCAGGCGGATTCTCTGACGGTCCATAGCTACCCGCAGGAACACCTCAAGGTCGTTCGGGAGTCGAATCATCGCGCTGGCGGCTGAACCGCCGTGCACCGTGTCGCGGCTGTGTGACGCCTCTTGCCTTAAACAAGCGTACATAACCCGGCTACTGAGGACCGGCCCGCTTTATTCCCGGCAACAAAAGTCCTCCTCAGTTGGGCTTTTTTGTTTCCCTACTCTACGTCCTCCGGACGACATCTCAAATCTTTCGGACAGTGTGCGGCATGCTCGACGCTGCGCTCCGGACGGTCAGCGTCTTCTCGCTGCCAGTTTAACACTTCTCGCTGAATCTCGTAACAGGTCAAAGACCGGATCGTCTCTCCCTTCCTCTCCACGACAAGTTTCTCGCCGAATACGCTGACCATTTATGGATTCGTCGTCGGTCTGCTTGTTCCCGCGTGCTCTTACGCTTCACGTCCTCGCACTGCTTTGAGTCTCTGGCTGCTCAACCGATTGCTCGATGGTCTGGATGGCGCTTTGGCGAGAAAGATGGGTTTGCAGAGCAGCTGGGGAGGTTTCCTTGACATCGTGTGTGACTTTACCGTACGTCTTCCTTCACCATCTTCAATGCCTCATATGAGGTGATTGATAGCGTAGATCTACAGCCTTATCCCCATCGGCGTGGCCCACTTTCCCTCGAGCCTCTCGGGACAATCGCTCACCGCGCTGTCTTTGCTCTTATCGACCTTCCACATCAACAATGTCATCCTATTCTACCTGTCCTCTGCTCTCCCACCCCGTCCGACCACCTCATTCACGTCACCAGGCAGAGCCGTCTCAGGTGATTCGCCGCCCGCGAGGGAGCTCACCAGCCTCCGTATGATGCCGGCCTTGATCGAAGGCACAGAAAGCTTCTTCTTTTTCTGCGCAATGATCGCGTTTCCCAGGCGTTTTGTGCCGATATGCTGGGTCATGATAGTCGCTGTGAGTGTCAACGTCCTGCAAAGAATTCTGTCCGCCAAGAGAGCCTTTGAAGAGGCATGCCAGCAGAAGGCAGAGTGAATGTGATTGTAGTAGAACTAGGTGACCCGAGTGATGCCAGTCAAATCTTGATTGTCATCCACAGGTCCTTCAGCGTCATGCATCTCAGCGGCAGGCTTATGCGATGTCGATGAGCTCTGGCGCAGCTTCAAATGTCCAGCTCACTCCAAAGGAAAATAGGGTCCGCGCCCGTTATTCAAGTCAGCTAGTTCCTACCCCGTCCTCGGGCTTGTTGCGAATGAGTTGCCCAGAAATGAATCGCCTGATGTGGTCTTTGGCCCAACGGTGCAGGGGTGAGTTGTCCAGGGATCCCAAAGAACCAGAACTGCCAGCCGGGCCTCCTGCGCCGCCATAGGCTGCTGAATGTATGAATACTACTTGCGGCGCAGCTGACTGTACCTGCCCATTTTGGACATCGTATTAGCCTCCGGGGAGCCCGAAGAGCATCTGCCGGACCTGGTACATGTGATTCATGCGAGTAATGACAACTGTGCCCCATCGGAGGCACGTTTCTCTTTGGTTTTCTTTTTACTGTGTCATCGCATAGCATTGGTTTCCAGATGGCCGGTCGCAGGCAGTCCGGGTCACCCGACAATTCAGCTGCCAAGTTGGAGAAGCGTAGGGCGAGCAACCGCAGGAGTCAACAGAGGGTGCGGGAGGCAAAGGAGGCTCTGATACGCAAGTTGCAAGTGGAGAATGAATGGTTGAGGTCCAAGTAAACGGCTTTTCACACCCTTGTCGGCCGTCGACTCATGTGGGGGTAGCGTACACGCGCAAGATCGTCCGCCCTATGCCTCGGAAAGTCCTCCCTGGAAGCGTCTCTCAGCCCGAGGGTCCTCGCAATCCTCAACTACGTCCGAGTCATCCGGTCATTTCTCCGTCGACCTCAATGCGGCTGGCGAAGCATTCATGGCCGTCCTCGCGTCAATCTGCGATCCGTTCCTCAACACCCTCCATGCGGTCTGTCAAAAGTTCAGCTATAGTAGGGGTCATCGTCAATCGGCACCGCACCTCAATCCCCCGAGGCCGGTGAATCGTCCTTTGAACAAGGATGGGAATCTTGTGAACCCCGATGGCTACCCGCACAACACCACCCTCTCGAATGGGGCTGGAGAGAGCTTGGCCTTGGGTCTTTCCCCTCCCAACTCAGCCCTCGTTCCTACCCCTGCCGGCGCCATGACAGTCCCTCTCCTGATATCCGAGCCTTCGCTGAACGACGGCGTCGAGTTGGATGCTGCCGAGGCTTGGCTGAGGGCCCTTGGAACAATTGATCTCAGCAAGGCGGACGTGGAGGCGGTTGCGAGCAGGGTCTCGGAGAAGGTCAGGTGCTACGGGTTTGGGCCTGTGGTGCTTGAAAGAGACATCCAGGCAATCTGCGAGGGTGAGCCAAGATGGCGTGGACGTCGCTGAACAATGCTAGAGTTCCCACGCCTGGACTTCTCGCAGCTCTCTTCACGGCAAATTTATGATGATTCATGGGGTGGGGCTCAAGTCGTCGGAGAATAAGCTGTCTCCACTCGTCCATGCTCTGCTGCCGCCCAGACGTACTCTGTGGAATGACTATGAAGAGTATCGACATCCTCCGGCGTGGGCTCCAGTTTCCAGTGCCACGTCACAGATCGTTTTACCAATATTAGCTGAGCTTGTCTGTATTCGTCTGTATACAGTCAGATGGAAAACGTGCGCCAGTGTGCAGTCATAGTTATACAGTCAGAAGCGTGGTTAACACATTGGCGGTGTGTGTCAGGCGCCGCGTGGCCTACGATCCGCGTGACCTTCCGTCGGCATTCTGAATACTTGGTCGGGTCTACTGACACTTACACTGACACCTCACCAGGCATCGTCCGCTCATTCTCCGTCCCCGTCCCGGCGCAGACTACCCCCTCAACGTCATATACCACCAGCCCGCCCATCTGTCCTCTGGCTTCGTCCTCGTCCTGCTCATTTTCGTCCTCGTCAAGCTCATCAACATCCTCAATAGACGGCTCCTCGGCACCCTTCGTCATCGCCATCATCGCCCTCGGCGCCATTCTCCACACCGCCGTGTAATCGCTCCTACTCGTACTCCAACTCGTCCGCCGGCGCCGGCTTCCCCCTCGGCTCCGCAGAGAGTTACAGCGCACTTTCCAGCCCTTGGGGGGAGTCAGCACACTCACCTCCGCTGCGAGTAGTAGCGGGTCGTCCTCGCAACCTTCTACCCCAACGGACAAGCGGAACATGTCGATTGAAGTGCCAGGGATCGTCCTGAGTGAGTATAGCCGGGTCGCTGAGGCCCTGTTTCCCTTCTTCCACTCTTCCCTTCTGTAGCTTTGCCCTCGCTTTTGGTGTGCCTCCATACCTCGTTGCATCTGGACCAACACCTCTAACCCGCCCGATCGCTCTCACTAGCCATCTCTTCCTCGACTACGGTCCTGACCCCTTCCCATGCCCGTTCCCCGTTCCCATCCCATCGTAATCTCTCTCACCATTCTCTCGTCTCGTTCCTTGTCTCAACTTCCACCATCGAGTCATTCCAGACCATCACCCTCAACTTGGTCGAACGTGTAGATCGAACTGACGTCCCCCAGCCGAATCCGAACTCAGCTCACATACCGTTCTATTTCCCCGTCTCCCCTCTCCTTCCCCCAAATCGATCCTCCTCCTCCCCCCATCCTCAGTCTGCATCCCCCTCTCCTCCCCCTCCCCGTCGTCTCCTTTCTACCACTCCTCCAAATCCCTCAAACACGCACCACTCCAATACCTCTCTTCCCATGCGCCTCCCTCACGCTCTTCCTTCCTGACCTCTGTCCTCTACCCGCCGTCTCTCGGCACCTACCCCAATCCCCGAAGAGGCATCTGCGCCATCAGCGGAGCCGGTGCGGGAGCATTGATGTTGAAAGCGATCATGCTGGTGCTGCTGCTGAGTCTGGCGGGGTGGCAGCTCTACGAATCGGTCGATGTCAGGAGACTCGTCCAGTGCGTAGCAGAGGCGTTGTGATGAGGTAGACGGCAGACGGCGTGTGATTTGGAATCCCCAAGGAGAGGATATCGATCACATTGGATATGAAGGATACTATATCATGGCTCACAACTCGTCATGGACATTTCGGCTCATGGACATTTTGGCCCTTGGCGTACGATGGACATGACGCCAATGGACTTAAGACATTCCCCGACCATGACATGTTGTTGGAACCGGTCGCCGTCCCCTGGCGATGGGTCCTTGATCTGACGACGCCTGATGTACCAGCTGCACATGGCAGGGACGTGCGTGATATGTGAACAGGGCATAAACGTGCAGGATATATACAGCTTAAAACTGGGGAGGCCTTTCGAGTGCTCGACGGCGTGAAGTCTCACGTTCCCCAACGCTCGGAGCATCGCCTCCATCATATTGGCCTCCGGCTTGGTCGGTGTATGTATAGCACTCAGACCCCATCGGACGCGGATGGAAGGCGGTTGGGAGGAAGGACGGAATCAAGGATACGGGAAGGTCCTTGTCCATATTGTTCGAAGCCGTGAGTATCATCATACGTCGTTCTGTGCTTGTTGGGAGACGTGGGCGGCGAGTCATCTGTACAACGTGTTGACGGATCCTGGGGGCCAAAGGGCGCCACCACTATACACCCAATGGTCTCGTTGCGCTACCTCAACATTGAGGGGAAAGGGGTTCACGCAGAGCACCTGCCCTGCGGCGCAAGGAAGACGAGACACTTTTCGTTTCTGTCCCGAGCAATTCGATCTATGCCAAACTGAAGAGCTAGGAGCACATTCCATCGACTAACGAGAATGGATGAGAAGAATCGGGCGAGGGCACGTCGAAATTGAGGGTTGCATGCCTGTTCTACGTTTCTGAGCAGTGAGTTTATCCCGAGGGAGAACATGAGCGGTCCCATCGTGTCCCCCTGTCTGACGCCCTGGCTCAAGGTGACGATGTATCGCACCTTCAGACGAGCTGAGCACCAGGTTGAAAGTGCAGCTATATGCCCCTCTCCCTGCCCGCTTGAGCATCAGGAGCATGAGGAATGCCGGCACCCGTAGAGCGGTAGCCAGGAGCTGGGGATCAACTGCGATAGGCAGGGCGAGGTATCTGCCTTGAAGGTCTTCAAGGCGGCCGCGATCTCTTCCTCATATGGAATGTCACCAGAAACGGCCCTCGGCGGGGCAAACGGGTCTGCGGGCCCCGCCGGGTACGCTTGTTCTGGAGAGCTGTGACACCTCGTTGTCCACTGTGGCCACCGCTGCTGTCCCCGCAAGCCGCCTGACAGCGCTCCCCAGCCGTCCCTTCTCCACATCCTTGACGGCCATACATACTGTACTAGGTTCTCCGACTCGGTTTGGGATGTCGGTATAGGGGTATCCGGTGGCGACTTTGTTGAACTGATCCGTCTGAGTTGTTGTCTCGATTTAAGCGTAAAGGTGATGTCTTGAGGTTACCCACTCGCCGTCCATTATACTCTTCCGAGTCGAGGTGGAGTGAGGGGGTGTAAAGGAGCATGCATCGCATTCGACCAAACGTCATGACTCGTGTCGGACGCGTGTCGTGTCGTGTCGTGTCGTTTCGTTTGTGTATGTCGGTGCTCGCAGTGATACAGGAACAGAGGCCGAGTACTGCTTGTACCAGTTCAAAGGAAGGCATGACGTCATATCAGAAGCAACAAAAGCGTCATAGCGACAGTGGTGGAAAACCCTGATTACGAATCTACTCGGGAATTAGGCGCTGTCATTATTTCACCGCGGCGAAGCGAATTACAAATTTCAAATTCAGGATTACCTCCGGCTTCGGAGCGTTTTGGCAGGAGAGGCCTAGATTCCGATGACGTCGTGGGTCAGCTCCAGTTCCTTTCGAAGGTATCGGTCTCGCAGTGTGGGAGGAGATAACCATTGTTCCTGAAACACGGAGAGAATAATGGACGATTAGGGGTAAAAATAGGTGGCGGAGACGAACAATGGGGAAGATCGAAGCCTTTGGTGGCTGTCGTTTGCTGTCTCATTGATTTCCCGGTGTTGTCTCTTCTGGTATCGTTCTGTTGCACATCATGCTTTAGCCTTACGGCTACTTTCGGCGTTAGGCGTTAGGGGATTAAGCGAATGCTTCGATTGCAGCAAGTCTGTAAGGTGACAAGCAGACGAGTCATTCCAACGTTCTTCAGTTACTTTGTATGAATATCCTCGCCTCGGCGAGTTGAATGGTAAGGCGACTTTGTCGGACATTGTGGGACAATTTCTCCCGTATCCTTGATTTAAAGAAGAGGAGGCAACCTTTGCGAGACGGGAGCTCTGCGTGCCAACCTGGTCGACCTGCCTCACAAGCATGCCTTACTGGTCTTGCGAGGGTGTCTACAACAGAATCTGGGACATCTTAGCCCTCCCTGCGTCCAGATGACATGCTGAAGCTCTGGCAGTGACTGGACGGCTTGCTGGCCAATTCCGTGCGCAGCACTTGCACCACGACGTCTCTAGCACCGTCCCAGCCTTGGACGACGCCCTGGTCGCCTTCCCTGTCAGACTCGGTGGCCTAGGGATCCTCGTCTTTGAGACCTGTGACCCTCTCGCGTTTGCAGCCACCCCAGAGGCCTTGGTTTCAAGGGGCTGCGACACTCTGCAAGCACCGTGGGGCGGCGAACAGACTTAGACAAGACAAGAAATACGTTAGGAGGTCGCCCTGGGCCGTAGCAAGACACGAACAGGCGAAACGCGCGATTGGACACGCCCTGGCGACAGTGGAAGGGGTCCAGGTCCATCTCGAACCCTCATCGCGGTCACACAGCCCACCAATGATATCAAGGTTACGGCGGCGAAAACACGTCTGCTCACCGGCCTAGAACCCCTCGGCACCACCAGAACCCGGTCCGCCGCTCCCAGCGCGTTTTGAACCGACAAACACGCCCTACCACCTCCCGTCCCCCCCCCCCCCCCCGCCCCCCCCAAGGGGTGAAGGCAGACGACGAGGAGGAGCTCCCACAGCGACCAAACAGGTCGAGATCGGTCGCTTGGGCTCTGCTGCTCGCTCTTTCGGTGGGAAATCAGCCGTAGCCACAATACAGAGGCTGTAGTCGAAGCCCTCCGCGCTAAACACCCTGCACGCCCTCCCTCACCGTTTGGAACGACTGCGGGCCCAAGGAATGGAGAGATACCACCAGAGGGCACCATACTCGACGCATTCAAGTCGTTCAAGCCGGATACGGCCCCAGGTAGTATCACTGGATCGGCTTCTAGCGCCCTCGCGGGCGGTTTTACGAGGGGTAGGAGCCCGCAGTCGTCCTGGCTCCATAGGCAAATAGTCTGCTGGTTCAACTGCTCCAGTTCGAGTATGAGATAGGCCACCTCCAAGCTCTCTCGGCATGTCGATACAAGCAGTTTTGGGGAAGACGATGTGCACTCGTCCATGGAGTATGGGTAAGAAGAGGCGTCGTGTGGGTGTGATGATCGTCCCACTTGACGAAACCCCGAAACGTTGGCACCACCTCATGTTCCTTCTCTCGATTCTCCTCCCGACCTGTCTTCTCTCCACTCCTTACTCGCTTCGATGTGGTCAGCTCTCGTCACCGGCGTGTCGCCCGTGGTCGGATTGCCTGATTCCTCGGTTCTCGCTCTTCGGTCGCTCTTCGTGCCCGTGTTCTTCCCTCGCGCGCGTAGGGATGCGGATTGTTACTTTGAGAGATGAGGGTACGGTTGGTAAGTCACCGGGAACTCGAGAATGGGACGCAGTTGCTGCCGCTGCACCTTGTGACCCTCGCCGCAAGCTGACCGAGCGACCAATTGCACCAAGCGTGATCGCCCTCACAATGACGCGAGGTCCGTCTGACGTACTATTACAATTGCATCTCAACGACGGCACTCAGGCTACCGCCAAATGGACCAAGGCGGGCATAAGGTCGAGCTGTACGGGGATGGCTGAGGCGAGGTCGCTAGCGAGTGAGGCGGACGCCACCGGGGCGGGCGCGACGTGGCCGTCATTCCGCCAGCCACCACAACGCTTGAGAATCTTGCATCTATGCACAAAATAGTTGTCTCGGAATGTATTCTCGTTAAATACTCCGACACGCTACTAATCTTTTATGCTTTATTCCCGTTATGGCAGCCATGGCCTCACGACGGGTTATACCTGAAAAGACAGGCTGTCTTTTGAGGACAAAGAAGAACTCTCTTTCGCCTTCGCAGCAAAAGAGTCTTACCCTGTTATCAAGACTACACCTTGCCGCACGCTACGATGAGGGCAAGTACCAAATGCATATCCGCCAGCTTCGTTTTGGACACTGGTCTAAGCAAGCCCGCATGCCGCTTTCAGCCGCCCTTCCACGCCCTTCGGTGTCCTGTTGAAGAAGTCCCAGCTTCCATTGCCGACATCCTCCAGCTCATCTCTTTCCGTGCTTCCATCGAAGTCGATATTGTTTCTCGCTCGCACGAAGTTCCTGAGCTTCAGAACCTGCTTTGATTAACAGAGCGAAGAAGCGGAGAAACTGAGACTCGGCATTCGCCGAGCAGGTGGACATACAGAGATTTGACCACGGAAACCAGACTCACCTAGGCGATGAGCATGGTGGCCAAGAAGCGAAGCCGTAGATGGCCCTGTACGGGTCAGCCCCATTGCAAAATCGCTTTTACAAGCAAGTCTCACTCACCGTGGCCACTGTGGACAACGAATTGGTCGCGGCTCTCCGAGACAAGCACCTAGGGGGGGCTGCAGACCCGTTTGGCCCAACCGAAGCCTCACACTCGGGTGACATCCCATCTGAGGAGGACATCATGTCCGCCTTCGAGACCTTCAAACCAGACACCTCGCCTGCCTGTACGGGTGGACGCACCACCTCTGGCGACCGCTCTACGGGTGGCGGCGTTCTCCAAGACGCTGCACACGCTTATCAGCCTCATCGTCGCAGTACGGCTCCCGGCCAGGCGATGCGGTGGGCCAGCAGGCTCACACCGGGGCCTCCGCCCCATTGCCGTGGGGGACATGATCTACAGGCTGGTGACCAAGGCGATCATTCGGCGCTCCAATCGACTTGATTTCCTGCTGCCACACCAATTTGGTGTCGAGAGCAGGGGTGGGGTTGAGCCTATGGTAAGGCCAGTCAACCGTACTCTGGACGGTACCCTGTCGCTCGACTTTAGCAACGTGTTCAACACGGCCGACAAGCTGGACATAGCCGAGGGGCTCCGCCAGCACGCGCCTGTCCTCCACCGGACTGGGAGATTGGCCCATGCTTCTACATCCAGCCTAGTGCTCAGCCCGCCCGAGGGGGGACACATAATCACGTCGGCACAGGGCGTCCGACAGGGCGACCCGATGGGTCCGCTGATGATCTCGCTCGGCATACGCTCACTGCTCAGAGACCTCGCTTCTATCCCAGGCCCAGACCAGCTCATCCTAGCCTACCTCGATGACATCTTCATCATCAGCCCGGACGACTCGCCCTTGACCAGACGCTGGAGCTCTCCCGCCTCCTTATCGACTGCGGAAATCGGACCGGCACCGCGGGCATGATATCGCTCCCAATCACCGCACTCTGTGCAGAGTCGCGGCAATCGGACCGGCTTGAACTGGTTCTTGGCTGTCAATTTGCACCCCACCGGGACCCCGGACCGGACTATCGGTACCAGAAATGAGGAAAACGATCTGGGTTCATACTACCTGGCTTTGCCCATGCGTGCAGGTTGTTGATCGGGGAGATTCGAGGAACGGTTCCAAGGCTTTGCGGCAGACGACGTGGGGTTGTTGTACCGAAGATCCGCCATTAGCCTGTTAGCAACGATATCCGGACGTTCGGCCCTGGGCGTGCTCACACCCCTGCAAGGCTGCACCACGGGGGGACCTGTTTGCCTTCAGCTCCTTGCTCCCCTGCATTCCTGCGCACGTGGACGAAGTGCATGACGCCTAAGCCCCCTCAATCTCCGCACGCAGTGTGGAACCAATTAAATCTCTTGACGCATCTCCTCAGGCAGCTGACCCGACCTTGACGAGCACACCAAGGAATCAATCTCAAGATGCCGACAACGACGTGTAAGTGTCTCGGGATCAACAGTGCGCCGGGGAGGCCACACTTGTTTCCGCCTTGGCTCTTTCCAAATCCTCAACATGGTATTCCAGATCGGCGGATCAGTTGATCCGAGCCGATTTGCCAAGACTCCCGGAAGTGTGGGACTCATCGCCCAGACAAGAAAAGCGCTCGAAAATAGACCCGGGAACCCATGTGGGGTTAGGCATAGGCATTCGTATCCGCGATGCCTCCCCCGCCGGATGATGATCCGGAGTCCCCACGGTCACCCCAAAAACGGCTCCACCTTTGCCTCCCCCGCCCTTGCACCACCCCCCCGTCGGTCCTCCCTCTTTACCCCGTGTCTCTCCCCTTTCCCCCGTTCTACATAGGCTACGATGTACGGTGGTTTGATCTACTCGAACGCTGTCCGCTGTCCGAACCGGGCCGGTCGAGGGCCGTCTTTGCGCCTGTGCAACATCGTCCGGGGCGCCCAAATTGCAAACTCCTCTTGAGCATATAACCTCCTGACCTCCGTCCTCTCATACTAATAATCCCACTTCTCTTGACTTGATCGACACCACTTCCTCGACATGTCGGCAGACGAGAAAGACAAAGACCTCAAGGAGGGCGTCGTCGACGTGACCGACGCGCAGATCCTCGCAGACGTCGAGATCGACCACAACCTCCTGCGTCTAGGACACGAGGTCATCGAGCGGCAGAAGCGCGAGACGTTTGGGCAGACATGGCGCAACCACTGGCGCGCGGCCATATGGTCGTTGTTCATCTCCACGGCGCTGTGGATGGAAGGTTACGACACTGCTGTGGTAAGTAGACTTCGCCGAGCTCCCAACGACGACTGCAGAATGTTTGTCCCACGAGGTGCCGATTTTGCCCAGCTGACGACGCCAGGTCAACTCATTCTTCGGTCTCCCCCAATTCCTCGCACGATTTGGCGTCAAGCAAAACGGCAAGCTCATCATCCCAGCCAGTACGCAGGGTGCTCTCGGCAACATTGCGACCTGCGGCCAGCTCGTAGGGCTGGTGGTCACCGGTTTCTGCCAGGAGCGATACGGCGCGAAGCGGACCTTCTTCTGGGGCATGATCTTCATGATTGGAACGATCTTCCTGGCCGTGTTTGCACAGAATATGCCCATGCTCATGGGCGCGGAGTTCATCATGGGTATCCCGTGGGGCATGTTCCAAACCCTCACGACGGCATATGCCTCGGGTAAGTACAATCCCACCTCAGGTCGGGATCAGGCTCACCACTTGGTAGAAATTTGCCCCATCAACATGCGAGGTTACCTCGCTGCGTACGCCTCGGTCGGTTGGGGCGGCGGGCGCTTCGTCTCTACCGGTGTCCTCCGCGGTACCCTCGGCATGAAGGGCGACTGGGCTTGGCGTGTCCCTTACGCGATTCAGTGGATTTGGCCGGTTCCCCTTGCGGCGCTTGTAATCTTCGCCCCCGAGAGTGAGTTGGCTCATTCACTTAGAGAGACTTATCAACCGCACCGTTCGCTGAACTCTCCAGGTCCCTGGTGGCTCGTTCGCAGGGGCCGCATGGAGGAGGCCAAGGCTGTGATCCGCCGCACTGCCCGACCGGGCTTTTACGCCCCCGGCGAAGTCGAGGGTTACGCCGAGTACATGAAGCACACGGATGCGCTCGACCGCGCCGAGAAGGCAAAGGGCGCCTTCATCGACATGTTCAGGGGGACCAATCTGCGTCGTACCGAGATTCAGCTGGGGGTGTGGATCGTCCAGATCTGGAATGGTAATGCGATCACCAGTTTGACGGTGGAGTTCCTCGAGCAGGCCGGCATGACCACGACTTTTGCGTTTGACTTCAATATGATTCTCAATGCGCTCTCGCTCGTGGGCGTGGCCATCTCGTGGGCCATGCTTCGATACATGGGCAGGCGGCCTATCTATCTGTATGGTACTCTTTCCATCATCCTGCTCAACCTTCCCATCGGCATCCTCGGTTGCTTGCCCGCGACCACACCGCGCCTCATGGCCATCGGCTCGCTCATGGCGTTGATCAACTTTGCCTTCCACTTCTCGCTCGGACCCGTGTGCTACACGATCGTAGGCGAGCTTCCCGCTTCGTCTCTCCGCGCGCGCTCCATTGCGGTGGGCCGATTCGTGTACGTCGTCAACTCGATCGTCGTCAACGAGATCAATCCGTACCTCGTCGTGGACCTGGCCGCCAAGGCAGGCTTCTTCTGGATGGGCACGGGAATTCTCTGCATCGTGTGGGCTTTCTTCAGGATGCCAGAGACCGGCGGATTTTCTTTCGCAGAGCTCGACATCCTCTTCGCCAACAAGGTGCCGGCCAGGAAGTTCAAGTCGGTTATCGTCCGCGGTGAGTCTTGAGTTGAGGGAGCGCTTTGAGCAGCGGCTGAGGTTGCCAAGACCGCCTTGCCGAGGACCCCAACGCCTTGTCGGTTCCGCAGTACACGGCTCCCGATGCTGCTGCAACCGCAGACGAAAAGGCCGATTCGAAGGGCGACGTGATGCACGTCGAGAGGGCCGTCGCAAAGCAGCTGAACGCTTGAGAGCTCGGAGTCGAGCAGGGAGGGATCCGGATGCCCTGTACATGGGCTCGGAAAGGTCGGAGGCTGGACTGGACGGTAATCAGCAGGAAGAAAGGCCCCGAAAGTCGCCGCATGTTCGGTGATAGGGTACGTTTAGGCAGAAGGGAGTTTGGCACGTCTGGGGACGGAATCTGGGGGATCGTTTGGTGGAGTGTATAGCAGACCTTGCACGGGTACAACATATTGTAGTAGGTTGGGATGGATGCAAACGGAAAGAACACGTCACGATCAGAGCAGCACTTTATACTGCCCGGCCATGATTGGATGATTCGGAGGGGCGGTTTTCGAATACAAGTACGAGTACGAGTACGATTACGTACCGATGAGGTTCTCGCCGCATTTGGGAGAAATCGAGAGGCCAAGCTCTTAGGAGTGGACAATGGCTGACTCGGCTCGAACAATCTCAAGCTCTGTCCTCCACATCCTCCACATCGTCAACATGGCCCATCGCAATCTTGTCCTCACCGAGAGCGTCGTCCCTCTCGATCGCCGCGACCCGGGCGTCCCGGTCGTGGCGCACCGCGGCTCGGATCTCAAAAGAGGTCGCCGAGCTCCTCGAGCGATCGCAGCCCGGCTCAGAGAAGTTAATCGCCAATCTTTATCTTGCATGAGCCCTCAGATGACCAGGAACCTACCGGGCCCTCGTACCGACTCAAGCGCAGACTTAAGGCAATGAACGTTCCAGCCGACTGTCGTCCGGGAGGCGAATATAGCTTTGATATTGGGGTCGAGTTGGGTGGAGACCAATCTGAGCTATCGAGACAAGCGTACTCTGCTTGTGTATCCTCTGGGCGCTGATGGGTGGAATGAGTCTGTCGTCGCGTCTATCGACTTGATATGTAGATACTCTATGTTCCTAAAGGGGTGAAGGGCGATGGCAGCAAGAGTTGTTCGTTTTTCGCGAAGGGATTGAATGCACATTCGCTTCTGTTGGTCTCGGGAGTGTGCGGCTTGCTCCCGCACCGATATCATAGAGTATGATCTCCTCGTCGCCTCCTCGCTCTTGGGACACCTTCAACCGGGACGTACCGCGCACGTGAACCATCTATCCAACTCAGAATGGCGAAAGGCAAGATCAGCGCACTGATGAGGAGCACTCTAAGAATCTTACTCTCGAAAGTTGCTTCATCTTTGCACCGCTGTGCATCAAAATAGATCAATTCAAAGCCCTTTGTGTTACGCCCTACTGCATACAAGTTACACTCAACGCAGACTATCCTGTCCACCCACACCCAAGGGAGAAAGCCCAAACTTCCACGAGACCCGAATGCAGAAACAAAGTAAATGACCGTTTGGTGTCACATTATGGATGGAGGCGTAAGGTGTATTTCATCTGCTTGACTGAAAAGGGTGCCGAGCGTTGTTGCACAGAGTTGTGCTCGCTCAGAAGGACGGAGTGCCGAGATGATGCCGCCGAGAGAGCCAGTCGCCGGCATTCGAGGTGTAAAGCCGGCGAATGGCCCTTCGCGGACACTGGCGTGGGCGGTTGCAACGGGAGCATGCGGTCGTCGACGTTCATGCGGTGCTGGGAAGGCTGGCCACGGACGATAACATGTCGGTAGACTTAATACGAGCCAAGCGCCGGCGGATGGAGGTGAGAGATCGCCGTCGTGTGCATCGGAGGCAGAAGCCTAAACACGGAAGGGATCTGAGGCGTCATAATGGTCGATGCTGGGTTGACAGAATGGGCGGCGTGGCGCTGGACCTTCTGCAAGTCCCCGAAACCGTGTGTGTCCGTCGGGGCGCGAGCGAGCGGGACCTGACCGGGGTGGACGGGAGGGTGGACGTGGGCGGAGGCCTGATGGGGCGCTTGCGAATACTTGGCGTGGGATTGCGTGTGAGGATGAGGGTGGGGTTGCAGAATGAGGTTCTGGATCGGAAGGTCGGGGAAGCCAGGGAAGCCAGGCTTATTGGGACCCTGCTGGCGGGAAGGGATGAACTCGCATTCGAATTTACGCTTCCAGCAGTGATTGCACGGATCACCCCCGAAGCACTGCACGGGGTTCGTCAGCGGCTGGTCATCTGCAGAATGGAACAGCTCGACTCACCCTACGCTTGCGCCTGCGACATCTCTTGCAGACCTGATCGGTTCGGCTCTTCTTGCGCGGGGCGAAGTCGGGCGAAGGCTCTTCGGCGAGGGCAAGCTCCAGGAGCGCCATCTTGGAAGTCACGGGGTCGGCATGGATATCGGAGGGGGGCGACCTCCGGCGCACGGGGTCACTGCGGCCGACCGTGTCGCTGAGCGCGGCGAGACTGTCGGGCAACGTGCACGTGGCTGACAAACCCCGTTAGAGGCTGCATGTCGTTCCCACTGTCCAAGTCGTAGGGCGGAGGCGCGGCGCCGAACGGGTTGATGGGTCTGGTACAGTTGGCGGTGGACACCGATGACGACGGGGCCATGCGAGTGGGCACAGTGGTGGGCAGGTAGTTGCACGCATTGGGTTCATAGGTCTGGGAGGCGGGCGGTTCGAAGGTCTGACCGAGTGCGTAGGGCGAGTAGTTGGGGATGGAGAAGGACGTCAAAGGTGAGAGGGGCCAGCCGTAGATGGGCGTGGTACCCATCGTCGTGCTAGTCATCGAGGTCGAGTAGTAGGACATCGCCGGGGACGACTGTTGGACAATCGACATGGTCGAGACCGGCGACGAGTTTGAGTCGGCGAGCTGAGGAACAAACAGGGTTCGCATCTGGTGATGTGCCAGTCCCCGAGTGTAGGATGATAAGTCTCCACATGCGCAAGTCACCAGTCCCGTGCCATCCATCTCGCCCTCCGTAAACCGTGCTCCTCGGTGCTTCTTGCTTATGTGATCCAGCAGGTCCTCGTACTGTCGGCTGCACTTGGCGCATTCTCCTCCCCCCGACCGTCACCCCCTTTTCAATCCCGCCATAGTCAAAGGTACAAGATACAAGATAGGCTGGGGGTGAGATCTTGGTGGTACTTCACCCGCAATGCGTTGATGGCCGAAGGTGTTGTCTCTGGCGGCCTGACCCCCCCATCTGGACCCCTAGTCCGACTCCCCATTCCAATCGTCTTTTGCGGCGATCCATTATGGCCGCCAATTCTGAAAGACGGGTCTCAGAGCCCTTCCAGTCGAAGGGTGACCTTTTAGCTTTTGACTCGACCAGCACGCACTAGGGCTGGAGCCAGTGCAATCGGCTGGAGCCAGTGCAATCCCCAAGTTAGAACAACTTTGTTCTGAGAGATCCTCACTCATGTCGGGGCAACGTAATTGCGCCACAAGTAGTGGCTGATGACTCTCCGCGAACTGACTCCGGGCCGGAACGATCGTCGCGCCAACCTCGGAGCATTGTTGTGGCGTGTGCTCGGAACCGCGCTAACGATATCGGGCCTTTACCTCCGACCACCAAGACGTACATACCGCTGCATCAAATGTCATTTCCTGGACAGCGGCGGCTGCTCAACCGGCGCCTGGCGGGTCGGACGGGGGTGGTGCGGCTTGGATTTGGGCATAAAATAGAATTGGAAACCCGCCGAGATCGACTTCACTAAGCTCAAAGAGGTTCCCTTTGGACGTGACACCTGCAGGGCTGCCGCGTGGAGATTCATCCCTCGCAGTGGGGCCAGCCGCTCGGAGGTCGGAGGGTTTGTGGTTGAACCAGGTTGTTGGAATCTGGAAGGCATGACAGCGGGATGACGCACATGTTTTCAGGGTTGAGCAATCTAGGTGGTTCGGAGAGGCACAAGCCGCGTGAGAGCAGATTCATATTTATTACCCTGGTACGTGCTGCCTCAATGCGTGGATTTTGCCAGAGAGGCCACAGCGATGGGATTCGGGGTAGTTGTAGAAACCTTGGGACAGTCCTGTCACCCCTTCTTCCTCTCGGCTCGGTTAACGTTCCATCTTTGGTCTCGCAGGCGACGGGGGAAGAGTCGCATTGGTCATCGACCCCGACTCCCACCCCCAGCTTTTCCAACCCCAGTCCACTTTGCCACTCTTCTTTTGCCGTTTCATTTTCCCCTTCCACACCCCTCTCCCTTTGTTGACCCCTGCCTTCCCACTCTCCGCTTCGCTTACCCCCTTCCCTGGCTCGCGGTTGGCCGGTTTGTCTGTGGGTTTTCCGGAATCCCGATCGCCGGCTAGGCGACATCCCTTCCGCCACCCAGCCAGCCCAGCGGGAGGTTATAAACGACGCCGACAATCCTCTCGAATCACCCCGTTCACCCCGGTCAAGCCAAAAAAACGTCTTATACCTGTCAAACCTGACGAGCATATACGTCGCTGGGGCCGAGTCTGATCGGATTGTGCTACATAGGTAAACCATGTCGACGTCGCAAGTGGGCGAGCCGCTCGCGAGGGCGAGTCCGATGGGTACATACGGCCACCCGCGCCAGTCTCACTCTCTTTCCGACCAGCCGCCTCCACTCCATCCTCCACCGCACCTCCCACCGCACGTCGGTCTCAACGGTGTGCACGCACACCACCCCTCGTCGTACAAGCAGTCCAACGGCTCCGTCCACGCCGGTCAGCCTCACGCGCATGCACTTTCTGCGCTCCCTGCCCCGTGTCCTTCCACGTACCGGGCATTCCCCTTGCGGGTGGCAGCGGGGGAGATGTCGCCGACCACTTTCAAGGGCGGTGTGGCCGTGAAGCGGGGAACGGCCCCGAACAAGGGATCGCAGAGGCCGGCGAGAGACTGCGAGAGCGGGTCGGAAGACGAGGACAAGAAGGAGAAGAGCAAGCTCGAGAACAGGAGGGAGAAGAACCGCGTCAAGCAGCGAAAACTGCGCAGTACGTCATGCCGACGACCCCACCCCACGCACTTTGACCGCAACGGATACCATCTCGAGCTCCTGCATTTCGCAACCTGAACTTATGCCGATGCTGGCTTTCAGTGCGACGTGCCAACCACATCGTCGAGCTGGAGACGAGCATCACCTCGTTGCGGAGTGAGCACACTTCGTTGCAGTCGGCTCTTTCCGTCTCGCAACAACGCGAGGCCCACCTCGAGTCTCGGATCCGGGACCTCGGGTCGGCGCTCTTCAGCGACGGACTGTCAGGAGAGGCCGACGGGACCCGCAGGGCGTGGTCGGTCGTCTCTTCATCGTCCACTCCGACGGGAGCGCTGGGCTGTGAAGGATGGGGCAGGGAACCGCGCACGATCAGCGGGAGGGACCCGCTCAACACGCTGGCCCAGGCAGCTCTTCCGCCGGAGCACACGAGGGAAGGGGCAACACTCCAGCCCCTGGTATCGCAGTGGAACCGGCCATCTTCGCGCCACAGCGAGTCCGACGAGAAGAAGTGCAAACGGGAGGCGCTTGACCCACCCCTGTACGCCCCTACGTTCGGGAAATCGTCGAGTGCTAGCGATGCCGGCTCCTATTACGACCAGGCCTTCGAGTCTCTGCATGGCCTCGCTCACGAGCGGGTAGCATCACGAGGGTACAACCGTACTCGCGAGCACTCTCCGCGCCGAATCACCGTTGAGCCCACCACTACCGGTGCGTCTTCGGCGGGAAGCAGCGAGCGCCTCGTCAACGCCTCGTGGCGGTCCTCGCGTGTCGCTTCGGCGCTGCTACCCCCCCTCCCCCAGTCAAGCAGTTCGAGCTCTCTCTTCACTCCTCCAGAGTGGGTGGCTCCTTCGCCCCGGTCCATCCGGATTGAGGACCTGTTATCGTCCATGGCCCCCGCCGCGGCGTCGCTGCCCTCTCAGGCGCACACGCTGAAGGTAGGGCAGGAGGACGAGAAAGAGAACGGGAATGAGTATGACGTCGAGCGGGAGCGGGAGCAGGAGAGGGAGAGGGAGGCCATCTTGGACGAGGCGGTGCTTCGTCGGCGAGGCTTCGGTGGTCGACCAGGTCCTAGAGGTCGACCGCGCGAGAGGTAAGTCCGAGGCTGGCGGATGCGACTCATGCCATGTATCGTTTACACCTGGCACATCATCCTTTCGCGCATGTCTTGACATTCTCGGACGAGCCGCGCTTCCGCGCTGACACTCCGGTCGTCCAGCCGTTGTCCCGCATCGCCTTGAGGATGCTGTCGTCCCCGATTCGCCGTCCCCGCCATCGTACCTCCACCTGACCCACCGGTATCCACACTCCTCTGTCCTCACCGGCCGCTTGCCCCTGCTGCACTTGTACCTTTCTCCCTTTCCCTTCCCTCAGCCACCCCTCCCGCCCCTGACACCGCAAACCACAGCAAACTCGCCTTGTCGCGATGCCTCACCTCTCCTCACCACCTCCTGCCGAGCGCCACGCACGCGGGAGCTCCGCGAAAAATCCATCGTCGAAGACAAATCCTCCTCTTCAAGGACGCGCGTCTCGTGCTCTTTCCCGTCACCATCCTGAGGGCCAGGGTCATCCAGCACCACCACAAAGGAGTGCCGACAGTTGTCTCGAACTTTATCAGCCACACGCTCCTAAACGTGCAGAGTTCGGAGACCCGCCGGACGCTGAAGCACGGGAGTTGCCCTTTACAGTTTCTGGGACCCCACGTGGGAGCAGTGGTTACCCCTCGAAAGGGAATGCTGCGGGAGTCTCAGGGGGTTGGAGGAGGAGGCACGGTCATACGGGCAGCGGGGTGTGGGAGATAATATTGGGTGTGGAGGGGGAGTGGATGAAGGAGGTGGAAAGTCGCAGTGTTGGAAGTCGCAGGTGTGAACGGGGCGGACGAGCGACCCCAGGCGCCAGCGCCTCCGGGGCGAGACCCTCTCGAGCAGCAGGACCGGCTCGAGCGTCATCGCGGATTCGACGAACTCGCCACCTCGCCTAACGCTGGAGACCTGGCGAAAGCAAGCGCGACCTAGCAAGCTGGGTCGGCCCTGCGGCGCCCTATTGCCCGACGACGAGGGCGGATCCTGGGACGTCTCGGCGGATGGTCGCCGTGGTGTGGTCCCGTGGTGTGGTCCCACGTTTCCCGAGGTGTAGCTCATCGAAGCTTTGATGCGCTGCACTTTTGTGGCGAATCGCCTGCGAGTTTCCGAGATCACGAAGAAAGTATACAATATAGCTCGTTTAGTCCGTGTATCGCTACACCTGCCTTAGTGGATGAATGCATGCATAGTCAAAGTCACCTGAGGCGAAGCCGCCGCGCAGGACGAAAGGGCAGCGCCCGTCGATATGTCGAGCATCGGTTGCGACGAGCACGGGAAGACCGGTCACTATGCGACTGTTGGTCGAAGAAGGAAGGCTGTCAAGACGGAGAGGGACAGGAGGTCGTCAAGGGAAAGGGTGTGGTGGGAACCCGCCGACGAAGGGCCAAACAAAGGAGGACGGGCCCGTCTCGCTTTGGCAAGCACCATTAGAGAAACACACACGAACCACGTCGGTAATAGAGCAGGGGAGTTCTTAAGTGCGGGCTAACGGAGTGGTGGATAGTACTGGGAGAGTAGTTGGACGGATGGACAAAGGCTCACTTTCCGCAAGCCGGAGTTGAGTCAAGACTAGCGGTGAAGACAACACCGATTGCCCGCCAGAGTCTCGGATATATGATGAGACACGTATGATACGCCCGGACCCCCTTTGGTGCTGCCAGGACCCCCCTCGGTCATGTCTCACCCAACGAGCCATGTCACCCCTGCGTTTTAGCGGCCCCCTGCCCTGCTTTTCCCCCGGAGAAAATCCCATCGCACAGGCAATTTCGGTTTGCCCGGACCCCCCGGTCCGGGTGACCTCCATATCTTACGGACGGGGGGTCCTTCATATCTTAAGATAAGGCTGAAGATCGGGGATTCTTCAACCAGAGCGTCAACATTAACATTCCGTCATATGTGGGCGAGTTCATGACGTATGGGCAAAGGCTCAGCTGGATGCTGGCGCAAATGAACTGCTCAACCATCTGGTGGTCCGGCTGTGAATTACACCACTGTGGCGCAGGGGACCTGGGTCTATTCAACTACGGCACTTCCTTGCACGTGGATGTCTCACACGACAGCTACGCGACGATCAAGTGTCCAAGTGGAGCAACATGGGGCCCAAGACCCAGCAGGGCATCGCGAGCATAGACCAGTGGGCCCTCGCATAAGGATCGAGGATAGGAGCACGGCGGTCATTTGATGCGCGCAAGTGCCGCCACTGGGCAGGGATCGAAAGCCAAATGATACGCGATGTACGACTAATCGCCCAGTCCGGATCAATTCGAGTGTTGGGTGGGGCAAGCGGTCACGAGGCGTCAGAGTCAGTATGTGCTGTAGGTTATGAACCGGAGAGGGATGCATCGATCTCGCCTACTGCACGAGCTACTCTTATGCTTCCCACTCTTCTAAAGTACAATACAATTACAGGGCTCTCGGATCCTCTCTATTGGTCATGAAATAAAGGACGCGAGATCATCAAGGAGACTGTCGACAATCCCTCCGTGTTTCAGACCGCTAGCGACATCTCGGCCCCTCAAGCTTACTCGCGACCAGGTTCACCACCCTCGAGATCGACCCCCGCTCGTGCGTGGCGACGCCTGAGAGCGTGGTTGCAGGCGTATCAAGGTCAGTCCGTCCACTTTGACGACAAATCCCCGCTCCAACTCTGTGACAGACAGCACAAGTTCACCCTGTCCGACGTCTCAAGTGGACAGTGCTCTCGTTGTGTGAGTCACAACGCGCCGTGTGACTATGGGACACCCGGTTCAGGTATCTCTTGAAGACGCCTACACTAGCAGCCGACTGAGCCTTGCGGCAGGATGACTCCAGGAAGGAATGGGTGTCGCAGGAAATCTCCTAACTGCAAATGAAGGTATGGTTGAGGAGCTCAGACCATTTCTGATCCAAAACAATTACTTTCGACTGGAGCTCACCACATCCGACTCCGAACGGTGTTGATGCGGGCGTGAAGCACGATTCGCCGATTTCTCTGCACGTCCACAGGTTGGGCCGATGGATAGGGCCAGGCTGGGGTTATTTGGGTCATTCCCGTCGGCTCCTATGGCCAATGCGTAGCTCGTGGAGACCTCAAGTTTTCACAACGCAAAATGCGGGCACAAGATAGTCGCAGCCTGACAACTCCGACCGGCGCATGTTAATCGAGTTTTCGCAAACCGCCAGTCACGTCCTGCCACAGAAATTAGCAGCCTCGATCCACGACAAAACGTGATAATTCGCTGAACGCCCGAGTCAAGGTCGACCAGGGTGTTTGTGTTGCGTGAACCAATGGGAAATGCATCGATCTCGACTACTTCTCGAGCCACTCTTATGCTTCCCGCTCTCAAGGGAACACTGAGCAGTCCTATACTGATCTCTATTGCCCTTGAAACGTCCTCGCACGGGTCCTCGGTTAATCCGTAAGTGCGCCACCAACGCCACCACTTGAGCCGTACAAATTGGAGGCCGCGGGGAGACCCAACCCACGACCCACAGTTTGATTTCCACGATTGTCGACACGACGATGACGAACCGCTCGAGTTGCCGGGGGGCGCTCAGGCCTCCTCGACCACAGAGCAGTGCCACGCCGTCTCATCCTGATGGCGATTGATTCCGTACACGTTCTTCTGGGGAGCGTAGCGGCTGGGCAATTGTGATCGAGCGGAGTCCAAGATGACGATTGAACGGCAGAGCAGAGCTGCGTAATTTGCAGCGAGATGTCAAGGACTCGAGGAAACGATAGGGCGGCCGCCCGCAGAAGCGTAGGTTTGCATGAGAGACCTCGCTAGCTGGATATTACCGAGATGCCCAAGCACCGCTAGGACACAGATGCCGTCTAAAGACGCGAAAACATTGAATAAATGATGTCTAAGTTTACGTCTACTGAGAGGCTTAATCACAACCATCCATCTCCTCTCGATAGTATAAGATTTTGCTCAGCTCGTCCCTGTCGCCTGCGACAATGGTGAGGCCGGAATGCAGATTGAATGTGTGGTCTTGAACTCGTCTGCCGGACGTGGGCCACTTATCTGGTTTTCACGTTGACCCGCACAGCTTCGGGGTCACAAAGACTGGCGATGGGGTCTCGCGTCTCGCCAGTTGGATGCTGGTGACGAGGTGTAGGATGCCATCGCCGCCATGAGGTGGAGAGTGCGCAGTTGTGGAAAGACCGTCTGACGGGAAGCCGGGTGGGGATGGAAGGATATTTGACGTGAGACGACTTGCTCCTGCTGCGACTTGTAGCCTGAAGGGGCCTGTGGCCTCGGTTGGGACGGATTTCACGTTGTCGTAGGCACCAGACAAGTGCTGAACGCGGAGACGATGGGCGCAAGGGAAGGCGACATGGCCGCGACGGTCGCCTTGAATCCGTCCTCAGAGTGAATACGGGCTTCAAAGTCGAAAAGCTCATCACCCTGGATATTGAGGTTCCACTGGAGGCAAGCACACATCTCCCGCTCCATCTGGACGAACAATATAGTTCGTTTTGTGTACGCGTCGATCCCCACGACCGCGTCCATGGGGAGTTTGTCGCGGATGTGAGCAGCCACGTCGGAGAACGAGGGTAGGGCGAGGGGGTCGGCGAAGAGAGGATGTGAGCTCGTAGGGTCCTAGACCGCGTGATGTTCGGTTGATTGAGAGGACTTTGGGAAGCGCATGAGGATGGTGGGATCTATGCCCGTGAGGGTGGTAGTGTAAGCCCCCGAATAGACTAGAGCTTCATAGCCCTAGCAGACCCGAGATGTAACCCCCAGGTGGTACTGGAGGAGGACTAGGCGGAGGTAGACATGGTTGCGACGAGAGTGGAGAGCAGAGAGAGCGGGAAGTAGGAATGGGCGCAAGAAATGGATAAGATTCAGAGATGCCTGGAACGATTGCGCAAGTAGTGGGAATGCATAGATGTTGGCTGGCACAAAAGCACCTTGCTCGGCCGTCCACATACCCACATGTCCACAACGTCTGCCCGCTATCTTCGGCTTTGGCCGACATGGCTTACCCTTCCCTTCCACGAGGCTAGCGATGATATGCATTGTACTGGCAGCTAGATCTCTGCCTCTCCACGGCGTGTACGAGTACGTAAGCTAAGATGTTGTACAACACAGAAATGATAATATGCAACGTAAGCGATGGTCGATGGAGATCGTCCCCTGGCACTGCTCTACTCGGTCTTGGGTCTTCGGTCCTCCAACCCTCGTCCACCTCACTCAACGTCCAACACTGATCTCGCCGTCTCGTTCGACTTCGTCCAAGGCGATGACAACAACCCCGCCAGGGCCGCCATGACCGCGGAAACCAGCACTCCCCAAGTCACAATCGCAAGGGTGCTCGCCCCGCTCGACTTGCCAAACGAGCTCCCGCCATTGCTCGTCGAGACCGTGCCCTTGCTCACGCTGCTCTCGTTGCCTGTAAGAGCGGCGAACCCGACTGCGGTGGGGTTAAATCGGAAGACCGAGTAGACATTCGTGAGGAACGAGGCGCCTGGATCGTGCGTTAACGCTCTTCCGGCTCATCAGTTTCGGATGGACTCACCGGCGACCCACAGGATCGGGAAGCTATCACCACTGCATCTGAATTCAGCTCATTTCTTTCAGAAACACGACGAGGATGGAGGAGGAGCATGTCACGTACAGGTCGATCTGGAAGAACGCTCCCGTGCACATGCTTGTATCCCTTGTGAAGCTCCCGAGATTGAAGTCGGCATTGGAAATCGAATAGCTGAGCCCTCCAAACTGCAGCGACGCCGACACGGTCGTCGAGCAAGGGTATTGGTAGTAGCCCGAGTAACTGGTCGAAGCTGACATGGGTTCTGCATTAGGAATTTGCTCGTAGATCGACTGGAGGACAGAGGAGGGGACACCTACGAGGGTCGTGCCGGTGTCGATGGCCGCCTGGGGAAAACTCTGCAGGGTTCACCGCAAGTTCCGAATACACATTGGTACATAGGGACCGAGAGCGAGTCAAATTACAGGACCCACCAGTGAGATGGAGTTGTTCTGGACTGTCATCCCCTGTACTGGGATCCTCCAATAATCGGTATCCCGACGGGATCGAGATGTAGTTGATGTCCCCGGTGTACTTTGACGAATCGACTCCGCTAAGTCCAGCATCAGTACCCACGTCCTGCGCGTCCTCCACGTCCTTCGCATCCTTGTCCCGTTGTCCTTCTTGTCCTCTCACACGCGAGCTTAACTCACCCCATCGTGAACTCTCCTCCACTTGTCTTCACCTGCGTGACGCCCGTAACACCCCTCCATCGCTGGAGGAAGAATCCCATCTCTTGGTCGGACTACGCGCCATCCGAGGCGAGGTTCTGCCAAAAGGGGGTGGCACCCGTTTGGGGGATTGTCTTCCATGCGACGCCCATGATGCCGGATAGTGGATTGACGATGAGGTTTGAGGAGGTGGCGTTGACGACGGCTCCCACCGTGAGCTCGTGCGACCTTCTCGTCAAATCACAATTCCCCCATTCCCGTCACCTTCAAAGTAGCTGCAGTAGGTGGGGACGAGTAGCCGAGAGATACTTGGACTCTACGAATGTCTGACCCGTGACAGTGAAGCCAGCCATGGTCACAGTATCTTTCGCGACTGTGCCCTGCGCGGTGCCCGATCCGTACGTAATGGAGAAGGATTTACTCGACCCGCTAAACGTCGCGGACGACGACGGCGAGAAGAGGGGGATGTTCCGGCAAGTGGATGTGTTGCATTGCGACTCGGCGACCCATCTGGAACAGCGTCAGCCCTCCCGATATATGTAATGCCCAGTTGTGGTACAGTCGTAAGGGCTACGGGGTGGACGAAGGGCTAGGAACGGTAAGGAAGGAGGGTGATCACGTACAGGTCCGCAGAGCCCGTGTCGAGGATGACATTGAACGATTGGCCCGGTGTGCTGCGCCACAGTCAGCGATGGGCGGTTCGCGGTTTGCTAAGCTCAGTGGAAGTTTGCTCACCCAATGCTGACATGCCCAGCATACGAAGCGTCCACGCCGATGTCGATGAGTCTGTGTGGTCAGCGCTGCACTAGCTCGCGCGCCCTTGTCCATCTCACGTTTCCCCCGCCTCCCTACCATCCGTCTTCAGCACCTCGCATATTAACGTCTCCGCCGCTTTACCACCTCCCATCCCATCTCGCATAACACTCAGCACCTAGACGAGATGAGAGTGGAGTAATACTCACGACAGCGTCCCAATGGAACGCTTACTCGACCCCCTCTTCTCCAACTCAATCTCCTCCATATCCCTCCTAAGCAGCTCCTTCCCCCTCTCATCAAGATATTCCGCATACTTGCGCCGCATTCCCCCTCGCCTGGTCCTTGAGCCATGCCCGCCGGACCTCGAGGTCGGGGTGGTGTTGTCTTAAAGAGAGGTGCGTGAGGGGTATTCGACGCGGTTCTGGAGATGGGGAGGGGGAGCCGGAGGGGTTGTTGTTATTCGCAGCTGTTGGGGAGGGCCAGGACAGGGGGAAGACGATGGCAAGGGCGAGGGAGGGGAGGAGGAGGAGGAGGAGGGAGAGGGAGAGGGAGCGGTGCATGGTCCGTGATGGACAAAGGGGGATGAGATGTGTGAGGTGAAAAGGAGAGTGATGTCGAGAGGACAGGATAGGAGGATAGTGGTTACGAGGTTTAGATTGAGGTTGAGGTTGAGGGTGAGGTTCGTTCAGGCTGTGCGGTGAGGTCTACGGCGTTCGGATGTTGGACAGTGCGCCATCTTTTGTCCTGTCCAAGGCCGTCTGGTCGTAGGTCTCGATCCGTCGACGTCCGGATGCTAGAATGCGTAGGAGACGGATGCGTACGAAGGTGTATGTGAATGCTTTGTAAACGATCGAGCTGAAGAGCGCTCCTCAACGACACACGCGAGGTTGATGGCGAGCTTCGGTTGGGCAAAATCGGGCTGGTCGCCGGTTGGGTTCGTTGGTTCGTTGTTTCGTTGGTTCGTTGGTTCGTTGGTTGGTCCGTGAGGTTGAGGCTTGAGGCTTGACATTTATGCTTTAACGATGGGGAACGTCGAACGGGGTGTATTCGCTGTGCAAAACCTAAATTTGACAAGACGTTTTATGTATAAAATGAAGGAACGACGTGTACCAAGCTGTTTCGCCGTCGTCCAAGACAGGTCGTGTGGTTGCATCATATACCTACGGGGTCAACGATCACCGGCAGCCCATTGTCAGTGATCAAGGGGAGTTAACATGAGGAAACGAGTCCGATTTACCGGTGCTGACGGTGCTTGGTCGAAATGTGGAAGGCCCCATTGTCTGAATTCGCCCCAGTGAGAGGAGTATGGAGTTTTGGCAGCTGGCTTGAGCTGAGTGGCGTCCATTACGGCATGACGGTGTAGAACCGTGCTGTGGCGATTTCAGGTATAATAGAGTGAGAGTGACCAGGTCAGCTCTTGTTCTCTAGACAATAGAAAGCATAAGAACAGCTCGAGCAGTAGTCGAGGTCGATGCATTCCCAAACAGTTCAGTTAGCAGGTTTTTGCAGGCAATGGGGTCCTGGCGAGAGATGCATCGTTCTCGACTACTGCTCGAGCTACTCTTATGCTTCCCACTCCTCTAGAGAACAATTAGACGAGACTCTCCTCCTCTGTATTGTTCATGAAACCGCCACTGCACATTCCTGCTCGGTTATGCCGTAATGGATGCCACCGTGGCTTGGCCCGAGCCTGCTGCCAAGCGAGCGCGGGACCGAGTCGTCTCAACAATTACACTGGCAGCAGTCTATTTGGCTGCACCAGGCAATCGCGTTCTTTCAGCGTAATTTAGTACGATCGATCATATCATTGGCCAGTAATCTGCTCTCGAGTGATGGAAACTTGAGGACATGAACAGCGAGTCGTATCACTGGCCGCCGCTGCAATGCCCTTGTCCCAATGCCATCTGTACATCGTTTGCCCTGCTACACCTCGCACTCTCTTTAAGCCTCTTCAATATCTCGGCGGATTCATCCTCGTTCATTCCCGAAGAGGCCTCTGTGAATCTTGTGCGGACCATACATATATCCCCGTTCAAAGGTTACCCCTTCAGCTGCAGCACAAGCGTTCGAGGGCTCGCGGACACGGCCTTGCCCACAGCACAATGCTACCTTGGGTCGGTGGCAATGGCCAAGCGCCGGAACCTCCCGGAATCGACTACGCCGTTCACCCCCCTGGTGTTGTCCCTGGGCGGAATGATGGAGAAAGACACGGCAAAAACCCTTAGAGACTGGAAGACACCACTACCTTCCGGAACCTTCCGGAACCTCCTCGTGCACCTCGCCCTCGTTCTCCGTCACTCTCGGGTTAGGAACTTCGACCTCCTAGTCGCTGGTAGCATTGACCAGTACTTGCCGGAATCTTCCGCCACCTTGCACAGACTCGCCCCCCCCCCCCCCAAAGGTATGTTCAGCTAGCAGATGCGTGATACATCCCTCCACACCTAAGACTTACAAGAGTTGTTGATGATGTTTGTCTTCCGATGTATGATGTTGGCTCGTTGTGATGAGCGGCGTGTCGTCTTGGTGTGCTGAGTTGCTTGCTGCTTCGTGTAAGTGATATCCGGGAGGCAGTTGCATGGGCAAGAAGCGCTAACCAGCCAGTTTATGTACTATGCACAGCGTACAGCTCTTTCCCGTGCGGTGCACGGTGTCCCACTCCCCGTGCGGTGCACGGTGTCCCAATCCCCGTGCGGTGCACGGTGTGCCAATCCCCGTGCGGTGCACGGTGTGCCAATCCCCGTGCGCCTTCTAACACTTCGGGGGGTGTCCTTCATATGCTTCTACGTGGGCCTGCTGTCGACCGCTTTCGGCGAGAGTCGCATCTGTCGCCCGTCCTCCCGCCGCCCTCCAGGAGGTCTGCCTCACCCAGGTCGTCGATTCAGACCGTCCGAGGCAGCACTGATCCGTGGAACCCGGACGGGGTGGGGAGGGTACCTAGCCACTTCCAACCCACCGCACGGGCCATGATCCGGAGGACGCCCGCCCCTTGACTCATTGCACGATGGGTCGATCCGGGTTGTCCCCCCGGGAAAACGCCAGCAGGGTTGCGGCCGCCTGTTACCACTGTTAGAGCTCCATAGCGGAGACAGACCAGACCCGAGATGTAGGCCCCTAACCCCGATTAGAGTTTGATAGTGCCACAAGTACGAGTACATCAGACTTTCATAGCGCAGTGACACCCGAGATGTAAACCCCCCTAAGTAGTATCAAGGTCTCCGAAGCCTCCATGCCGTCAATCAGAGTCCGTCACCGGGATGGAATACGCTGCGTTTTTGTCAGCGCTGGGCGTCTCGGACGCCTGAACGCGACCCACTTGGTCCAGCGATGATCGAATTCTTGATCCAGGTCTGCAAACCTCAAATCGGCGGAGAATCGTATCCTTCCAGCGGCGTCGTGATTGCCTCCACTAGCATGGATCGTGTCTGATCGTGAGTTGGAGCGTCAAACGCGGCGGCAGCTTACACATGTGGTGGAACACCGCATCTCCTGCCTCGTAGTCACCCAACAGCCACTTCCTACCTCTCCCTTCCTCCACGGCAAACTTGCCAGCATCCCATCCTAACCCCCCCTTTGCCGTCATCTAAGCCGATCAGCGATGCTCTCGCCCCTACCTCCAACCCCCGTACCGTCCTTCCCGTAACCCACGTTGACGTTATAGGCATAGCGCCGCTCCTCGTCCGTCAAGTTCTTCTCGTCCGACATCCTGCTGAACCCGTCCTCGTACTCCTTGCCCAACGACAACGAGTTTTCGAGGTACATCAGCCCTCCACTTGACGGCGGACAGTCCCCAATCGGGACCCAACAGGTAAGCGCGGTAGGCGGGGCGTAGCGGAAAAACAGCTGGTCATAATGGACCGCCGTCGCCGATTCGGCGTAGGGCATGTTGGTGCGGAAGATCTGGCGGCGGAGGACAGAGGGTCGATTCCAGTCGGGCTTGAGGCGCTTGACCATTCCCATGAGGTCTGTGAATCAGTCGACAGGTGGACGAGTCGGGGCTAATCATACGCACATTCGTTGCCGCTAAACTCGTTCGTCCACTCTTCGTAATGCATCTTTGCCGCGAGGTAGGTGTAATCGTCCTTCTTTGCAAAGTCCTCGACAGTTTTGGTATTGTTCTCAACGACTTTTGGCCAGACATAGTGTTTCGGGTCCTTGCCGCAAAAGATCCCCTCAACTGGTTCGGTGCCTGGCTCAAGTACACCGGTGGGCTTCACGCGTTCGAACCATCTGTGCATCGATTAGTGCGTCGGCTTCGAAGGAGCCAGCGGCTCACCGCTTTCGGATGCTCAGGACCATCTCTCGCGGCATGAGGTTCTTGACGTGCACGACGCCTCTGGTCATCAATTCGTGGCGAAGCACGTCGTCAGGCGTGTCGGCGGGCCAAGGTTTTAACCAGCCCATGAGCGAAGATTCCAAGTGACCTTCGTTTGTCCCAATGTCTAGCTCGGAGAGCTGGTACTCTGAGTTGTCAGCGACGGGAGGTGTCTCAAAGCTGGAACTGACTCGGGTTGACATATGCTGGATCTTCCCCGCTGACAGCGATCGGGCACATGATGGATGATTAGGCGGCTCTGTGAGGACCAAACCCGAGTTGGCTGAATGTGACAACGCTGCGAGCGTTTTATTCGGCGTAAGAAATGGCCTTTCAACTTGCTATTTGCAAACGGTATAATCTTCTTCCACAAGAAAGCATCGAGACGGTCGAAGCTGAGCCGAAGCCCGTGTGGGGCGCTAAGGTGGATGATCACCTGCCCGCATAGTATTTCCCTGCGAGGCGAAGCCATGTGACCCATTCCCACGCTAAAGAAAAGCTATGCCACATCTCTGAAAGTCCACCCGTCTTATTCGTTCAGTATGGCGACATGCGGTGGCGTTCAGTGCAATGTGGGGCCTTCGGGGTAATGTGGGACCTGCGGGGTAGTTCTGCGGCCTTTCTTCGAAGAAGAACATTCGGTTGTCCTCCCGCAAGGGCGCGTGGCGGGAAACGACAACACCAAGTGACTCGCCTATGCGCCAGCTGCTGCGGGCACAAGACGTCCCTCCCAATCAGCTGACACGGAGTGTTGTTGTTACACCCTCCTCCGGTCGTGCACTATTCGTAGAACATTTGCTCCCCTTTTCAAAGGCCAGCCCTCGGATCATGTTCAGCCCGTTTTCACATCGCTTCATCGAGCTCACAAGACCGTCCTCTCAGCCGTCCTCTCTGATTGCAGCGGCGAGGAGCTCGGTATGACAACTGGCCGTCAGTTTCGCCGTCTCACTGGCACGGGTCTCCACGAATCCAGGCTGTGGGTTATAACATGTGACAGAGACTTACATGAGGGCCTTCAAATCACGTCTGCCCTTGAGCTCTGCCCGCCCTGGCTTCACAGAATGACCACCCCTCAACACGAAGACAAGCTTGAGGCGTACCATGTCGAAGATGTCGATGCGGAAGACCACGATGTCATTTCCAAGCAGGTCATTGACAACGTGAACGACCCCCAACGCCTCGCTGCCTTGGAAGGTCGAGGGATTCTCAAGTCCCGCTGGGACGAGCTCTCGATCTCAAAGACCCTCAGGGTGTTCAGACGGGCTGCGTTGTACTGCTTTCTCTCGTACACCCTGAACATGCTGGATGGTTGGCAGGTACGGCCAGATAGTCGGCGACAGAGTGAGCTGAGGTTTGTTCAGATTGGAATTGCAGGATCCATCATTGTCAACGCTGGATTCGTCAAGCAATTTGGCACAAACCAGGGCGATGGTGTCTTGGCGCTCGATACCACTTGGGGTGCGTGCATTGTCTCACCTGAAGTTGTGCTCACTTTCGCAGTGTCAGCTTGGGGTGCGATAATCGTAAGTCAGAGGCGAACTCGGCTCCTCACTGCTGACTTCGCAGAATGTTGGCCAGTTTGTGGCAATCACTTATATCCCATTGTGATTGGCTTGCTTCCAGTCCTCCTCTCTAGCTTACATGTCCCAGTGTTGCGAATCGCTTCGGACGTAAAGCCGCCTTCTACGCATGTTGGGCAGCTTTCGTCATCGTAAGTTCCGAGTTGTGACATGTGTCGCCTACTGGTTACCTATTTACATAAAGTGCCTCGTGCTTTTGACCGTTGCGCGTTCGCCCGGAGTTTGGGTGCGTCTCATCTGCCGCCCTTTCGCATGTTGCCTTGAATGACGCTTCAGCTCGCCGGGAAACTCTTCGTCGGCGTGGCTGCTGGAAGCGCTCAGCTCACCACAACACCATACGTCGTCGAAATCGCGCCCAACCGGATCCGTGGCGGCCTCGGTACGTTCCAAGCGGTATGGTCATCTATCGGCAGCATTGTCTGCAGCGCCATGCTCCAAGTCGCCAATGAAAAGTATCCCAACTTGTATCTCCTCCCGATCTACGTGTTGTGGGGCCTGTCGGCAATCATGCTCGGGTCGATCCTCGTTTTGCCCGAGTCGCCGTGGTACTACGCGAGGCACAACAATAAGGAGGCTTGTATGCGGTCGATGAGGCGGCTATACGGAGACGTCAAAGAGTACGACTACGAGGAGGAGTACAACATCATTCTCCGAACGCTCGAGCACGAGCGAAAGGAGATTGAACTTCAGAAGGCCGCCCACTGGGGAGATATCGTCTCCAGTTATAATCTGGTGTGTCAACACATCAGCTACATGCTCGCACTCATGCTCGCAGAAACGGACATTGATTATCACAATTTACTTCGTTGGGGAGCTCTTGGGCGGTCTGGCCTTAGTATCAACCTACTCTACCTGTACGTTTTCCTGGGACGGCGAGTACTGCCTGTCGAGCTGACTCGCCAGACTTCTTCGAGATTGCCGGGTTAACCGACCCATTCCTAGGGAGCCTCATCGTTTCGTGAGTCCACGGGCAATGCACCCTGCCGCGCTCACAATCAGCATCATAAACCTCGTTTCGATTCTGACATTCGCCCTTGTCGTCGATAAGATTGGCCGCAGACGCCCCGTGACGATCTCATATACGTTCACCAGTCTGTCATTGTGGCTGATCGGCGCCCTATACTACGTCGACGGCCACGCCGCGCAGATTGTCTTGGTATGCTGCCCTTCATCTCGGTGTGACGAGTTCTGTTGACGCTCAGCTTGTGCTATGCTGTGTGTGGAGCGGCGCCTTCACCATCATGAGCAACATCTACTGGGTAATGGCTGCTGAGCTACCTTCGGCACACCTCAGAAGTAAGTTTCCCGTACAGGACTGCCTACACCACTCACAGCCCCAGTCAAGACAGGCTCCTTCAGTCTATTCTTTGCAGCATGCTTCGGTATCATCACGTGGTGAGTCGTCCGAGCCTCACCGCCTTTTGCAAGCTGAGCCAGATCAGCTTCGCCGTACCGCCCATGTTGGTCGCCTTGAACCTGCGCGCCGGATTCATCTTCGGCGCCACGTCCCTTCCGATCTGCATTTTCTTCTGGTATTTCCTTCCCGAGACGAAAGGGTAGGCCCAAGACAGGTACCACGCTCACTCGTAGTCGTGCGGCTGCCGAGATCGACGAACTGTTTGAGAGGCGTATCCCCGCATGGCGCTGGGGGAGAACGACGACCATTGTCGAGGAGCAGATGCGCAATGCAGTGCAAGCGGACAGAGCGGTTTTTGCGGAGTAGGCAGGGCCAATGAGCAACATGCTAGCGATGGAGTTGGTTTGGGCGGTGGGGGGGGGGGGGGGGGGGCAGTTTCTGATCTTGACAAAGTCGAAAACGTTTTGCGACGGCTCCTGAGTTAGCTCTGGGTCCTGCTCGTCTATGCCATGTCTCGACGGTGGGAGAGGATGGTAGATCGGCGGGGCTGCCGAGTCGGCTCCTGTTCGAGCGGCGCCAGGGGGACATGAACGAGTTCAGATGCAGCATTGGGCTTTTGGTCTGCCGAAGTCATGTTTACTGGTAGGATGAGATTTCTTTTGGTCTCAAAAGACATCGTGTCTTTTCGGCAATACTTGGTCCTGAGCGCGGAATTCTGATTTACGCTCCCCTGGGTCACCGCGGCAGCTGGCCCGTACTCGCATACGCCTGCGGCTGAGGCTCTGACCGCGCTACGTTCGACAATGGGCCGAAATTGAGGACGAATGAGGCACCGATTCCCAACGGCGGAGCATCCGAGAGGAGGTTCCGAGGCTAGGCAGACGGGTCAATGGACAAGGCAGACTCCAGTCTTAGAATCACTGGGGCGGGTTTCTCCTCCATCGGGCCCCAAGCGACACACCGAATTCCAGTGCCCTCCATCTTCCTGTGCTGCACAACGGGACATGAGTAGCCTGCAGACACTGTGGGCATCCAGGCGACTTCGACCACAATGCCCAAAAAAAAAACCCCAAAACACACGCAAGCCCCCGCCTGGACGGCGCTCCCATTGCAGGGGGATCCTCGGTAACTCAGCCGTGGGTTCCTTCCATAGCTGGCAGTCGAATCGGTGACGTGCGGACAAGAGCTGAGCAGTGGTCGACTAGGACAGACCGCGCAGCTGCCAGAACGGAGGCCAAATGGTGGTGGGGTCGTTCCTTTCGACTCGGGCCCCTGCTGGGCCGCGACCTGGCGGTGGACCTCTTTTGACAGGGAAATCGAAGATGGTAATGCTACGTATAGCTACAAGGTGGAGGAAGGTGGAGGTGGAGTTAAGGAGGGGTCAATTACTAACGGTCTCGGAAAGGGATATTCAATCGCTCCGGTGACGGTATTGACCGGATGTTTTTGGGCGGGGCGCGTGACCGAAGATGGAATGAAAGCTAGAGAAGACGTCCCACTCCTTGACATCTCAACAGCCTCGCACCGACTGAACCGCAGTCATGTGAGGAGGGCGGGGTCTGTGAGGACGACCGCACATGACCATGCAGATCATGCTACTGTACGAGAACTTGCGGCCCAGACTGGAGGGTCGACGTTGTGTTGTTGCACTCTACAGAACCTCTGCAACGGCTAGCGGGACACGGCAGGCGATCGAGCAGCCCGTTGCAGTGCCGATGCCCTCTGCATCAAGGACAACCAGACCAGGGCTGGCTGGTTCTCTGACCTGCTGGTTCTCTGACCTCTGTATGAAAGGCACCTCTCCGTCGGCTGTGTCCCTCCCGTCCCCCTTCCGTGCCGTCTTCCCGTCGCCGGCACTGATCTCCCTCGATCCCGCCGCGTCCTTCCTCTGAAGACCAAACGTGTCCTCATGGGGGCGTACTTCTTTGCCCGGCCAAAGGGGTTTATCGGGCGGCGGTAGGGACTGAGGCGACGTATGCGAGCAAGATCGTGTGAAGGAGTCTCGGGACGCGGCGCAAGATCGGGCTGCACTGGTCAGCATAGTGCTGCCGGTCTCGAGCTGTAGAATGTTCATCGAGCGTTCGCAGTACCGTTAGCTGCTCCATGATGGCTTTGACTTCGCTCACAGACATTACCACACCCCCACCGTCTCTGCGAATAGCGTCAGGGAGGAGAATCGAAGCAGAAACTGGGTGCACGGAGACCGCCCGCGATGTGTTGCCAGCGAAGTCCCGTCCTGCTAGCGCGAGCAGCGCCAGGGACTTCGACTTCGGAAGCTGAGCTGGATCGACAGGTCTGACTTGGCTCGCAACTCCCTCGCTACCTGCGTGAAGCACCGCTGGCCAAACTTGAGGACGCTGTCGACTCCTCGATTCCGGCGGGTGAGCCTCGTCCATGGCGATGGCTCCTTGGGAGACGTCTTCATGACACGACATGCCCAATAGGCTCGTCGTGGTTACTCTGGGTCGATTCGCTTGGTGCGGAGAGCTGACCGCGGGCCACCTGGACAACTTCATCTCGCGTTTGGTAAGCTGCTCCGACCCTGAAATGCGGCCTCGGCTGATCGATGTAGCTCTGCCGATGCAGGACAACCCGATGCCGACCGAGCTGCGGATCCATGTCGAACAAGAAGTGCACGAGGACTCTGGGGGGGCATGAGTAGACGTACCCGTGGGTAATACGAGGCACGAGACGATGTCGTGGAGCCCTGATACGACGCATCTTCCAACAGATCTGCCATGGGTGGCTGGCATCGGCCTGACCTCGGCGTAGCAATCCGCCGAACGTCGCCATGCTCATGTAAACATTCACCTCCACCTTTCACCTCCACCTCGGCAACGTCCTGTCCCCACCGGCCCGCGATGGCGTCCACCGTGGCCAGCTTGGTGCATCGGGGCTTGGGGACGGTGCATATATAGACAGTGGGTCGGAGGGAGTGCGCCCCACAGCCCAGCCATCGCCCGCCTCACCTTTTACCCACCATCACCTTCGCCGACATGTCCCAGCCCGAGCCCACACACAAGATGAAATATGTCAACCTCGGCAAGTCCGGGTTGAAGGTCAGCGAGAGGTCACGCATGGCAGAGGTTCCTGTGGCTGAGAAAGATGACAGGTGTCCAAGTTGATCCTCGGCCTCATGACGTATGGGTCTGGCCAGGAGTGGATGATCGGCGACCACGACGAGGGGATCAGGCAGATGAAGTATGCCTACGACCAAGGCATCAACGTGGGTCCCATAGCTGCGGCGGAGGAGAGAGGTCATGCTGAGCAAGCCAGACACTCGACACGGCGAACGTCTACTCTGCGGGCGAGTCCGAGATCATCCTTGGGAAGTTCCTCAAGCAGCACAAGATCCCCCGCGAGGGCGTGGTCATCCTCACCAAGACTTTCGGCCCTGACGGCAAGGCCGAAGACCGGGGTCCGGCCGGTCTGGCCAACCACCGCGGTCTCTCCCGCAAGGCGAGAGCACCGATCAAGGGGTGGGCACGGGCTGACGACCGTAGCGCATCTTTGCCTCTGTCAAGGGCTCGCTCGAGCGCCTCGGCGTCGACTACATCGACGTGCTGCAGTGCCACCGGTTCGACTACGAGACGCCGATCGAGGAGACGATGCAGGCGCTGCACGACGTCGTCCAGGCTGGCTGGGTCAGGTACATTGGGATGAGCAGCTGCTGGGCTTGGCAGTTCCAGGTCATGCAGCGTGAGTGGACTCGTTTTAGAGTTGCTTGACTATGGTCCGCCTTCTCTCCACAGCTCCCCGGCCGTCCACGCGCGGCCAGTCTGCGGAGATACCCTTCCATACGGTAACGCCGCGCTGACACACCCAGAATACGCCCTGCAAAACGGCCTCACCCCCTTCATCTCGATGCAGAACCAGCATTCTGCCCTCTACCGCGAGGAGGAGCGCGAGATGATGCCCATGCTCAAGCACTTTGGCGTGGGAGTCATCCCGTGGGGTCCTCTTGGCGCTGGTCGTACGTCGACCTTGGAGCCAAGGATGACAACACGGGTGGGTCGCTGACGGCCACAGTGCTTTGCAGGCCCGTCGACGGGTCGCAGGCCACCAAGCGAGGCCAGTCCCAGCCCAACGACGGGCGCGGCAAGCTCGTGAGTCATTCCCCCCTTGTTCTTGCTCGTTCTCGGATGAGTGCGAGGGTTGTGAGAGTGCTAATGGCACAGCCATCCGACCAAGCCGTGATCAAGGCTGTCGAAGCCGTCGCCAAGCGCAAGGGCGTGTCCATGGCCGAGGTCGCCGTCGCGTGGTCCCTCCAGTCTGAGTGGGTCACGGCGCCGATCGTCGGCGTGCGCAGCACCGAGCGGCTCGACGAGCTCATCAAGGGCCTCGACGTCGAGCTCACAAAGGAGGACATGGAGGAGATTGGAAAGGGCTACGTTCCCGTGCCGATTAGGGGTCACACCTGAGCCGTCAGACGTTAAGTGGATTCAAGATGGGTGTGCTGGTATGTAGAAGCGCGATGTATCGGGGTTGCGGAACTGTGCAATGAGGATCACGTACAGAGATCAATCTTGCCATGATACACGCGTGTGACGGGAAACCCGAGGTGGGCCAAGAAGTCCAACCTGATGGACAATTGTCAGCAGGCTCGAGCTGAAGCCACGGTGGCGTCCATTACGGTATGACGGAGCAGGACCGTGCAGTGGCGGTTTCAAGTACAATAGAGTGAAAGTAATAGAGTGTCTAATGTTCTCTGGCCAACAGAGAAGCATCAGAGTAGCTTGAGCAGTAGTCGAGATCGATGCATTCCCCCGTCAGTTCAGTTAGCAGATTAACTGTCGGAGCCTCCCGCTGCGTTAGCGAGGCATTTGGTTCGAGTTATACACGTCCTACTCACCTTACTACCTCTGTCTCCCCCACCATAGACCTGTCACCATGTCGACGACTTCCGTTACTACCACCAACATCCCGAAGCTCACGCATGATCCCTCGACCTATGCGGGTTGGCGGACGGCAATCGAGGTAGCCTTGGCAGCTGGCCGATTCGATGGGGTTCGCGGGTATATCCGAAAAGACAGGCTGTCTTTTGGGGACAACTAGACACAATTCGTCCAAGCTCTGAAAACAGTCTTCCGAATTTAAGGATTTCTCAGCCTATTGTCTCGGAGGACAGTAAGGTCTTATCCGAGACCGGCTTATGACGTAAGCAGAAGGTGCTTTGTTTGTGCCCTGGTGTTTTCCAATATGCAGTATAACCTCTCCACGGGATAGAGGTTAGGTGTCAAATATCACGTCTGACGACGCTATGAAGCCTAGTCTACAGGGTCCGTTGTCTTAGGCCTCAGAGCACAGGGCTCAAGCCCCCAGCAAGCCGAGGGGAGAACTTCCTGACAAGCAGGGAGTATACTCCACCCGTCATAATCGATTTCCAGACCTTAGAAAGCGTCTCTAGCCTTCGTTTCCATCATACCGTCAAGTGAGAGAACCAGAAGCCTGGATGGTCGGTCCGAAGAGGGATGCTGTCAGAAATCTATATCAAAGAGTCACCACAACGAGGTCCCTGCCGACGAAACGGCATTGGCAGACCGGCGCTTATTGTTCTCGCTTGTTGTCCCCCGAGAGCCATAAGGCTAACCAAGGTGGTTTTCGCCTACTGTTCTCCCAATGCGGCAACCGTCGCTCATCGTTCGCCCATGGTTCCCAGAATTTCGCCGAACAGCGTCGAGCACTGCCGCCCAAAGGAGTCGGAAGTTACGGGCCCCTTGATGGTCGACGTAGCGGCGTGACACTCCCGCTGGACGACGTGGGCTTCCATGTTGACAGCCTCTCTTTTCTCGATACCATTGCCAAGGCAAGAGTTGGGGGAGTGAGATGTACGTATATTCTTCTGACTAATCCTTTGCCTCCATGGACATTCGTGTTGATCCTTTCACGCCGATAATTCTTCTACTGTGCAAGTCGCATTCCTAGGGCTGGTCTTCTGCTTCACAGTTGGAATGTTCCTTGCCGTCAGCGGGTTGGGTGCTGGGTACGTTTCTATTGTTTAATCAAGGTGGACTTAGGGGTTAGGGGGTTACATCTCGTGTCTGATAGCTCTATGAATCTCTGTTCTACTGGTATAAGTTACTTATGGCTCGAAGCAGCGGGCTCTGGCCCTCTGCAACCCGAGGGAGAGCCGCCTATGAGAAGAGAGTATACTCCAGTAATGATTGATTTCCAAAGATTGAGAGCGTCCCTAGCATCCGTTTCCATCATACCGCCGAGGGAGAGAACGAAAGGCCTGAACGGTCGGTCCGAGGGTGGGTGTCGGCGTCGTTTTTCTCTTGCCACTTTGTTGAGGTGTTTCTCAACGAGTTTGGCAGTCCGTTCGGCCATAGAGTCGTCCTCGGTGGTTACCAAGGGTAGCGTGGCGGTCTGGGGGTCCTGTGAGGCGATGGAGACGATGGTAATGTGTTAGGGGGTGCATAGCGTGTCTGTCTGGTCTACGAAGTTCTACGGTGGTATGAAAGTTGGAGACCTTCAGGTAACTTCTCCATACAACACGGGCGGGAAATTCAATGCCAATCTCAATAGTTCCAGGCTGGCGGGCTGCTGACCCGAAGATAAGACAACCCTTCCCCGCCGAATTCCTACCCACGCCTACTCTATACCATCACGGGATCACATGAGAATGGAATGTACAAGAGCCAGCTTCAGAGGATCTGGAGATATTCGGCCGGCCAGGCTCCGCCGGTGAGCCTCGAACGCCGGTCGGCATTGAACGCGTTGTGGGGAACTGAGTGCAGGATTGGCCGTTGGAGTCCTCGCAACATTGAAAGGGCGTGTGATTCCAGTGCAAAGATCATGGGTCGTTGGCACGGCCCGCCTTCCATAATCTAGAGGGCATCACAGAGCTCCCGATACCAGGGAATCCCACCATTTTATTTCCTAGGTTTGGACGCAATCCCCATGTCCACTGGCCAGTCCAGAACGAGTGTAAATGATATCCGGAAAGCAGTTGCATGGGCAAGAAGCGCTAACCAACCAGTCTATGTACTATGCACAGAGTACAGCTCTTTCCCATGCTCGCACGGTTCACCACCCTGAAACAGACCCAAGACCCGAGCGCTGCACGGTGTCCCAATCCCCGTGCGGTGCACGGTGTCCCAATCCCCGTGCCCCTTCTAACAACGAGGCCGTGTGGCAAGCCTGAGAAAGCCCTCGACGCCGTGGCACAGGCCTGATGGACGACAATGGGGTGGTCCCTGAACTGGCGGATAACAGTGACTAGGAGCGCACGGTTGATGTCGTTGTCATTCCCGATGAGCACGCGGAACGGCCGGTCATATGTGACAGAATCACCATACCAGTACAGGGGGTTAGCGGAGGTCATAACCTGCTCTGCGCTGCCACCGTGGCCGTTTACGGCAATAACGGCGCGAAACCCGGCGGCCGGAACTAGCCCGATCGGCCTGGCGATGTAGCCGTTGTATACGCGGGGTGCTGGTGGGCTAGCCGGATCAAAGCGGCTGCCGGGGGACACGGTGAACTGGAGGCTGTGCAGAGAATAATTGGGTGGCCATGTGTCGGGATTGTCATCGCGCTCGGCCGGGTAGGACCCGCCTGTAAACTGGGGAACCGGGCCCAGGTCATCCACCGTGACTGCGGGAATCCCAACATTTGCAAGGCGCATTCCTTCGGTCAGATTGACGACGCGGGCGCGTTGCGCTTCTTGCCATGCAGCTCGGTGGGCGAGGCGCGAGCCGAGCCCGAATCCGAGGACCTCACCGCGAGCGCTATTCTACGGCGCGAGCGCGCCACCGTTATGAGGGAATGTACCGCCAACAAACCGGCCGTTCGCAGTTCCGGTATACTTTTGCGAAAAGCCAGGACCATTTCGCAAGAAGGACAGATTCGTTCCGTCCCAGGTAATAGAGGCGAGATCATTCTCCAATTCCTCCTGAGGTCCAGAGACGCTGCTATTGTCATATACTTTGAGACGTTCTTGCAGCGCGCCAATAGCATCGTGCTCAACACGGAGCACGGCGTGATAGACACCGTTTATTGTCAGGTTCCATGTTCGTGGGGTATTGCCGGCGTCGAGCCAGTTTGGGCTCGATCCTGTCATGTGCCAGGCGTACGCGACCAACCCTGGCTTATCTGCGAAGGTGGAGTGGGAAAAACGTCCGGCCATTACGCCATTGGTTATGCAGACCTTATACCATTGGAAGAAGCCGGGCCCATCTCGCCGGAAATTCGAACCAGCGATCCTGGGCGTTCCAAGCGAATTGACTGACTGGTTCCTGCGATCCGCCTTCGTTCGCAATGGTTGCGACGAAGTCAGCACCGGCGGCTCGGATCGTCAGTTCGAGTCTCGAGGTGTTGGCAAGGAGGTACCACGTTCCGATCGGGGTCGAATCATCCATACCGAGTATGAAGTTTGGTGATCAGCGTATTGAATGGAGTTTAGCTTTGCAAACGTGGGAAGGCCGTTTGAGTATTAAAAGCGCGTTCAAGGCCCAAACTTAGTTTCAAGCGAGGACGATGGAAGAGGATGGGGTCAAGCGACGATGCAGTCGAAGTCGTAATGTGGTGAGGGAAAGTCGAGGAAGATGTTGGCAGTCAGAATCGGGGGCGAATTGGCTTGTTGATATACATCAAAACCGCGGGTCGCTATTGGCATCACACGACGTATCTGAGCAACGTGATGATGGGATGTCAGCGGAACGGAAGAGGAGCGCGCAGCGTCCGATGCAGTCGCAGTGTGCGAAGTTGCGCGTAGATTCCGCGGGCTGCAGCAGCAATAGGAAATTGAGTGTGAAACCCTGCCCCCTCTGTCTATCACTGAAGCAGGCGCGCTCCCCCAGTGATGCCGATATCAACACGCATACTTTACATACCGCTTCGGAAAAGACCCCGGTGCCTTTTCGGTATCCACAGACTACGCTTCGAAATACTTGGGTGACGCTAAAGTTGAAGGTTTGTAACATAAACTCGGGTGCCTATTCGGAGACACCAGGAATATGAATCCGTCCGCGGTCGATCGAACCGTATTTACGCTTAATGCTACGCAGTGTGAAGGATCAGCCTCTCGGATGTTATTTCCAACTCGCAGACCATGAGTCTGCCGCTGCACCGACATCTGTGAATTCTGTGGACTTTTGCGTTTCTATGCGCTGACTCTGCAATGCCTTACGACTCGAGATCACACGAGGTCGCAGCAGTACGCCTCTCTTCCCAGTAGCCGCCTGGCTCAACGGTATCTATCCATATGGCTCAGGGAAGAGCTCTCCGAAATGGGCTGAGAGGATTTGCTCTGGACCCTGGGGTACGACCATTCGTGCGAACATCCAGCCATACGACATTGGGGGAACCCAAACTTGAAGAGGCGGGCACAGAAACTCTTGAGGTTGACGTCGTGCAAGGGCCAGTTGGGGACTTGCCGCGAAGGGAGAAATAGTGGGAGACGTAGCATGACACTCCCAATGATTCATGCTCGATACCAGGCAACTTTGGTCCGGTGCGAGGGAGCTTAAGCAAGGCAGGCATACCCCTCCATCCTGTTCATAGCAAGCTGTTGCCTGGACGCTGGTGTTACGAAGTAGTCCCGCATTTGCAGCGCTGGCATCTCAGGCCAGCTCGAACGATGAGCCGAGCTCTTAGAACGAGGCCATGAACTCGATCGATGCCTAGCAGTGGCAGGCAGCTGCAGAGGACGAGATGCGCTCACTCGAGAAGGCCAAGGTCTTTCACCTTGTGCCGCGATCGAGCACTCGAGGTCGAGTTGTCACCAGCAAGTGGGTGTTCAAGATCAAAAGGCTTGCGGATGGCTCGATTGACAGGTACAAGGCTCGACTGGTCGCTCGAGGCTTCACCCAGCAAGCAGGGATCGACTACGACGAGATGTTCGCCCCAGTCGCAAAGTTTCAGTCCATTCGAACGATCCTCGCTCTGGCCGCCATGAACGACCTCGAGCTCCATCAAATGGACGTCAAGATTGGCCCCCTCGAAGAGACAGTCTATATGGAACAACCCCAAGGCTTCGAGCGAGGCAAGGACATGGTGTGGAAGCTGGACAGGTCACTCTGTGGCCTCAGGCAGGCACCTCGAGCGTGGTATCGAACGCTCGATTCGAGCCTCAAGGAGCTCGGCTTCACTCGCACAATTTCGGACCATTCCATCTACGTTCGAGGCATTCGAGATGATCTCATCAAAGTGAGAGTCTAGGTGGATGACCTCACCATTGCGGCGGCTCGACTCGACTCGCTCGAAGAGTTCAAGAGAGAGATGTCAAAGAGATATGACATGAAGGACTTGGGAGAGTTGCACTTCATTCTTGGCCTGCAGGTCACGCGAGATCGAGCGAAGCGCTCGCTTTCCCTGTGTCAGACACAGTACATCGACTCGATCCTCGCTCGCTTCAATATGCAAGACTGCAAGCCAGCCAAGTCCCCCCTCCGAGCGAAGACAATCCTCAAGCCACGAGCAGCCGATGAGAAAAAGGCCGACCTCGCTCTATACCTCGCGGTCGTCGGTTCGCTCATGTATGCCATGCTCGGAACTCGACCGGACATTGCCTATGCGGTAGGCCTGGTCGGACGCTTCTCCAGCGACCCCTCGCGCGAGGACTGGATGGCCGCATGTCGTGTCCTCATGTACCTCAAGCACACTCGCACGCTCGGCATCGAGTTCTCGGACGGTCAGACCGAACTGGATGGGTTCAGTGACGCCGACTTCGCAACGAGTGATCCATCTCGACGTCGAGTTACCAGTGGCTACTGCTTCAGGCTTTGGGGTGGACCCATCAGCTGGCAGTCCAACAGGCAACCTTCGGTCTCGCTTGCAACGAGTGATGCCGAGTACGTCGCACTCGCTCAGGCCGCTCGAGAGGCCATGTGGCTTCGCTCGCTCCTCACCGAGCTCGGGTTGCACCATCGCGCTCAATCAAGCTCTATGGAGACAACCAGGCCTCGATCGCCATCGCTCACAACCCGGTCGGTCACACCCGAGCGAAGCAGATCGATATCAAGTTCCATTATCTTCGAGAGCTGGTCGAGCGCTCGGTCCTCTCGATCGAACATGTCAAGACCACTGCCATGCTGGCTGATGGGCTCACCAAGCCCTTGCCCCCGGTCACGTTCACTCGCTTTGTCGACATGCTCTGCCTTCAGTCTCGTTCATAGGATATACCCTCTCACGCTCGCACGCAACCTCGAGTGGGAGTACTGAGACGGCTCGGCCCCGTGCTCGCTTGGCAACCGACTCGAGCCAAGTCATGGTCGCTTCGGTCGCCCCTATTACGGCATGTCTGTAGAAGAGTGGGAAGCGGCATAAGAGTAGCTCGAGTAGTAGTCGAGATCGATCCATCCCTGGCCGGTTCGGAGGCGATCGAGTGGTACCGCACTACTGGAATTCAGCATTACATCTCGCCACGATACACACCTGAGCTCAACGGAGCTGCCGAGAGGATGGTACGCACACTAAGGAGATGACCGCGTTCCTCCTAGTTGACTCAAAACTGTTGTAGGCTACGAACCGGGGAGGGATGCATCCATCTCGACTACTACTCGAGCTTCCTTCTTATGCTTCCCACACTTCTAGAGAACAATAGGCGACTCTCTCATCCTCTCTATTTTTCATGGAACCGCCACGGCACGGTCCTGCTCGGTCATCCTGTAGTGGATGCCACCGTGGCCTGGCTCGAGCCTACTGAACCGAGCACATAATCGAGTCGTCTCAACACGACAAGCCTTGACTTAGCTACCGACGAGATCCTTAAGTCATTGAAGTCATATTTCGTGGATCTTAGAAACGACTCTCGCTGAGACTCGCCTATTTCGAGCGAACCATAGAGGTCGGACGCTACGAAGGAGCTAGCAAGATCTTTGCTTCAAATGCTTCTGCTTTGCCAATCCGTCACTCAGCAGTGGATGTCGACTGTCCCCTCCACCGCCTTGTGGTGGCGGAAAGAGGGCGCAGCCGGACTATGTCTTGAACCGGGTGTGGAGTTTCCAGTGGGACTCGCTCTGCCCCACGCGAAGCTGGCAGGACATTGTGCCGAGTTCACGGGGACCTCCGGAGCACCGGCTGGGGAATCGTGACGAGGAGAGATTCGGGCCGCATCCGACTTCGAGTCGACGACCTGCCCGAGAAATTCACACTAAATTCGATCATGTGACGCGCCCAATCGGGCCCATGATTCGATGCACGGCGAGAGGCTTCCTCTATTCCTCTACAAAGCACGACTGCCACGTCGTCTCTGTCATCAGGACAGTTTCGGCCCAGCCGAAATCAGCTGTCATGCATTGACTTCCCATAAATGGCGAGTCTTGTCATAGCACACCTCAACTTCCTCCGTCAGTAATGTGATCTCGCTTCCAGGTGCACCCAGACTATCGAATTGCTTCGACCGCTTCACCATTACTCGTCTGGTTACATATTCACGATGTCCCTTCGTTTCAAGACGTCGCTTCGACATCTCTGCACCACTGTATCCCTTCTCCCCTCGTTGACCATCGCCTGGCAGTGCGCCGCGAACTCGTCTGAGCTCAACCAAGCCCAGACATTGTGCCGAACCAAGCGTTGGGATGTTCCAGCAATCGATTACTCGAACAATTTAACAGCGGGATGGCCGTATCTCGATGTTTCGGCCCGTGTCAAGTTCTACGACGGAGTCAAGGCCGGTAGGACGTACTCGCACCACCCTTTGATGCTCAATGTGGACGGCACGATCGTGCTCATCCATTCGTCGGAGTGGCAAGATGAGGATTCGATGGGCCAGGAAATCTGGGGCGGAGTGAGCCACGATGGCGGCTTTACATGGACCGAGTCGCAGGCTATCTTGCCAAGTGCCCTGCTTCCGAACCAGACGCAGGAACACAATTTTACCTACTGGTGGGTGGTTCGTGACTCGGATTGGCTTTGTTATTGCCTAGCTGAGCTGACCGTGAGATTGACAGGTGCCACTTGGGTGTCCCTCAGCGGGCTTGGGGTCCAGTCTCGGTGATCCAGTGACCAGCGACCAAGATGGTTTACGCCGTCGCCGACAGCTCCAATTTCTTTTGCAACAACAAGACTCTTGGAAGCTCCGTGAGCATTGTTGTTCGCTCTGCGTCGACCAATAAGACTAATTGTTACACGTCAAGTACACCCGCGGGGCAGGCCGCATCGCCCGCCCGATGAACCTGACGAGGGGAGGACCATCAGGTCCGCCCTGCTGGCTCTACCAGAACGAGTTCACGTACGGCCCATTAGCATTCGACAAGACGGTCCACGGTACCCAATGGGGCATGGCGTTTTGCCACGAAAGCGATCTTCTCAACCAGGTGCTCGATTACCCGGGTGAGGTTCCCGCTTGGTCCTCCGTGCTCTACAACAACAAGGTGAGCCATTGATTGCATCATCTGCGGTGAATGACGCTGATAACCGTAGTTCTATGCCGCCGACCACGCACACGACCTGCAAGAGCCCACGCACTCCGTCTGGGATCCTATCAACTATGGCTGGCAACGCTTCTGGCGGGATATCTCCAGTACCAGTAACTCGATGGCGGTCTGGACCGAGTGTACCTGCAACTCGTCACAGTGGTACCCCAACGACATTCCCATCGACGGCAATACTGTCTCGAACGACAGTCATCCCGTTATGCAGACGGATATCACCGACGCTAAGACGAAGCAGGTACGCGACGCTTCTCGTCAGAGGACAATTGTTGGTGATCATGCCGCAGTACTTTGGGTACTTTAGCACCCCGTCCAACCCGACCGTCCGCTACCTAGCATCCAACCCCCGGAACAACACCGCCGGGGATCGCTTCCCCTTGACGTTGGCATGGCAGGGCCTTGACGACCCCGACGACAGCTGGACATTCAAGCATATCGGCGTGGTGGCGACCAACCCCGCCAACTCAAGCGTCCCAGACTCGCGGCTTCAAAGTGCGCCGTATTTTTTCATCTGATGCCAGCACCACGCTGATTTCGTTACAGAACAAGGGATTCTCCTATCCCGAGGTTGTCCAGGCCGGTGACAATCTTCTCGTGGCCTACTCGGAGAACAAGCAAAATATCTGGGTCAGCGTGATCCCGATCTCGTCTCTGTAGGGCTGAGATTCATGGAAGGCCAACAAGTGAAGCGTTTTCGGTGAACGTACATAGTCTTTAGCAAGGACCAAAAAGGTCAATGTCAAGTCACTGTTCAAACAGTTGAATCGTAGAAGGAAACATCGAATGCAGCACTTCAACCTCTCTGGTCGGCCGTCGCGTGTTTGACGCCATCACCCCTCAACCCCCCGCGGTTGCAGACGGCGTTTACAGCAAAATGAAATAACCGGGGATTGGGGTCCCTCGACCGTGGGGGTCGGCTTTGCCCGAAACGCGAAGAACCGTCTTCAACGGGCCCCGGGGGGGGGGGGGGGGGGGGGGGGGGGGGGGAGGGGGGGTCGACCGCCCAACCCGGGTGCCCCCTTTAACGAGGGGGTCGGTTGCTCCCCGAGTCTCAGGCGGCATTGGCTCACGTAGTGGAGACGGTCGAAAAACCGTCGGAAACGGTCGTGAGTGGAAAGCTCTGAGCATGTCCATCCCGTCCTCGAAGCACTCGTCTTGCGTGTGGGTTCTCCGGCGTCCTCTTCACCCTGGCATGAGATCCAACTTAGGAGTTAGGGAGTTACATCTCGAGTCTGATAGTAAAGCAGCGTCTCCTTGTTCCCCGCAAAGATCTCCTGGCAGCGTTGGTGTTGGGTGGTAAGTTGGGTGCTGTCCGGAAGTGATTCGGGGGTGAGGATGGGTAGCGTCTGCTGCCTCTGACGCTGCGGCATAGGCGTGGGTTGCAACCGTCTTGTATGACAAGATCCCTAACCCACCGATCTTGTTTGGGAGAGAGATGACCGCGGCGTCTAGCTGGTCCGTAGGGCGTGGGAGGCCTCGGATCCTGGCCACGGCTTCTCTCACGGTGGTGTCGAGCTTGTCCCATAGGTGAACGAGGTCGTCTGACGTGAGGGACCGCTGCAGCTGCCGCAAGTTCTGTTGCACACACACCCGCAAGACGAGTAGAGCATGCTGGTGCGACAGGTTGATGAGCTTGGCCACTGTCATTGCCTCGTGGCCCATCTTCTCCTGGAGGAACTGTGCCCTGGCGGAGCGTGCTCATACGCAGGTCCCCAGCATCCTAAGGCCGTCGGTCCTGATATCCTCAAACGCAAGCATCTTGCACTTGGCCGGGTTGAGGCGGATGGATGGCTGCCGCTCGTCAAAGAAGGCCACGGTCTGCTCCAGTGCCGAGTCATCTGGGCTGAGGATGTAGATGTCGTCGAGGTAGGCCAGGACGAGTCGGTCTGGGCCGAGGGTGGCGATACCAGGTCCCTGAGCAGTGAGCGTATCCCGAGAGAGAACATGAGCGGTCCCATCGGGTCACCCTGTCTGACACCTTGGGCCGAGGTGATAACGTGTCTCCCCTCAGGTGAACTGAGCACAAGGCCGGAAGTGGAGCCGTATGCCCATCTCCCGGCCCGGTAGAGGACAGGAGCATAGTGACGGAGTCCCTCGGCTATGTCAGGCCTGTCGACAGCGTTGAACGCATTGCTAAAGTCGACCGAAGTGAGATGGGTGTTTGCTCCTGACACCAAACTGGTAGGGCAGCAGGAAGTCACGTCGGTTGGAGTGGCGGATGATAGCCTTGGGCGCGAGCCTGTAGATCATGTCCACTACCGCGATAGGGCGGAGGCCACCGTCCGGCTTGCGTAGCGGTGTGAGCCTGCTGGTGCATAGGATCGCCTGGCCTGGGGCCGTCCCCCCTACCATGAGGCTGGTGAGCGTGTGCATTGCTTTGAGGAAAGCCGGCACCCGAAGGGCAGTTGCCAACAGGCGGTGCGTCCATCCGGACAGACCCAGTGAGGTGTCTGGCTTGAAGGTCTTGAAGGCTGCCATGATATCCTCCTCGGATGGGATGTCGCCCGTGCTTGGTCCATCGGTCGGGCCCGGCATCCGACAGCTCCTTGACGACCTCGCATCGACCCTTGGACCCGAACGGCTCATTCTAGCCTATCTCGACGACATCTACATCCTCAGCAATGCTCCCAATGCCCTGGAGGAGGTCCAAGTCTTCTTCTCTGCTCGCCAACCTTCCATCCAACTCAACATGGCGAAGAGTAAGACCATTGCACTCCAGGAGGCAAGGGAACGCATGCAGCTCCTCGACAGCTGCATTGGACCCACAGCCGTGAGAGCGATCTTCCTTGAGGTTAAGATTGCTGCAGAGGAAGCTTTGCTAGCCAAAATGGTCGACTTGCCTCACCAGCATGCGCTGCTGGTCCTACGACAGTGTCTACAGCAGAGCCTGCGACACCTGCAGCGTTCCCTGCACTCAGACGACTTGGAACACCTCTGGAAACGACTAGACGAGTCCCGGGCCAATTCCGTGCGCAGAATCCGCTCCGCAGCGTCACCGGCGCCGTCCCTGGCCATAGACAATGCCCTTATTGCCCTACCGGTCAAACTCGGCGGCCTCGGCATCCTATCCTTCAAGACATGCGCCCCTCTTTCATACGCGGCAGCCTCTGAGGCTTCTGACGCCCCCTTGGCAACTCTCCTCGACCAGGACATCGACACCGCCAACCAAACAGTCCTCTCGCAGCGAGAACGGTGCCAGGCAGCATTCCTATCGACCAGGGACTCACTCCTCGAGTCCTTGGACCCGCAGAGCGCTAAATCAGTCATTGAGGCGTGTTCCCTGCTTGGAAGAAACTGGCTCTCGGTTATATCCTTCTCCCCAACCCTCCGGCTCACGGACTTCGAAGTCACGGCAGCCCTACACGCACGGACTCTGCTTCCAGGGGCCTCGACTCATTGCAGGCACTGTGGAGCGCCAAACCAGTTAGGACACGACGAGATATGCCACAGGAGAGCCCCCTGGACCGTGGCACGGCACGAACAGGCCAAACAAGCGATCGGACAAGCCCTGGCGACGGTAGAGGGGGTCCAGGTTCACCTCGAACCCCTCATCACTGGCACACAGCGCTGGAACGACATCAGAATCACCGGATCGGCCGCCAGTGGGCTTTCAAGCGAGGACATTGATATCATCATCGTCTCACTGGCGTCCCAGGATTCCCAGACCGCCACTCTACCACTGGCAACCACCGAGGATCACTCTGCGGCCGAAAGAACCACCAAACTCGTCGAGAAACACAACGCCGTGGGAAGGGAGAAACGACGCCTACACCCGCCCACGGACCAATCATTCAGACCTTTTGTCCTCTCTCTTGGTGGTATGATGGAAACGGACGCTAGGGACGCCCTCAAGCTCTGGAAATCAATCATGACCGGAGAGCTTACTCTCTGCTCGTTAGGCGGCTCTCCCTCGGCTTGCTGAGGGCCAGGCCCGTTGCTTCGAGCCATAAGTACCGTAGACGGGTAGAACAGAGCTTCACAGCGCTGCCAGACCCAAAATGTAGCCCATAATCTAGATGATGACCAGCCTTCCCTGTTTCGAACCGTCTTGTTCTCGCAATAACTGCTGCCGGCGGGAGAGAAGTGTCCGCACAAAGCCTTGACCGGTTTTCGGACCGATTCTCGGACGTTTGGTGCACTCATTCTGCCGCGGTGGGTTTTGTGGTGTCCAGTCCGAGGCCATTTGGGACTCGGCCCCTCCTTTCACAAGTGTGGCAATCCACCGGCGGGTTATAGAATGGTCCTTTCATCTTGCTCTTCCACGTTCCAGTCCGGAGGTGTGATACCAAACCATTGCTCCTTCGAAGCGCAGAAGCGCACGAAGGAAGCCCAGCCAAGCACAAGCCAGTCGTGTGCATCGTCTGCTTTGACGCCGGCGGGACATTATAACGATACGCGCGCACCCTGGACCGATCTCCGACTCAGGTACTGAGAGGCGGCTGTGAGGGGCATGTGGCCCCGCCATGGGAAACAACTCGAATCCCCATTAGACCTGGGGCAAACGGCGGTTGAGAGCTTATGGCCGGGCGGCAGGGGGCGGGCCGTTGGAAAGACACGGTCTTTCGCGGTAGTCTGGAGGCCTGGCGAAGTATAAAGAGGTGAGGGAGAGGAGGGGGCCATTTCCCAACCCCCGAGTGCCCGAGAACCCACAGAAACAAGTCCCGGTGCTCCAATCACGGGCCCCAATCCACAATTCAAACGAGAGCAGTTCACCTTGGCACCATGTCTCACGGACAGCATTATGCTCAGTTCACTAATAACACCGCGTCGAGCTGGTGGAAGGATGGCGGGATGCGCAAAGGTGAGTTGTTCGGTCCAACCAGTGCTGTCCCGACCACGTGCTGAGAACGACTCATCACTTGTACGCTTCATCCACATCTTCATCCTCTACTCGGCGGTCTATTCGCTTGGTTACGATGGTTCGTTGCTCACCGGTCTCCAAGCTCTCCCAGAGTGGGTCAAGGACTTTGTGAGTCCGGCATCCCTTGCCCATTATGCTCTGGATGTCAACTCACTTTCGCCAGGATGCCCCCTCTGGGACCCGTCTCGGGCTTATCGCCGCAACCTACTACCTGCCCAAAATCCCTATGACTTTCATCATCGCCTACCTAGTAGACAAGTACGGCCGCAAACTCACGCTCTACCTCGGCGCCGTGTTCATGCTTGGCGGGTTCGCTCAGAATGTCGGGCAACTAATGGGATCCCGAATCCTTCTCGGTATCGGCACCGCCGCTGCTCGTACGTTTATCCACCATAACCTGGAGCACATGTGTCCCGGCGGCTTCATGTCAACTGAAAACGGCGCAGAGATCAGCGCTTCTGCTCTTGTCCCCGAGTTGGCCCACCCTCGTATCCGTCATTGGGCAGGAAGTTTCCTCAACGTGACCTACTTCGTGAGTCCCGGAAGAGCATCTGTTCTTCTCGAAGCGTACGCTGACATTGGCAAATCGGATCCATCTTCGCGGCATGGCTCACCTTGCCATGGTCTACTACCCGGGCACGTCTTCGTGGTCGTGGGGCGTTCCCAACCTGATTCAGGGCTTTGGACCCCTCATCCTCTGCCTTGGAACATGGTTCGTACCCCAATCCCCTCGTTGGCTCGTCAAGAACGGACGCGAGGAAGAAGCCCACAAGATCCTCGCAGACTACCAGTAAGTCAACCCTTTTCAACCCTTCAAAATGAGAGAGATCTGTGCTGATACGCTTTCCGTCTCAGTTCCAACGGCGACATGAACAACCAGCTTGTTCAGTTCGAAATGCGCGAGATCAAAGCCGCCGTCGAGATGGAGAAAGTAGGCGACCAATCCTCCTGGCTCTCATTCTTCAAGACCCCCGAGAACCGCCGTCGTTTCCTGGTCATCATCCTTCTCGGGACCGTTACTCAATGGGCCGGAAACGGAGTGATGGGCTACTTCCTTATCCCCGTGCTCAAGACTGTGGGAATCACCTCCTCGACACAGCAGACGGGGATCAACGGCGGTCTGTCCATTTGGTCTTGGTGGTTTGCGATCCTCGGTGCTTCGCTGGTTGAGAGGGCCGGACGACGGACACTCTTCCTCGCCTCGATTGGAGGGATGCTCGCATGCTTTGTCTTCATGCTTGGTCTATCGGGCGGATACGCAGCTACCAAGAACACCTCGACGGGACTGGCAATGTTGCCTTTCATCTTCCTCTTCAACGCCTTCTACGCCATTGCCATGACTCCGATCCCGATGCTCTACGCGCCGGAGATCACACCCCTCTCCCTTCGCGCCAAGGCGGCTTCCCTACTTCTCTCGCAGAACTGCGCACAGAGCTTCAACCAATTCGCCAATCCCGTCGCTCTCGCCGTGAGTTTCCTTCATGCGCCCGTGTGTAGTCATCGAAGAATATAGGCTGACGAACCCCACAGGCAATCGGATGGAAATACTACGCCGTCTACGTTGGTCCTCATCATCTACTTCACCCTCTTCTGGTTCTTCGTCAGGGAGACCCGAGGTCTCACCACCGAGGAAGCCGCAGTTGTCTACGAATCCGACGAGACGCGCGAGGCGGCGTTAGACGCGGCGTATCGCCAGGATCGGCCTCAGTCGCCGACCGGGGACCTCAAGGAGGCAAAGGAGGAGGTTGAGCGCAGGGCCTGAGAGGGTTCGGACATGTTAACTGAACTGGGGGGGTATGCATCGATCTCGCCTTTTGCTCGCTACTTCCCATCTTCCAGAGGACAATAAGTGTTTCTCTGCTCGTCTCTATTGTCCATGAAAAACCCTAGCACGGGTCTCCTCGGTGATGCTGCAATGGGCGGTGCCAGGTCCTCCCTCACTCGAGCCCGCTGACAATATCGAACACTTCCTTTGTTGGTCTGCGGAGACGCTGGACTTTGCGACGTTTGCGAGCCGATGAGAGGACACCAGTCATCTTTGCCGATAGTGCGCTGAGATGGCGAAACTGCGAGTCGCAAGCGGAACAGATACGACAGTGATGGGTCGCCGTGATTGGGGTAATGATGAGCCGCAGTGAGGGGTGGAGTTGGGCCGTTCTTCTGACACTGGTTCACTCGAGCCGCTCCAACCGTTCTGCACCACCGCAGGAGGGCAGTACGTAAAAGTGTCTCCCATTATTCCTGATCGCACACGCGAATCAGGCCGACCCAGGTACCGGTCCATTTTCAGTCCCATGAAGAATGGTAAATGGTAAACATGTCGGCCATATAAGTGCCTGAGAGTCGTGACTGGTTTGACATGTTTGACGTTTTCCGAGAGCCTGGTCCGGCCAAGGGAGTTTTTGCCTTTTATAGAGCGCCGGACAATATGTTACGTCAATTAGTTCCTGGAAGCCGAAGAAACTCCATGCGGCCGCGATGTGACGTGCGTAAGCCTCTGGGTCAAATGTGCCGGTGCCTGCTTTACGGCCGTGATTTGCCGATGACTCCGCGATTTGCCGACGAATGCGTCTAGCGGGTCAGCTTCGCAGGACCCTGGTGACGCTTTTAACTGACGACGACCAGCGCATTGTTCCGGCGTCGCCAAATCGCTCACCACGACTCGTCCTTTCGTCAGATACCGACACGGGAGCCAACATGAAGTCCACACTCATCACGGACATCGAATGCTTCGTCACCTGCCCGGACGGATATAATCTTGTGGTTGTGAAGGTTTTAACGGACAGCGACGTTTTCGGTTGGGGCTGTGCGACCTTTCAACAGCGACCGCTGGCGGTGAAGACGGTGGTGGACGAGTATCTACGGCCATTGCTTAAGGGGCGGGATGCCAACAACATCGAAGATCTGTGGCAGATGATGATGGTTAACTCCTACTGGCGGAATGGACCGATTATCAATAACGCGATCGCCGGTGTAGACATGGCGCTATGGGACATCAAGGGCAAGTTGGCCAACATGCCCCTCTACCAACTACTTGGCGGCAAGTCGAAAGACGCCATTGCGGTCTACACCCACGCCAGCGGTGACACCATGGACGGACTATGCAAGCATGTTGACGCGTTGCTGGCGAAAGGTTACCGTCATATACGCTGTCAGCTCGGTTTCTATGGCGGTATACCGGCAAATATGCATGCTACGAAGAATCCAACGCCCGGTGACTATTATGATCAAGACGAGTACACCGCCAACACTGTCGCCATGTTCAAGGCTTTGCGCGAGAGATACGGGAACCGTTTCCACATTCTGCATGACGTCCACGAGCGGTTATTCCCACCTCAGGCGATCCAGCTTGCAAAGGCGCTCGAGCCTTATATGCCGTATTGGGTCGAGGATATTTTCTCGCCCGAGCAAAGCGGCTGGCTGTCCAATTTGCGCGCCCAATCTTGCGTCCCTGTGGCCTTGGGCGAGCTGTTTGTCAACCCGAACGAATGGCGAGACTTGATAGTCAACCGACAGGTCGACTTCATCCGGTGCCATGTCTCCGATATTGGCGGCATCACACCCGCGCTCAAACTGGGCGCACTGTGTCAGGCATTCGGCGTGCGCATCGGTTGGCATGGGCCCCCAGACATGACGGGCATCGGCGTGGCGGTCAACACCCACCTCAACATCCATCTGCACAACGCTGCGATCCAGGAGTACACTGCCTGTCCTGCCAACACTCGCAAGGTCTTTCCCGACGCACCACAACCCGAAGACGGCTACATATATCCGATCGATCGTCCTGGAATCGGCGTGGGCTGCGACGAGCAGGCCGCCAAGCAGTTCCCCGGAGTGAACAATGTCACTGAGTGGACGCAGGCCCGTCTGCCCAACGGTGCGATCCATTTGCCATGATATCAGGACGCCGAGACCGGGGAACGGCCGTTTTACAGATGAGTCCAGCTTTCCGGTCATGGGATGAAAGGTTGAAGTAGGTGAAAGGGTCCTTGGCGGCCTCGATGACCTGGTTCATCTTGAAATGCTTCTGCTTGAGACCTTGGTTACTGGATAGGACACGCTCGACGAGCAGTACCTTGTCGTCCTGGGAGAACAGTCAGGTTCGGGTAGGCGAGTCGGGCGAGACGAGAAGGATGTCAACTGGGATGAAGAGTTTCAGTTGCAGCCGCAAACGCAAACGCCTAGGAATCACTCACTCCCGGCGAGGAAACTGAAGAGAGCGGTAGCGACTCAATTGCCAGCCGTGAAAACCGGCATGCTCTTTCTCGATGTGGTAGAAGGCCCACTGCAGGTGGACGATCAGCTGAATCTTATACCAATCCAAGACTACCCAGACGAACAGCAAGAATAGCTGTGATAGCACTGACATAAGAATCAGTGGATGTCTGTCGATGCGTGAAGGGACAGACATACGTGCTGACGTTGAGCAGACTCTGCGTGAGCAAGCCAGCGCAGGCTTAGGGCGGTGGGCGAGATGACGCTTTCCGCGGACATGCGGTTGAGGAATTTGACGGCTTCAAAGATCTCCGTCTTAAACCAGGTCTTTTGAAAGTTCAAGCCCTTTCGGGATTTCGGGTGAAATCTTAGGTTGTCAATTGCTGTTGCCGCCTACTGACATCAACACACCTGCTACCTGGAGGTAGCGTCTGCGCCGCCTCGAAAGACTCTTTCTGCGGCCCGCTCATCCTCGAGTCCCTCGACCCACAGATTGCCAAATCCATCTTTGAAGCGTCCTCCCTGCTAGGAACGAAGTGGCGATCTGTTATAACGTTCTCCCCAGCCCTCAGGCTCACCGATTTCGAGGTCTCGGCGGCTCTACACGCGCAAATTCTGCTCTCCGAAGCTGTCAGCAGGCTCGAGCCGAGGCAACGCCATGGTGGCGTCCATGACGGCATAACCGAGCAGGACTGTGCAGTGGCGGTTCATGAACAATAGTGACGGAGTCGTCTATTGTTCTCTGGTCAGTAGCAGGCATAAGAGTAGCTCGAGCAGTATTCGAGATCGATGCATTCCCCTCCAGTTCAGTTAACAGGGGCTGCGATGCACTGCAGGTACTGTGGGGTGGCTCATCGACTTGGACACGACGAGATATGCCTCAGGAGAGCTCCGTGGAAAGTGGCAAGGCATGAACAGGCCAAACGCGCAATTGGGACCGTCCTAGTGACCGTGCAGGGTGTCCAAGTCCATCTTGAACTCTTTATCACCGGTACACAGCACAGGAACGACATTAGGATCACCGGATCGGCCCCCAGTGGCCTTTCAAGTGAAGATATCGACATCACCATCATTTCCCTAGCCTCCCAGGCCTCCCAAGCTGCAACATCGACTCGGCAGACGAAAGGAGCCCCACACTGGTTGTGAAACACCTGAACGCGGTGGCAAAGGAAAGCGATGCAACATCCACCTTCGGACCGGCCCTTCAGGCCGCTCGTGCTTTCGCTTGGCCGTATCATGGAGACAGAGACTAGAGACGCTCTCAAGCTCTGGAAATCGATCATGACGGGAGGAGTATACTCCCTACTTGTCAGGAGCTCACCCTCGTGTTGCTGGGGCTAGAGCGGGCTGCTTCATCCGTAAGGAGGCTAGACGAGTAGAATAGAGCTCCATAGCGCTGTCAGATCCCATATATAACCCCCTTACCCCCTAATTCCCAGGACATACCCAAGGGGTGGCGCTTTATGAACGCCTACTACGGCCACATCCTCAAGGTCGTTAATAAAGAGGGCAATTGCCCAGTACACCCCATTTCGGAACGGGGAATTCAGAGCCTTATCGAACAGGAGGCGTCCCAGGAGTCGGCCGATCACGGCCAGAGGGATTTCAACCGCGCAATGGAGGGGGCGCAGTGAGCCGTTGGGCAAATTTAGTGATTGTTGCGCAGCTCTGAGACGCCGCAGATGTCCCGCGTGGACGATGAAGGTCCAGGCCAAGACCGTCTGGCAGGTGCATAGGAGGCGTGGGAGAAGACGCGGAACAATTCTTGACGATGTGATGTCGCGAGGCTTATCTCCACCTCCACCAGGCGCAAGCGGCGGCCTTCTCGTGCCTGTCATGAACTCGTGATAACGGGAACCGCTAAGAAAGATGCGAGGTGGAGGTGTGCCTATGGCGTCATTGGTGTTGGACAAACTGAAACAGCCTGAGAAATGCTTCAAGGTATAGGTCCAAAGTCGGCTTTGATGTGCCACAGTACTCGTACAAGTACAGTGCAGGCTATTCCGGACATGAGGAGCTTTCTCAAAGCTTTTTTCACTGTTAAATTCTCCCGTTCGTAACCAACCTGTTCGGTTCTAGAACTGCCGGACCGAATCAGTCCCGGATTCTCCTCCRCCTTCAACCGGCTCTCTCAACTTCTCACGATGGTCTCGCGTGAAAYTTGGTCCGAGGTCACGAGATGGCACGGGTCGGAGAAGGCGGTCGATTGTCTGATGAGCGCGCGAGACACTGCTAGGGAAAATAGGCCGACGTCGAAGAATCCTCCCCATGGGCGCCCCACATCTCCACATTCTCAAGTGGGACTTTTTAGAGGTCCCCGGCTGCAAGGGATTTTTCCAAATACATGTGCTGCTCTGAAAGTGCAGACATGTAAGGAGGATGATAGTCGAAGTGGAAACCCGGAGGAAAGTATGTAAGATGAGTGAGCATCGGCCGGAGCCGTGGGCAAGTGAGCTTTCCAATACCGGAATACCATCGCGCTACGAGATCGCGTACTGCAAGCCGCGGGTGATCGTGAGGCTTACGACGAGCGCCTTATGGGGACCACGGTGCTGATTCCGAAATAGGGACGTAAACGTTGGGAGGCAGAGCAGGTGCTGCTCTGTTGTGACTGAGGGAGACATGGAGCGGATCGCCGGCCTATTCGACGGGTGCTCCCGGGCTTTCCGGGGGTCAGATGACTCGACTGATCTCCGAAGAGACCAGCGAAAGGTCTGCGGTGGATGCGGTGGAGGGAGGGGGGAAGGGCGAAGGGAGGGTAAAAGAAGCGCGAAAGACCTTCGGAATCTTCCTAGGTCTTATGTGGACTTTCTTAGAAGGAGGGACAGCGCTCAATGCGTATAAAGCTGGCCTGGGGACTGGCGCTTGTTTTCATCGGTTCATTCTGTTATCGAGCCCTTCGGAAGAARCTCGGCCTTTGTTCCTCCCTAATATTTAGGCCTTTTGTCAATCGCCATGTCACGCCACCTCACCTCGGACGACAAGGACATAGTCGAGCATGTCGAGCTACACAGCGCCGAGCTCATCAGAGGGAAGGCCGCCGAGACGGCCCTCCAACCGAAAGAGCTCTGAGCTATGTATGCCGTGAACGACAATGAGAGGCAGATGAGCTACTGGGAAGGTATCAAGAGGTACAAGATGGCTCTCCTGTATTGCCTTCTAGTCTCTCAAGGTGCCATGTTGAATGGTCTKGACGGGGGCGTGAGTCATTTGGTTGTTTTTTCTCGTAGCTCAAGCGCTGACCAGACTCAAGCTTGAGGGAGGTGTAATCGGCATCCCCTCGTTTCGGCAGTCCTTTGGTGACTTCATCAACGGGCAATACGTTGTCTCGGCAAACTGGCAAGCGGCATGGAACGGGGGCTCCCGTCTGATAAACATGGTGATGGCCATYATGTCCGGCTACCTGGCCGAYATTATCGGYCGTCGCAATACCCTGTACATTGCTTGTCTGTTCTCCATCGCGTCGGTCTTCATGATGTTCTTTGTCAACGACCACAACTATGTCCAACTGCTTTTCGCTCGGTCCATAAATGGTGGTGCCTCAGCCATCTTCGCTTGCGTTGCGTGTGCCTACGCTTGTGAGCTTTCTCCGTTGCCCGTCCGAGGACTCACCACCGGCGGTCTGAACATCTGGATCGTCGTCGGTCAATTGTGAGTATCAGCTCGCCCAGCGGTCTCCTCTCTCCTTGACCGTTGATTAACGCGTCCCTTTCTTCCCCTTATTTAGGCTCTCGAGAATCATCATCAAAGTCTGCGGCGGGAGGTCCGACGCGTACGCATGGAAGATTCCRATGGGCGTGCAATRGTCGGTGCCAGCATTCATGCTCATCGCCCTTCCCTTCGTACCCGAGTCACCGTGGCACTTGGTTCGGCGCAACAAGTTCGATGACGCCCGCAAGGCCCTCGCGCGCGTCTACTGGCTCTCAGGTGACGATTTCGAGCAGCATTTGGCCCGTATTAAGGACGTSGTAGACCTGGAGTCTCACAACAAGGAGGATGGCACCTACGTTGACCTGTTCAGAGGCACCAACAGAATCCGTTCGACTATAGTGGCCATGACCTACATCTGCCAAGRAGTCGTCGGTGTGCAATTCGTCCTGGGSTTCTCGACGTATTTCTTTCAGGTGAGGTCTCTGGCCTTCGTAGCTYGACAGCAACATTSCCCGCCCTACGATTGACCAGCTGACCATTCAGCTTGCCGGTTTCCCCGTGGAGCAATCGTTCCAACTAGGTATCGGTGTTCTCGCCTGCGGTTTCGTCSGCAATCYCCTAGGTCTGATGTTTATCAACCGCATCGGTCGCCGCCCACTCTTCTTGTACGGGATGGTGGCCTGCACACTCGATTGTCTCGGCCTCGCCATCTGTTCCCTCATCCCCGGTCARGGCGCCTTGTGGGGGCAGGCGGCATTCACTGTGATCTATATGTTCGTTTTTGAGGCCGGTATCGGCCCCGTTGCGTACGCTCTCAACGGCGAGCTCGGATCCGCCAAGCTACGGAGCAAGACCATCGGTTGGGGAACCTGCGTGAACAGCTTCTGGATCGGTGTTCTCGTCGTCATCATGCCTTATCTCGTCAATCCCAACGAGGCTGATCTGAAAGGTACGTTGCAMCCCTTTGCGCTTGGTCCAAACACATGCTCATGCCGTGACTCAGGCAAAGTCGGCTGGATATTTGCTGGCTCTGGTGTCATCGGCTCCGTCTGGGCCTACTTCTTTATTCCGGAAACTGCGGGTCGAAACATTGACGAGCTCGACGAACTGTTTAACAGGAGAATCCCACCTAGGAAGTTCCAYAAGACGGTTCTCGACCTCGATCGAAGGGCTACCTACAACGCCCGGGCTTAATGGCGAGGGAGTGTCAAGAGMGCGATGCCATATCAYCCTTCAGTTGTGGCTCASGYCAACGGGTTTCGTAACGAGACAGTGATTGAGAAGGTACGGGGAATGRCAATTCAGACGAAATAMAAGARCATCGAAARGGGTGTAATGACGCAGGCATGGCCTGTGATTTACGCAGTTGYGCCATGTTAGCTAYTTGACTTTGGTYGTGAGATGTATGCGTATTGCGCCTTGTGAGCCGACARCAAACGGACAGGCAGGCAATACTTCAATGAAATTCTGTWWGGCTTCCCCCCGTCCTTCAAGATTGTCACCAGGCTCGAGCCAGAGTCATGGTGGGGTCTATTACGGCATCACCGAGGAGACTCGTGCGAGGGCGGTTCATGAACAATAGAGACGATGAGAGAGTCGCGTACTGTTCTCCAGAAGAGTGGGAAGCATAAGAGTAGCTCGAGCAGTAGTCGAGATCGATGTATTTCCCGCCAGTACAGGTAACAAGGATCAACCAACCGACAAGAAGTGCAGATTATACCATTGCTATGGGGCAACCGCCGACATTTCTCCAATATTTCCACCATGCCCTGGAGGCTCGTGATGGCCCGCCTGGGTCTGGACTGCTGAGATAGAGAGAGACAGCAACCCCTGGAGAAGGCTCATCCTGTTTTCCAATACTGCCGTCCCTGCAGGAAGCATTCAGCACTGACGAAGCGTTGATGTAAAATCACCTTCCCAACGATTCGTGTAAGATCTCACGTAAAGCAGCTTTTCCGCAACACAAAACTACGTGCAGCTGCAGCTAAAACAGATGCTGGAGCGGGGCTAGATTCTCAGTCATCAACGCTCCCTTCTGTTGGAATGACTCGGTCGCGTGCGCGTTCGCTCGAACCGAAACTACTCTCCACTTCGCTTGACTAGTTACTTATGCATCTATCATAACCTACAACAGATTATGACTGCTGCTCTCCCTGCATCTAGACAACACTCTAGGTCTCACAGATCTTTAAAAGCCCACGTAACCCGTCTGCGGTACCGGGCCTTACCCCACATCGACACGCACGCGCGCATGGCCATAATCCACCTCATCGTCACCGCCCGCCCCCCCTCCCCCCAACCCCCCGGGGTCGTCATGCCGGGACTCTGTTCTCATCCCCCATTCTTCTGCTTCTTTCTACCTGGGCCGCCGAATTTGCAATCCCGTTCCTGGAAACCGGCGTTTATGCTTTCCTCGTCGGCCCTCTATTCCCTTTCCCGGTACCGGTATCGGCAACAGCGTCTGTCGATCCTTGCCCTCCCTCTCCATTCTTACCCCATCCTCGCTCGGCCTATTGCTCACATCGGGCTCACATCCAGGGGCGTGAAGCTCCCTGAGCCATGCCTAACCTAAGCGACCTCCGCACAGACGTCATGCCAGTGGAGCTCGCTGTCTGGAGAGTTAATGGCTCGGGTGCAGTATCATCCCTCACCCCAACATACCCTACGACCACCACGCCTTGGCGCTTTCTCGCACCGCCGCTCTCGGCGCATATGACGACAAGAAGTGGAAGAAGCTCTGCTCGGCGTACGGGTCCAAGGCGTGACCCAAGCGCGGGTAAACGGCGGGAGTAACTATGACTCTCTTAAGGTAGCCAAATGCCTCGTCATCTAATTAGTGACGCGCATGAATGGATTAACGAGATTCCCACTGTCCCTATCTACTATCTAGCGAAACCACAGCCAASGGAACGGGCTTGGCAGAATCAGCGGGGAAAGAAGCAGGTCTACAAACGGGGGGACGTGTCTTGGTCTCGCGCGTGGGCAAAGAAGTCTATTACTAGCTTCACGCCGGCATTTGAAGGCGTGGGTATCTGACCTAGGACATCGCTACCGCTCATCTCGATAGTTACTGATAGACTCACTTGCCCGGGCGCTGTTGGCCACTGGCATAGGCTCGTACGTTCCTTCAAGTAATGGAGTATTTCCGGAAGCGAACACCGGAGTAGAAGTGGGACAGTGTGGAAGCGGGTTCCAAACGACAGGTATAAAGCCCCGTGTCGCGCGTCCATCTTCCCGCGCCTTGTATGCTCTTCCCACGTACAACACAACTCTGACTGTAATTGTACGAGTATTTCATGCCTGCACTCATGCAGTCGCTATTAAGTCACTTTCAGGTGATCCCCGAAAGCTCCAGCCAGAGTCTACTGCTCTCCCAACGCATGATTATGTATCGAGTGAAATGAGGTGAGCCCTGAGTGTTGACAGAGAAAGGCTCCAGCTTGGCCTGACTTCCGCCAGGAGTTGGCTAGGAGTTTGCGAAGATCGTCTGACCTGAAACGCCCCTGTCTTCGAGAGTAGTTGAAGTGACTTCGTTTGACCTGCCGGCGTGAATGTCTCCTCGATAACGCCCGGAACTTTGGAGGAGCCTTTCGCAGTCAATCGAGACCGCAGTGCCGGGACCGCCGATGAACTCGTGAGGGGACAAGGACACGGCGGCCTCGTTACGAAGCCCGGTCGGCTTGTCGATCTTCGGATTCGTGTTGATCCCGCGATGAGGCGGCGCGATGAGGGGCAGCAGACGCGGAGTCCTAGGACGGCGGAACGTCGAAACGGTGCAGTAACGCTGTGATGGCTTCGACTTCTGAGACGATACCGGTAACGATGGACGCGGCGGAGAACCCGAAGCGGAGGAGGCGGTGGACGAGCAGGCTCGTGCCAGCTTCTCTTCCAGGTCGACTCGGTTATCCCTTGCTATCAGCCTTGATTGGCACCACATCTCAGGGCGACTCTCGTCACGGCAACTTGTTCGAATGGTTCTCGTAGGGAGCGATACAAACCACAGGACGACGACTCTTCGGAAGAGTCAAACGGATGCCAGCTCCTCCGTCCCAGGTCGTGTTCATGGGCACGCCGAGGAAATAGACGACTTGTTGAGCGCTACTGTTAACCCGGAGTCACAAGTGATTGCCAAGACCTGGTCGGTCCAGACTATCGGAGAGCGAATGAATTGGGCGGTCCCCCCTCCCCCCCCCCCCCCCCCCCAAACGTAACGTTTGACGTCCTATAAGTGACGCCAAGGAATGTACTAGCATAAAGGAGCGTAGTCTTTACAGAGACGGATGAAGTCCTCGATGAATGTGTTACGGACGCTGTGGGAATGTATCGATCTCGACTGGCTCGAGCTGCTCTTTTATACCTCTTTGGCGTCAGCACGTTAGTTGCGCCGCATGAACGCGCCGCCGCACGCTCCTCAGGCGGTGCCGTGAACACCGCCACCGCTCGAGCCTGCTGACACCCCTGATGACTGACGCGGATGGGTGGTCTTTCAGCCGATCAGAATGCTGTTCCGCACCGCTCTTTTGCGGTAGATCCCAATGGTTATCGAGGTAAGAGGGACGTCTTCGTCGTTCTCGTCTTCATACCATATCACTGTGTTCAATCTGCCTTGAACCGGCCCTTGTCTACAGTTGTGAGAATCTGGTAATAGAAAGACCGTCCTGGCTGTCGAGAATGGTGCCTTGAGATCACAGCCGGAAGACTACACAACTATCACCCACCAAAATCTCGCCGACACGCGGATATTCAGTCTGTGTCTCCGTTTTCAGTCACGTTACGAATGCTCCCACCGGTATTTAGTGTAATTGTAGCACACCGCAAATCCGGAGCCCAGTCCAGCAATACAATATCCATTTTGAAAAGCCCGGGTGCAAATCCGTGACAAGTCATCCGTCCCCGTCTATAGCAGTCCAACAGACTCGCTCGAGTACCAACTGCATACCACCCGTTCCACGCTTGCTTCCGACAGTTTGCAGGAGACGAGAACACAGAATCGGATTGTCCGGTGGGCACTCGGCAATTCGGACACCCCCCGTGTCAGCGAGATCCCCCTTGTCAGCAGGCAAACGCTGCCAGCAGGCTGTCCGCCGTCACATCACGACAAGGTGGCCAATGGCAAGGTTATCCTCGTCGGGGATAGGTGCGGGGCCAGTGTAGGTTGTAGCGACGAGGAACGCCTGAAGGTCTCAGCCCCGGTTCCTGGCAAATATGTTGAGGCAAGCGTCCTCACTGTCCCGTTGATGCCCTGCGGGAGGGTGGTTGTCCCCACCCCATTGCACGTTTGCTTGAACGGGGCGTCCACTCCAGTGAGTCCAGAGAGGAACAGATGACAGCGTCGCCGCTAAGTTTCACCTTGGAAAGAGGTGCAATGATATCTACCCCAAGTGACCGTGACAGTGTCTCCGGGCTTGTGAGGCCCTGGATGTGTGAATCTGGCTTCAAGGGGCGGGATAAGTTGAAAGTCGATGGGTGGGTTGGATGCCGCGCAGGAGAATATCGGCTCGGATAGGGAATACTCTTGCGAGGGTGTCAAGGGGGTGTCGAAGAATATATCCCCTGCGCATGATCAGCAGGAAAGGGAAAATCAAGGCATTGGATTGTGCGTGTTGCAAAGGGATGCTAGCTGCTCTGCACCAGAACTTACCATTAAAAAAAGCGAGGCCCAGCTCTTGTCGCAACTTCGAGTTCTGCCTTGCCTCCCCCCCCACGATGGCGGCAGCCGCTACCCGGAGATCCTGTTGTGTGAAAGCTGCGCTAGTCAGCCTTGCCTTGACCCCTGTCCCGACCCAGTGATCGGGATAGAGGTTGAATAGAAGCGGTGTATAATATACCAACCGCCGGCAACTGCGATGGAGGCACCGACGCGGACGGTGGTCACGACCTGACCGTCTCTCAGGAGTTCCTTCGGGTCGGTGACGGGGAACATGTATGTGCAGTTTGTGAAATTGCCGCCGGCTGCAGCGCTAAGAGGGTCATCACACACCTCCTTCCTGATGATCGAGTTGAGCACGCATCCGCGTGATACGAGAGCGGAGGGGTGAAGCACGCAGGGAGAAGTAAAGGTAGGAGCTGACTTAATCCCTGTGAATTGGACGAGCTTTTGGTCGCGGAATAGCTCAATCCACTGTCTGAAGCCGGGATAGCCAGCGCGGTCAAAGTCTTCGGCGTTGAAGGTCTGGAGCCCCTGGTTCCAAAAGGCGAGCTGAAGAGCTTCCAAGTTGCGGGCGAGATTAAGGCTGAGTTGGCCACGTCAGTGGTGTTGAGACGACTCGGTTATGTGCTCGGTTATCAGTAGGATCGAGCCAAACCTCGGTGGCGTCCACTACAGCATGACCGAGCAGTACCGTACCGTGGCGGTTCCATGAAGAATAGAGAGCATAAGAGTAGCTCGAGTAGTAATCGAGATCGATGCATCCCCCGCCGGTTCATAGCCTACAACAAGTGGGCACCCCAAGAATGCACAAAGGCACATACAGCTGAAAATCGCCGTTCGAGACATCCGATCCGCGAGATTGGAATGATCTGCCGAAGGCTGTAGCGAAAGTTGAAATGGCGAGGGAGAGAGCCGTGATAGCGGCCTTCATGATTACTGGAGGAGGTGGTTGGCTAAGCTCTGAGTACCCCGGCAAGCGTTGATGGTTGTTCAAGTCCAAGCGAATGAGCCTCTTGACCTTGCACGCTTTATGGCAACACACCTGGACTGTGGCCTCTTCCCGCTGGGAGGGATTCTCACAGCCCGTAGGTTGGGAGGTGAGCGGCTCTTGACGGATTTCCGCTTCATGACGAGGCAATTACAGCCCCTGTTGATTGGTGCGACTGAGCCATCCTGACTACACGCAGCGGGTACCTGACGCAACATCGCCCAGAAGAGTGCCGCGAGACTTTCTCACAGCACATTGACTGGTGGAAAAATTCTTCTGATGGACCGATGGACCGTGAAGCACTGAGGGCAAGGCAGTGGCGAGTACCAAAAGGAAGCTGTGAAAGCCAGGGAGGCGCCGGTTCCGGTTTCACATGGTAGGGGCTTGCGTCCCGTCTCCCCTCAGTTTGGCCATGCCCGGTGCCCCGGGCCCCGGGTAAGTTCTGACCCAGCAGAGCGAGCCAGTTGACACCCCAGCGGACCTAGGCCGCGAACCGGAAGGGCGAACAAGCGGCCGAGCCGCTTCGGCGGATTGCCATCTGACGTTGAAACGATGAGGGATGGAACCTCAGCCCGCGAGCTGATGACAATGCGCTAGGCTTTAGCGAGGCCGCGCAGGGACAGGTGGCTGGCCTCGATGAGTCGGAGAGCAGAAGCATCCAATCGAAGGGGACATGGATCGAGACTCGAGACTTCCTGACACTGGGTCCCCTGACAGACGGGTAGTTCACGACACCCTCCAATTATCACATGCCTCTCGTTCTCTCTGCTCTCCCCTGACTAAGTGGTGCATGTATCTGCAGTATACTCAAATCTGTACAGCCGCCTGCACCGAGGACGCGATGTATTGGCTGTGGGGTAGGTAGATGTTGCATGCTGACCAGGTGCTCCGGGCCGTTTCAGCTTAACCTCGTCTGCTCCCCCGTAATTTGCTCCCGACACAACCCGGCCTCTTAAGTCAACTCCCGCACGTCTCCGACGGATGGCGGCGACTGGCGCTGGGCGCCTGGGGCGTAGCAATGCAACATACAGAGGACTGCACCGGCATAGTGCGTACATGTGAGAAGTGCCGAAAATAGCCTCTTTGCACAGAGTCGAGTCTGTCAATTTGTGGCATGGTCGAGACGAAAGGACACAAGGCCGTACCGTAATCGCAAAGCAGAGATTGCGGGGTTGTCAGATCGGAGCGTATGCGCAGTAAGCGGCATGGAGCGTGTTATCCCGTCCCGCAAGGCATGGGGTCGAAACCGCGGATCGTATTCCGGCATGAATGTTGTTCGACTTGCGTTCCAGGTCGCGTACCAGACGTCACACTGGTGTAGTGCGACACATTCCTTTTCAACCGCCCAGGCTTGTAGCCTCGTACCTGGCGATGTCACACGACTACCGCGGCGACTCTCGAGAGAAGCTTCTTCGGTTTCCAGAGGACTCCGCCGTGTTTGCGTTGCATTTTGACGATCCGCAAACGAATTTCACTAGTCTCGTGGCAACATCGCTGTGTGACGCGCAGCATGTTCCGCTGTCGCCGCGGAAGCTCCCTCAAGCTCAAATATGAAAGCCTGGGTTCTGCATCGCTGGCGAAATAAGCTTCTCTCATCCCTCGTGACATCCATCATCCCCATTGTCCTAGTATGGACTCCAGTTCAAAGCCAACCGCAAAGGCAAGCAACCCCCAAGACGGTCCGAGCATGGACTGGCACAAGGAGCTAGAGAGTAGGGTGCGCTCAATCTACGCGGCCGTCGAGGCGAAGAAATACGATACGGTCCTTGCTTTGTGGTCGTGAGCTCGTGCTCTTTTACCCATCTGTCGTTGAGATGCTGAGACGCGGTGCTCCGAAGCGAGGACGGCACGCACAGGTTCGGTGGCAATCACGCACTGGGCGGATCACGTCGCGGGGTAGCATTGCTTGAGCAGTGGTACCACCGTCTCGGTCGACTCCAGCCTGATCTCAAGCTGACGGTCAGGGACGTCTGGATCACTGTGAGTCTGCTTTCACATTCAGTGGGTCTAAACTCTACTGCTTTCGCGGACACCATTCGGGGTAACGCCCACGAGTCAGCCCTCGACATGTGCACTGACTTGTCCAGGGCACTCCAGAGGACACGGCGGGTTTCGTTCGCTGGGACTCCACCGCCAGCACTCCCTCTGGTCGTCTGATGTATAATCACGGACTGGACTACACGCGGATGTGTCAAGGCAAGATCATCGAACAAGACAAGCTAAATGATAGCCAGGCGGTGGCGGATCTACTCGAAGAGAAGTTCAGGTCGGGAGAGACCGAGGCTGGGGCGAAGCCTATCGTCTCGGGGTGATTTCAGCGGGGTTTTCTCATTTCGGCCTGTCGACGTTGTCTGGTTTGTACACCATGTTGTATTAGGACTCCGAAGGTGGACCAATAGCTGTAGGTCTGTGGCCGATGCAACGAAACCAACGTAGCTTATGTGCATCGCTTCTGTAGGAATGGAGCCGTCCTTTCTCCGCAAGAGCTCCACCGCTCAGTTGCCATTGCCTTTCCAGTACATAACGCGGCTAATCTTCTGCCCTTCCATTCCCCTTTCTCTCCTCCCGGAAGCCACGCGCATCTCGAACGTTCACTCGTCCTCCTCCAGAACACCCTCGGTCGGAGTGAGCTTGCACGCCGGCACCTTGCGGTGGAACAGAATGTCGAGCTCACGGTAGGACCTGCCACCCAACTCGGGGAGGTGGAAATAGACGACAATGAGGCAGGGGGTGGCTAAGCCAAACGAGACATAACCGGATTTGCAGGCAAGGTTGATCCCGGTCCGGTTGAGCATAAAGGACGAGACTGCGGGCCCGAGTTAGCGGACGAAGCGCAGCTTGTCGGGTACCACTGAATGGACTCACGGAAGATGGTGGGAATCTGGGCGACATAGTAGGCGGCTCTGCCCACGCCGGTTGACAAGGCTCTGAGCCGGACGGACGACGTTTAGGCAATGATTGTGCAGGACACGGGACCAAGGATGAACCCCATCAAAAGAAAAGAGGACACCGAGTACAGCTTGGGCGTAAGACACGCCGGGGAGTGACCGACACTGGCGACGATATCCAGGATAAGGGCGAAAAGGGATTTGGTGATCGTGCCCGCGAGGTAGAGCTTGCGTCGACCAACCTATGCGCCTGCGAACCACAAGCACACCCCTACCACGTGAAGGACAGAATTGAAGAGTCCCAGGGCGAAAGCAATGTCTGTCGATATTGTTGGAATGTACGCCGTCTAGGCGTCACGTGACAGTCTCACTCTCTCCCTGGTCGAAACTTTTAGCCCTAGACGTCTCCATAGTCTTCTCTCTTTGATGCTATCGACGGGCCGTTACAACAGCCTAAACCCGGGATATGAGCAATTCTCTTAGGGTGTGCGCATTGTCGACCAGTTGGGACTGCTCGAGGAGTCCATGGGTATCCGAATTCTGCTGAAGGACAAGTACAGCAAATGTGAAACGGCCTGAGAATTGCTTCAAGGGATAGGTCCATACTGTTGAAAGTGTAAGTTCACACTGCCACTGCGTCGACAGCGGAAACTCTACATACTCCATGTCTGTTTCCAAGCAATATACTGGAGTACGTCACCCTCATTCAACCCCGATTATGCGCAGAACTGAAAAGTCTCGAGATTACGACTATGAGCCGAATCCTGATGTGCGAAAGTCTCCGCCGGACCGCCACGAATCATTCGAGTCCCGGCACCGGAAACTGCGCACGCTATCGACGACAATACACCGTGCTCCGGCATATGCCACAGCAATCTTCTTATCTGTTTTGCTTCGAGAACGAGAGGCGGGAAGTGAGGGCTCCAGTGAGCGTCAACCGCGGAACGGGAAGTGCAGCTGGCGGACTGATCCATCGTTACCGGAAGCCAGCGCGCTCATAGCAGACCCACGCCTCAGTGGTCTCAGCGGGATCAGGCGGGATTTGAGATTAATTCATCGGGTATTGGGAAGGTAATCGACGGCTTTCGAGGGATACATCAAATTCAATCGCGAACATTTAAGCTAACCACGAAGACCAGTACATCCCCCGAACAGTATACGCACGCTTGCTGGCGAATAAGTCAATGTGTGTCACCTCCCGGGTTAAGAGAGCGAGAAGCTCCAGGCGAAGTGGGAATTCTCATTTTGCCTGTACAGTTAACAATGTGTCACCCGGCTGAAGCCACGATATCGCTCTTACGGCATGACCGAGGACCGTGCGGTGACGATTTCATGGACAATAGAGTGAAGGTTACCTAGTCAGCCCCTCTGACGGACGCTACCCTAACCCCCATCCTCGTCCCCGAATCCCTTCCGGACAGCACCCAACTTACGACCCAACACCAACGCTGCCAGGAGACCTATGCGGGAAACATGGAGGCACTGCTGGGTTCGCTGACCCCAGAACAGGCCAAGGCGGTTGTCGAGGGATCATCCAATTGGGCAGGGTCTGTCTCACCACCATACCATCCCAGACCTCTCTCCGCCTCAACCGATTTTGACGTTGCCGCTGCCCTGCAGTTGCGACACTTGTCAGCGAAGAGGTACAAGAGTAGCTCGAGCAGTGGTCGAGATCGATGCATTCCCCACCAGTTTCAGTTAACAAGTTAACAACATCGCAGACCAGACAGACGCGCTATGCACCCCCTAACCCCCTAATCCAACACGTTGTATTTGCCGCGGCATGGGGGCGTCCGTCTGACATTGGTGGTTTGAACAGCAAATTGACGGGACATGAAAGACGACGGAAGATCTCAACCGAGCGGAGGGTCTTCTAGGAGGTAGTAAATCACGTAGCCACACGACGACTGCAGGCTGAACGATAATCTAAACTAAACTCCATCGTTCATGAGCTTGTGGGAGACACCAGACGAGCTGACAAACGACCGGAAATGGCTCACGAGAGCCCCTAGGTCGTGTCAAGACCTGAACAGGCCAAACGTACCTTAGTGCCAGAGACGGCAGGCAGAACTCTGAGTTTTATGCGAGGTCCTGTATAGACGTGGCTTATGTGCGATAGGTGTCCAGTTTGGGGACGCAGACGTCCAAGTTGTCCATGTCGGAGGCGTCGCCGTGAGGCATGATACCAAGAACGGCGACGAGATTGAGCTCAAAGAGCACGCGGGCCGCATGGAGTACTCAGACTGCGTGAAGATCGGGCAGCGCAGCCGTTGTGTGCTACCGTAGCCTCGTGCACACGTTCGATCAAGCGGATTACAATTCCGACAGCGGGAGCATGGTGACGTGCAGGTAGAGTCTAGAGAGGTCGTCATAGCGATAGATTATTGTTACGAACGCAGTGGGGAATGCATCGATCTCGACTACTGCTCAAGCTACTCTTATGCCTCTTCACTGACCAGAGAACAATAGCTGGCTAGGTGACTTTCAGTCTATTGTCCATGAAACCGCCACTGCACGGTCCTCATAGGTCATGCCGTAAGGACGCCACGGTGGCTTCGGCTCGAGCCGACTGACATAAGTTCATTAGGTTTTGAGCATCGGGTTCAATGCCACGGAAGGCCCAAAGACCAAGCCACGCAGCAAGCAGAGTGTAGGAGCTGGACACCCGAACCAAGAGTTGTGGAGCCCCTCACTCCTTGGAAAGAGCTCAGTTATAAAGAAGTTACAATGGTATAAAGGCGATTGCTTGCAGGGTCGACCCAATGAGGAAGAACAACGTTGTACGTATTTTGAAGATACGCTGTGTGAGGGATAAGATGACTTACATCACCGATACGCAAGGGAAAGAGCTGACTCACAGCTGGGATTATCGCCGTACGTTTCGTGAACAAGAAGATATTGGCCCCAACGTAAGAGGCCTCCAACAAGGATGGTGCTCCACGCGAACGGGGCGCCGAAGCCGCTGTCAGAGGCATTGGAGAGACCAACAACTAGGAAACCTCCACCCAGGATAACTGTTAACTAAACTGGCGAGGAATGCCTCGATCTCGACTACTGCCCGAGCAATTCTTATGCTTTCTGCTGACCAGAGAACAATAGCTTACTAAGTGACCTTCGCTCTATTGTCTATGAAACCGCCTCTGCTCTGCCCTACTCGGTCATGTCATCCTGCTCGGTCATGCCGCAATCACGCCATGGTAGCTTCAGCTCGAGCCGGCTGAGGTTTGATCAAGGCATTCCGGGATCTTTGGAGGTGGCCCTGAAGATGTCACCAGTGTCTGACATCAATGCAATGCTGCGACACATAAGGGCGGGTGGGGAGCAATGGCGTAATCCATTACCACGCGGTGGTTTACCCTCTGCACCGATGTCTCCTGGAAAGAGAGACATAATGGAAGAAGAGAAACAATAGCCCAAGCGCTCTAGATGGAGCGACGGCGTTTCAAATCTCTTTGACACGCGTTTCAGAAAACACAAGCAGTCATCGTTTCAACATTGTACAAAACTCAGACTTGGAGGAATGGAAGGGACTTCCTGGCATGCGTTTCAAACGGCTAGGTACAATGACTTCCTGTTCAGCTCACCACGGTAGCCGATAAAAGGCGACTGGTTTCTTCAACCGGGTGCCATCTCCCGCGCATGACTGATTCTTGCTCTTAGCTGTTGACTCATAATGGACCGGACGCACCATCGACCAGCTGCCGGTGACCTTCTCACCAGTGAACCCCATCTGCCGGAAATGATGCGCTACGTCTAGCACCTGGTGGAGGGCCCGGAAGCCGAAGTTGTCGCTCGAAATGCCGCTCTTGCCTACTTCGCCCCCATCACTGCGTTCGCTGAAAAGGGTCTTCTGCAAATCGATTGGGCCCCTAGGCCTCTTATGGAGGTGAAAAATCGGGAGTCTGAGGTGAGTTCGTAACCCCCGGGTGATCACTCATGTCCCTCCTATCAGATAAATCTCGATGGCCCGGATACCTGAACCCCGTGTCCATGACCCTGGCGACACCCTCGGGGAGCCCGGTTGACGTCGAACGAGGCCGCGAATCCCAGGATCCGGCTCGGCCCTCCAAATCCAACGCGATGGCACTACTCGACGCACTGGAGGTCCGGGACTGCACCAGCACCAGTCGTCATGCGGCTTCGCATCCGAAACACTTGCTGACCTCATGCGAGGGTCTGGTGGGAGAGGAAGTGGATGTGGCAATGTCCACCGTCAGCGAAATCAAAGGGATTGTGGACCAATTAAGGGTTGTGGACCAATAAGGGTTTTGCAAACGCTCGACGCAAGAGCTAAAACGCTCTCTGTTTCCACCAACTTCACCTACTAGAGGCTTGGCGTTGCCTCTCGAGCTTTCGCAGACGTGAGTCTTTACACTAGACACTATCCTGATTGATTGATGAAGCCTTTGTAGCGAAGACGTCCCAACTTCGGTCGTAGCGCTGCATCCTCGTACCGAGCAGAGAATAATTGTCGATCTGTTGTGGGATGATCCCGATTCCGATTGGCTTTGGACCCAACGACACAATGGGCCCTCACGACACAATGAGCCCTCAAGAAACGTTTGCAGACGGGGCACAAATTCCTGCTTGTCGTGAGTTCTACACGCCGTCCCGGAGGTGTCGGTGCGTCGACTGGATCTGGTCAGCCTTGAGGAACTGAAGAAGCTGGTCACGGGTTCAGTAGAGGCAGTCAGGGTTAAAAGGATGTTGGGTAGATCATAGACGGAAGGCTGCATATGTTATGGGTCGATGCATTTGCAGGGCGAGGGATGACGGCAACAAGCAGGTGCAAGCAGGAACCGTGATATGGATCCTGATAGATTCAGAGGAGCTCAGAACACAGGGGATGCCCAGCCCCAACAAGCTCCACCTTTTTTGCGGACCCCGGAGAGACACCGTGTCTTTTCGCAATGCAGTAGCTGTCTTTGTTAATTGAACTGGCGGGGAATGCATCGATCTCGACTACTGCTCGAGCTACTCTTATGCTCTCTATTATTCATGGTTCCGCCACGGCACGGTTCTGCTCGGTCATGCTGTAGTGGACGCCACCGAGGTTTGGCTAGATCCTACCGATAACCGAGCACATAACCGAGTCGTCTCAACAGAAACGAGGGGGGAGTGAAGAGTAGTCCGGTTGCGCACCGGCTCCGGGAACTCATTGCCGGCGGGCGATTTCGGTGACGACGGTGGCGGGTGCTATGGAGGCTGCGTCCCCATCATGTTTCCCAGTCAACCATCTCCCGTCCGCCCATGTTCTCTCGCCATCCATGCCTTCGCTGTCCTCTTTCAGGCTCAGGCTCGCCATTCCGGCTCTCGTACTCGTCACTGCCCTCTCGAGCATCCTCTTCGCATTCCTTTTCCTCCACAACGGCCCCAGACTCTGGATCTCGCTCAGCCCGTTCGGGCAATCAACCCGTCATCACTTACCTCCCGTACACCTTTGGTTACGCATCCTTGCTCCAAACGCTGCACGGCTACAATCGCGTCGATTGGCGACACATCGTGATTGTTGACAACAGCTGGGACCATCACGCGCATGCTCAGAGGGCAAGGTCACAGGCCAAGTTCCCGTGCGTTCGCGACGTAATTACCACGCCGTTCCACCTCCGCTTTGCACAGCTGCAAGGCATGATCGACACCCACGCCCGGGCTCAAGGCGCCGAGGTATACCTGTGGGGTCACAATGACGTGATCGTGCTGCAAGACTGCACGTCGCCTTATGCCAACATGGAGCGGTGCCTCGACTCCGCCAGATCAGTAGTCGTCATGTTCTTCGCATACGACCTCGTCTAGGCGGTCTTTGTCGGTCCCTCCGGAGCTGCGCCGTGGGACCCTGCCATGCCGCAGTACGGCTCAGATTGCGATCGGTACCAGAGGTTGCGACTCGCCGGATACAGCACCATAGATTGCGTGGACCCGATCGCCCCAGTGATCCATGTTCACGCGCTGCTCACACACGACGAGAGGCGCATCCTATGGGACAGTGGGCTCAGTCTCGAAGATCAGGTCTCTTTCCTCGAGAGGATCAATTGCGACAAGGATCAGTACGCCTGGAGAAATAGCACGCCAGAAATCGAGGGTGAGGTCGTTGCGGAGGAAGAGGACTGGCATGATGGCTTGCAACCATTCGACCGAGCGGCGGCTGCGGCCGAAGGGGATGGCGGGCGACAGTACTTCGAGGCCAAGTGGGGCCCTTTCGATTGCGAGCTTGGCGATCGGACCCCGCGATTCGACATCGCGGCTGTCAGATAAGCACCTGGGGCAAAAGCGGTCGCTGGGCGAGTGCTACAGCTGTATGTATCCGTACATTGCTTGATGCGTTCATTCCGTGCCTTCTCCACGGAGCAATCTAGACACGACAAGGCGCACAGCAGGGCGAGTGTCGCATGACAATAACCTGACAATACCGGCTGGTCCTGCATCGTTTTCTGGGGGGCCGGGACAGCGGCGGCTGATTCGTATGGACATACTCGAGCCGGTTCATCCCTTGCTCTTCCCACTCGCTAATCTGATGATGTCGAATGGCAACAGCCCGATGAGGGGGATTGGATGGGTTACAAGCTCGCTGAAGAAGGCAGTTCCGAGACTGAGCGCGCCGTAAAGCGGTATAACCGCGGGAGGCCGCGGGAAGAGGACATGCACGTAGAGCGCGGCCTGATTCTATCCTCAGGTATTTTGGAGAATGCATATTCGGCCAGACCTTCGGTGATCTCGGTTTTCCTCACCAGCAATGGCGGCCTCACCCGTGTTGGAACGGCACCTAGATAGCATCAAAGAGAGAAGACTATGGAGCCGTCTATGGCTAAAAGTTTCGAGAACGGCGAGGAGGAGACTGTCACGTGACGGGTAGACGGCGTACATTTCAACACTCCCACCCGACGTCTTAGCTCGTCACGTCGAGGAGAGAGGTGGCGCGCACGGACCAACGCTCCCACCGTGACCAGGGATCCTACCGTAACCAAACGCAAACTACAGCAGGTGCTCAACAGAGTCATTGTTGTCGGTGTAGTGGGTTACAGCGTCGTTGACAAGGGCCATCGCTGCGATCTCGGCCTTGGACTTGGACTTGCCGGATTGTTTGCCGTTGTCGGTGTTGTCCTCGTCGTCGTCGTGGTCGTTGTCTTTCTTGCCTTTAGATCGTGAGCTGCGCGTGCAGTCATTCTCCCAGTGGGCATGGCTCCCACAGCGTCGACAAGGGTATTCCTTGGAAGGCCTCTTGCCAGAGCGAGCCAGCTTGACGTAGAGGGCATTGACAGCGTCGTCCAGGTTGTTTCTTGCGACCCGCGCTCCAGAGGAAGAGGAGTTGTAACCGAGAGAGGTGTTGTCACGGTTTTGATGACCGGCATCAATGCGAAGGATGGCGTCGGAAAGAGTCGATAGTAGGTGTCTCGGAGTTGGTCCAGACATTATCGACGTTGGTCCAGACATTATCGACATAGGAGGAGAAGCGGTCGGGGAGGCCGTTGAGGAGAACATTGACACAGAGGGCATCGAGGTCAAACTTGAGAGACTTAAGCTCACGGTGTTGAGCCTTGACCTGGTTCACCCAATTTCCAACAGAGTCCTCTCCGTGCACTCGATTCTCAATGAAGCGGCGGCCCAGGGCAAACATGTATTGAGCGTTTGAGGTCCCGTATGTCTTCTTGAGGGCGTGGTACACGGCAGAGGCTCGACCAATGTGCGGCGCTGAATCCTTCTCTGTGGATGGGGAGATCTCGAGAGAGGGGATGACCAGGTGAAGGTGAGCCGAGAGGATCGGTGTGGCAGTGGTGAAGGATCAGGCCAGCAAGCTGACCATCACGCTCAAGCCAAGCAGCGGATTGAGACCCGTCGGAGGGAGGAGACGCATTCGGCTCGATGAATTGGCTGCCCTTGACGATCAGGAGAGAGAGCTTGAGCCGTTGATCCCATTCCACAAAGTTCTCTTTGCCGGTAAGCTTGGGAATGTCACCGAAGGTCTTGACAAGCTGGTGTTCGGACATCTTGACAAGGAGAGCCACGAGGCAAAGAGGGGATACTCGAGGGTGGTGAGCCGTCGAGGGATGCTGAGGGCGGTGCAGCGACGTGGGCGTCGAAGACTCTGGCCTGCTGTGAGGGCGTGGCGCATGAGACGGCTCTGGGGCGGTCACTGGGCTAGGCAGCTGGCGAGGCGACAGGGGGGTCTACAGCGCGGGCGATCTTGGGCAAGGCCAGACGGGACGGGAGGGAACCGAGTATACAAGTATCTCGGGCTCGGTCGGTCCAGTTGCTTGCCTACGGCGGCGGCGCAGCGGCGTATCGGCTGGACAGATGGCTAGGCATGCAAGCGGTGCAGCAGGCGTCCGTCGTGGGCCAGGCGGGCTCAGAGCAGGTCGACAGAGCAGCAAGGTCTCATAATCTGTTGGAACGGCACCTAGATAGCATCAAAGAGAGAAGACTATGGAGCCGTCTATGGCTAAAAGTTTCGAGAACGGCGAGGAGGAGACTGTCACGTGACGGGTAGACCGCGTACATTTCAACAACCCGCACGCTATCAGCGCTACAGACCTTCGGTGGGTAATACAGTGATAAACCTCGCTGTATTACGGGCTGACCGTCTCGTCAAGTCCTGCAAGGGTCACGCTTGTTGGCTGCATAGCGACCAGTCATATCTGGGGATGGGGCGGGAGGGTGAACCTTGTGGCTGTATCTCGTCTCAGACCCGAAATAATACCGTAGTCGAATCTTATGGGACCTATTGCGATTCTACAGCACGGTGCTTCCGAGGGTATAGACATTGCGCCGCCGCCGCCCACTCCGCTCATCGAGGCGCGCACAGGCATAAGCTACCCAAATAAGTCCCAGCGCTGAGCTGAGCAAAGGAGGTCATTGCGTCCCAGCTGCAGCGGCCGAGCCATGAACCCAGCTGACTCCAGTGGGTACGATTCTTATCTTGGCCTTTTTAGACGGTGCCTTAGCGTGGTGAGCAACCGGAGAGCAAGCAGAAGGTTGGTGACGTTGAAAATGTTGTGGAGGAGCAGGACGGGAGAGGAATTTGGTCCGAGAGGGCGTCCGACGCAAAGATCTGGATGGGACGAGGCGGTGGAAGCCAATCAAGGATAGCAGGTGCAGCGTCAAGTGTCAAGTTTATGAAGTCTCGAGAGTGCAAGTGTCGAGTTATCGCGATGCACTCCTACTGCACCACCCCGATGCGACCTACTTGAGAGTTGTTGGCGAAAACGAATCACCCAGCAATAGCAGTAGGCTCATGACTCGCACTGGTTTTTTTAATCTCTCGCCCAACCACCCACCCCACCCTCGCCTGAGCTCTCTGTGCCGCTTACGCCACTTCACGTGGCACAACCTCGTTTGGGACACCTAAAATGACCCTGAGCTAGCCGGTCCGAGGCGCGGGGTAAAGAACGGATGCGCGGCCGTGTGCGGTTGCTGGGTTTCCGCCAACTGCCAAGCCACATACGTAAACCCCCCCGCAACCCTGTCCCTGAACCCCCTGATCACCTCGGCTGTTACCCCACTACTAACCCCCACACCCTAAGGAATAAAATCAATCTGGGTTTCGGTGCGCAGCTAGAGTACTCAATGTGTACGAGTGGCCATGCGTGGTCGGGGTCGTGGTTGTGGTCGCACGTAGTCACTCGACCACCTGCTCACTCACTTTCCATTGACATGCCCACAACCAACGTATCCTCCCCTCAAGCTCCAGACAACGCATTCCCCAACGTAGTCGCCGCGTCGCCTCCATCACCATGACCTTCGCCATCGCCGCCGATGACCTTCCCCCACCCTTCCTTTTACCCCTTGCACTTTGCTGCGCAGTTCGCCCGCCCACTGTTCCCAACCAACTCCTTTGGACCAACACCAACAGCCCCGAGCCACGGTGGCTCCCTTGATCCCATCAGACTGACTCGCACACGCTCGCACTCGTCCTCGTGCTCACGTCGTCGTGATCCTGGCTCTGACACACTACACTCGCACGACCTTTGATTAGCACTTTTCGCTTCTTATCTACCCCCCTTCTCCACCGTAGCGAAGCGGGTCTCAAACTCCTCGTAATCTTCCTGTGCGCCAGGGTAGCAGTTGCCGTGAGAGGACAGGTACGGGGACTGGGCATATGATCAGTGGTTTATTCTGAGAGAGGGTGATCCGGAACATACGAACGGGTCGGCCTCTTGGTAGCCCGCCAAGAGACTGTGGGCGGGGAGTCGCTGCACAAGCGGGGGAGCGGTAGGATTGATCGTTCTGCAGGTTCAGAGAAGAGCTGTGGGAGGGAAGTGGTCGGAATGGCTCGCCAGTCAGACAAGGGGTCAACCGTGTTGGAACGGCACCTTGGTAGCATCAAAGAGAGAAGACTATGGAGACGTCTAGGGCTAAATGTTTCGACCATGGAGAGAGGGAGACTGTCACGTGAGGCCTCGACGGCGTACATTCCAACAAACCGAATCCTGTCGCTCCTGCTGCTGCGCGACAGAGGCGGGAGCTGGCCGTTCCGACCGTTGACAGTTGGTGCCGCCGCTCGTTGTTGCTCGCCGGCATCGGCCTCTTCTCGATGTCGTCCGGCGGGTTGGTTGGACGATGAATTGAGGTTCAGAGCGCAGGTAGCTCTCCGGAAGCGTGACGTATGGCCCCTCGCCCATGCCTACGCGAAGAACCTTGAGAAGCGGCGCGTCGTCTTCGACCACGTGGGTCGGAGTGGCCCTCGACGAAACTGCCTCGCGTTGCCGCTCTCTGACGGCGACCGCTACGGCCAGATTGTTCGCCTTACGCGTGGAAGGGTTCGATTGGTGGGGGGCCTGCGGCTGTGCCGGTGCTGGGCGGGGAGCAGTCGAGTTTGCCCCCGACCTCTCGGGCTGGTCCATGGAGCCAGGGGAGGTCTTTCTACGTTTCTTGAGCTCTGCGATATCTTGCACCTTCTGCCGCTCCGTCGGCTCGGCGGGAGGCGCGAATGCCACTGCGGGCGACGGTGCGAAGCCAGGGGAGGCCCTTCTACGGCTAGGGAGCTGCACGATATCGTGCGCCTTCTGAGGCTCGGCGGGTGCCGCGAGTGCCGCTGGGGGCGACGGTGCGACCGGACTCGAGGCTGAAGTTTGGTTTGTTTTTTTTTTTTTTTGTTAAGGCCACGTTCGCTGGTCTGGTTGTGGGCTCGATGATGTGCGTGGTCTTTTCTCTGGCACCTCGTCTGGCATGGCGGCCGTGTTTTCTATAGCCACACCCGTCAGCCCATTCCTCGCGCCGATATGACAAATAAAACAACCAGCTTCGAGGCGGCACGCAGCTCTGGACGGGGGGGATGTCCTGGACCTCTCGTCCGGCGGCGTCTCGTTCCTCAGCCTCTCCTTGACGGGGATGTCGGATATCTCCCCCAGCTGCGTGATCTTCCATCATCGACCAAGTCCCTTCGTCTGCGGGTGGCATACTTCCCGTTGGCTGTTGTCGGCGGTCGAGCTGAAGTTTGACCTGGCAAGCACCTCTCCCTCGTCACCACCCATGTCATAATCTGCGGGCCCGCGCCCGGCGTCAAAGCATGGGCGTGCTCGCGGGGTGTGTCCAACACCCGGGACGGCTGTGTATTGGATACATGCGTCACCCTCGAATGATAGCCCGACAGGAAGCTGTCGATGTGCAAGAGAGCGTTCGGCTCTGGATAAGGATGGAATGATATATTTGCCACCACGACGCTTGTCCTTCTCGTCTCCTCCAAGCCCAGGCACATCGTCCGCTTCTGGTGAGAGAGTGAACTCCTGCCGAATGAGCTCAGTTGAAACGAGGGACGGTTGAAGGATAGAGATTAGAGCCAACCACCTGAGAATAAGGAAGATGTCAAAAAGTGTTTCTGAAACAGCTAGAAAATGGAGCTTTGACTAGATGGCAGTCTTGAAGATTGAATCGCCCCAGTAGCTCGAAGCAGCGGACCCTCGCCTGTAGCAGGCAGAAGCTCAGTCTTTCGAGCATCAGTATATATGTGCCCCGTGGACCGGTTTGCATAACCCAATGACCTTGGTGGTGCTCCCGTGCATCATGCCACCGAAGGAGCAGAACAAGAGGGAGGAAGCGCTGTGGCCTGGAACACCAGGAGCGTGATGACATGGATGTCATTGCGCCTGCTGGTTTTGTGCCGAGGGGCTCAAGCCTGACTCGAGGCCGTGGTGGAGGTAATGGCCAGGCCGATGATGCGTTTGGCACCCTCGTGCCGGTCCACATGGGGACTTCGATAGATGAAAAGACAGGCTGTCTTTTGACGATTCCCAAATTTTATGGACGTTGGAACCTCTCCTTTCTCAAGTGATTCTTGCTGATCGCGTATTCGACATCTGCAAGACTGAGCTGATGAGCATGCACTTCCTGTCTACAGTGTCATTCTAGTTAGTATCCTTTTGACTTTGTTTTCCTCCACCGAACCGGTCACCAACTTCATCAGATCCTCGAGTTGGACAGAATCCAAACGGGTCACAGACACCTCCGGGACAGCGTGTAGGATGTTCTCTCAGAAAGTTTTTACCAGAAGCAAGAACTTTCGACTCAGCTGCAACCGGTTCTTGAGATTCCATAGTGTCGTCAGGTCCCTAGATGCCACTTGCAAGTCAGGTTCGTTGCACAGCATATCGAAGAGCACTTTCTTTTCCGTTCGAGGATGAAGCGAGCAAAGCATATCGGCACGTCCGGCGCTGTCACCCCAGGAATAAGCGGAAGTAGGAGAGAAATATAGTGGGAAGACTCACATCGGCAAACGCCTGGTAAGAGACGCCCAGCTTCCAATAGGCGAAGTTGATTGCCACAGAGAGAGCTGTAGAGCGTTCATCGAGTGTTCGCAGTACCGTCCACTGCTCCATGATGGCTTTGACTTCGCTCACAGACATTACCACATCACCACCGTCTCTGCGAAGAGCGTCAGGGAGAACAACCGAAGCTGCCACTTGGTGCGCCGAGACGGCCCGTGATGTAATGCGGGCGAAATCTCGTACCTCTAATGCGTCGAGAAGCGCGAAGGCCTTCGACTTCGGAAGCTGAGTTGGATCTTGAGAAACGAGTTCCCCAGCAGCCGAGTCCATTTTGTTCGATGGGGCGGGGGCGAGAATGAAAGTATTAGAATGGTCGTGCACGTCTTCTTGATTGTCCAGAAGAATCTGCGCGGAAAGCGAGTCAGCAGGTGGCAACGAGAGCTTTTCCCTTACCTCGAACTCTCGACCTTCCACATCTATCACCAGTCTTGGGGCCCAATCGGTTTGAAGAAAACCCCTCTCGGCGAATGCGGTAATCATGGCGAGATAGACGAGAGCCACATTTCGAGCGACGACTTCGGGTTCGTCTCCCTCCACCAAGTGCCGCACGTACCGCATCATTTCCGAAAGATGGCGGTCGCAGGTGAGAAGGCCATCGGGGGCTGGCCGAATTCGCCTCCGTTCCATCATGCACCAACACAGAATAATAAAGTGCACTGCTTGAGGTGATGCAATCCGCCTGCCCGCGAGATCGTTTGGTGTATATATATCTGGTCATGACCGCTTGTCGACATGAATATCGAGCACGCTTGGATTTGTCCATTGTCTTCCGAAACGAGTATCAGGGGGCTGTTCTGTCATTGCTCTCCTCGTTTCATTTGGACTACACATTGTCTGATCATCCGAGACGGCGCAGTTATCGTTCGAAACGAATGTGGAATCCGAGACGCCAGCCCCTCTACCTCTCGCCTTAGTTTCTTTTGTTTGGACTTTGACAGCGGGCTTGCAAGTGGTGAAGTTAGTACAACGCTCACCACAAAGAAAGGAGGACCAAGAAAGGGCGATGGGTATGCGACATTGTTACCTACTGTTCTCTACGAGCGCGAAAAGTATTGGGCTCGATGCCTTTCTTCGTTCTGATGGGCGACAGCCTTCACGTGGGACTGTGTGGAAACTGAGCAGGTCGCACGTCCCACAGCAACGCCGCCCACGGCATTACATCCGTTCCCCTATTGAACCCCACAAGACTGCTTATTGTGCCCCTGAAGGGCGTAAAGACGTGAACGCCAACCGCTCCTTAAGGTCGTCAGCCTTTTGTTCGCGTACGGCTAGGCCACACTCATGTTTTCGAGCTTTTGGGAAGACCGCATGCGAGTTTTCGCCTACACATTCTCGAGTTTCATGAGACTTGAAACTTCTCTTTCTCGCTCTCATTGTGTCGGGATTGGGGCCAGAGAGAGAGCTATTGTGCTCCACAGCATGGAGAAGGGCGTGGTGAGGACGCTGCCCCTGGCAGACCTCAACGGTGAGTGCGGGTCGAGCAAACAGACTAGAGTAAAGTCCACCCCTCATGATCGATTTCCAAACCTTGGCGTCCCTAGCGTCCGTTCCCATTGTACCGCCCAGAGAGAGAACGAAAGGTCTGAAAGGTCGGTCCGAGGGCGGGTGTCGGCGTTTTTTCTCCCCTCCAGGGCGGCTGGTAGAACATTCGCTCCGAACATGGTCAAGCGCCCCCGCTGCTAACGTTACTTGAGGGCCCATTCGATGTAGCTTATGAAATGGCGTGGGGATGCATCGATCTCGACTATTATCTAGCTACTCTTAAGCTTCCCACTCTTATGGAGAACAATAGGCGACTCTCTCGTCGTTTCTATTGTTCATGCAACCGCCACGGCAATGTCCCCATCTCTCATGCCGTAATAGACACGACCCCTGGCTGAGCTCGAGCCTGTAGCCAAGCGAGCACGGGACCGAGTCGTCTCCACACCACGGACCATCGAAGAACACGGTGTTTTCAGCGGCGGCTGATTTATATCCGTCTCTAAAGACTCATATGAAGTTCTCATTCCTCTTAGGGAGATCTATCACCTCACCGAAGCGGTTAAGTCCCGCCCTAAGTGTGAGCACTGACCGTTCATTTTGTCCACTCACCCAACCAGCTTCGCACCACTGTAAGGCTGCGCCACCACCCTCGCGTCCAAATAGCTCCCGCTTGCCATAAGGAAAGACGGCGTCAAGGGATAACCTTCAGGACCAAATTCGCTCCACTTCTGCAGGGGAGCAGTGAACGCGGGAGTGTTCCCCCGTACCCTATGGGCGAGCGATGACTCCACCTTGCCCTTGCCAGCGCTGCTTAAAACCTCCTCTCTGCTTCGTTCATATTCATCTTCGCGCCTTTTCCTCTTTTTGGTCATATTCATGTCGTTCACCACGACCACCGATGCTCGTTCACAGGGATGCGAGAGTGCACTGTCGAACTCCGCATATATGATATCGTGGTCGTAGTTGATCTCACCCTCAACTGTGTTTCGACGGGGGGTTAGGCGAAGTTTGTTGGCGAGCTTGCTGATACCAGCAACCGATTCAGGAGTGATTTGACCCGATGTTGTGTACAAAACACCAAAGCGGCTCTAATGAGGTTGACGGTTATCATCTGTTCGACGCACGCTTACTCACCTTCCACATAACAGCGGTGTCGTCGAACGCTGCCGCCAGAGTTGACTCTTCCACTGCATCGGCCCTGGTTAAAGTCAGCATTCCCTAGCGGCTTGGGCTATGTACCGGTTAAGAACCCGACCCATAACCGCGATGCTTTCCTTGCTGCTCCATCAGCCAGCATCCTTCTGACGCGGCTCACCGATACTTTGACGCCATGTGTAGATGCGTCTGCCACGCGAGTTCGATTCCCAAAGTCGGCACCAATATTTTCTCGCAATGTCTGTGAAGGAGGAGGAAGCTTTGTCGACCCTCAGCGGTTGCCATTTACTCCGGTGAAGACTGAACTGACTTGCAATAGCGATATATAGCTCGACGGATTGTATCTCCTCTTGTCTGCCAAGTCTCTGGGGTAAGCCAGCCGATTCGGGCAATCCTTCTTATGAAGCTCGAATATCGCAAAGCCTGAGGACGTTAGCGAATATCCGAGGTCCCGTGACTGTGCGGAGCCGTCGCCAGCTGACCGATGGTACCAAGTTTACGCTTGTTCTCCCGGGTTCAACGTATGCACCGAGAAGGCGACTCGCTTAGGCGGGATCAATGCTGCTAGCTCCCAGCATGAGTGGCCTTTGCAACTTGCCAAAGGCATCGCGCCGTCGCCAGCCCCACTGGTCGCCGAGATGGCGGATCCTCTCCGACGTGGTGAGATAAGACTGAAACAGTCGACCTAGTGGGTGGTATGTGTTCCCAAAGCCGTACAGACTGCGCCTACAACGAGTCGCATTAGCTTCTTCAGTCAGCCTTCGCACCTTCGCACTTACGCCAGCTGGGTGTCTGTTGCATCATGCAGGTGAATCAATTCTCGCACGAGGCGGCCAACAGCAATAGCTTCTTTCGTCACTTGAAGACCGCAAGACGGACAATCTGTGCAGAAGTGTTGCTGTGCATAGCCGGCTCCACTTGGAAGCAGCCATGCTGATTGCTAGTATGAGCAAATATGGATACGAAGAAGCGAGAAATTGTTCACATACGGTGTGAGAAGGCCGAATCACAACGGGGGCAGACGATCATTGCGGTCTTGCAGGATTTAAAGTGTCCCAAAGGCGAAAAGGTCGTGGCTGTCGCTCTCTTCCACTCTGCGGCACCGTTTGCCGCTAGAACTGAATCAGGATCGAGGGACACTAGCTGCAATGTCAGCCTTGTCGCCACTCGTGCACACGCACAACCAGATCAAATGGGAAGTCTGGAAAAAGAATGGACGGGTGCAGGGGCCCCATGGTCCTCTGGTCGGCCGCATACCTGGTACATTAGATCCCCATATTCTTCCCCAATTCACTCACCTATCAGGGCTGCCCAAATACGTCGACCAGATAAGTAGTACGTCCAAAGGCGGAATAGAAGGGTTTCCCTCAGCTACCAGCTTGTCCAGCCAAATTCCGAATCTCCACGTGGCCATCTGGACGAATAAGGCCCATTTGCACTCGGTCGTCAGGAAACCTGGACAATCCCCAACGGGGCAGGGAGTGCGACCCTCCTCGAGATGACAGCAGGTGATAACAAGGCAGTCGACATCGTCTTGCAAACGCGCGAAGGCTGACAGGAGTCGAAGGTAGGCCTCGACGCGAGTGGGCGTAACCTCGCTAGGCAGATGAGAAGCGGCGCGGTGATAGGCGGGCGGATGGATCACTGGCGCTGAGTAGGATGGGAGGCTGGTAGCGGTGAGAGTACGAGGTAGTGGAATGGGCGCGCCTGGTTCAAAAAGCTCGGGCGTCTGGGGGGTTGGCGATGGTGATCCCAGTGAAGACATTGGGGGCGGATGTGTTCTCTGTTCTCTTACAAAGTGGTAACGGGAAATTGTCCGTGAAGGCAACGGAGAATGTTGATCGATCTCGATCTGCTCGAGCTGTCCAATTATGGCGCTGCAGGTTGCTAAAAACCACAGTACGCCCATGCAACGCACTGACCTGCTGGTGCGCCGCATGGATGCGCCGCCGCGCGGTCCTCAAGGCGGTGGCTCGAATGCTGCCGACAGGAATTCAATCCGAAATACAGGAACAGTAGGAGTCATGGGTCTGCGTATCCGGTAATCTCGCTGGCCAATCATCCACCGAATCCGATATTTTCGTCGACTGGTGGCGACCGACTGCGGAGGGACCTGACGACGAGCGGCGTACAAATTAAACGGCGTCGTAATCGAGTACACGACGAAATGTACCATCTCGTTTGTCTTAGGTTGGCTGCGGAGCTTAAATGCGGACTTTGGGTTCTTCCGACCCCAACTTATCTTCGAAATCCGGTCACGAGTAAATCTGGTCGACTTTAATTCAAGCATCTCAGATCCACAAGTCGCGCGGTAACCCCACCTTTGGGGTCGTGATCGAAACTCGTCTCGGTGTGATGCGCGTATCCTGATGGAACGACACTCCTGCTCGTCACGTGAGGGTCATGTCAGAGTTGAAACTGTTGAGACGACTCGGTCCCGTGCTCGCTTGGCAGCCGACTCGAGCCCAGTCATGGTCGCTTCGGTCGCTTCTATTACGGCATGTTCGTAGAAGAGTGGGAAGCGGTAAGCATAAGAGTGGCTCGAGTAGTAGTCGAGACCGATGCATACCTCGCCGGTTCATACCCTACAACAGGCTCGACCTGTATTTCGCGGCCTCGCGTGAGGCGTTTTAGTCCGAGCCGTTCACCGAGGCGCCGTTTCGGGCGAAGCTCGCCTTGACCCCGCGCAAGCGTCCCCACTCATGTCTCCTTCACCCCAGGTACATCGTCTCCGCGTCGTCGTCGTCCGACCATGTGGTGCCCCCGCTCGCCGACTCTCTCTCTCTGCCATTGCTGTTGTCCAGCAGGAGGAGGCGATGAGCCAGGAGGACCGCCTGCTTCGTCCGATGAACGCGTCCAAGATACTGGGCAATTGAGCACGCCCTCCTGCTGGAGGGGTACCAGCTCAGATGGAAGGGCCGCGTCACTCGCCCTAGCGTGCCAGCTGCACAAGATCCCGTCCGGTGTTCAGAAACTACGCCGCGGGAAACAACCACAACCCATGGTCTCTGCTCGTCCAGCCAAAGGACCAGTGGGGGCTAGGCGAGCGCAACAACTTGTTGTGAGGGAGCCACGGAGTCGACTCGTGGCGTCGCTGAAATCACAGCTTGGCGGTGTGGGGCAACGACCGATGCGCATGCCTCTTAGTCCTCTAGCCGTCGGGTCTCTTCGATGAGGTGGTGACGACGCCGCTCCGTCTGCCCACAGAGCGATACAACGATGTGAGTCAGCGGCCCAGACATCGCTGATGCCTGGCCACCTCCATGCTCTTCTCAGGCGGGAGCATCCCCGACCTCTACATCTCGTCCGAGAAGCCCCATGTAGATCAAACCGGAGGATACTCGACAGAGGTCAAGAGCAGCAAATGAGCTGCAGCGTATTTCGGTCCATTCTAATTGCACGGGAACGACGCAGGCAAAGGAACACATGGCAGGGGGCGCTGAGGGGATTCGTCTCCTAAGATCATGATCTCAAATCCATCTGGTGATTCAACGAAGCTCACTGTAAATCTTCGTGCTCTGATGTCGTCTCTCCTCGCCCACAGCGAATATCCTATTGATTATGCGATCGGGTGGTCCCTCCGCGAACAGAACACGGAGGACGGTGCCGATCCGGCGTCCTTGAACATTGTGCATGTGAAGACGGAGCGGGCCTCGGGCAGCCGGTGACGAAGTTCCTGCGAGTGGTGCACAAGGAAGCCGGAATGTGGATCTACAAGCAACTGCATGAATGAGAGAATTAAAGCACAGATTAGTAGCTATCAGACGTTGTCGGCATGTCACGATGCTACGACGAGGTGCATCCAAGGTCAACGATTCGCTTCAACCTTTTTTTGCAGCATGCAGGCGGTAGAACAATCACTACGAAAAGCAATACTAGGTGTCAGTGTCGCCGCCTTCGAGATCACGGTCAAGCGCGTCACCCACCGCAATCCCCAGTTCTGCTTCATGCTTATTTAATTTTTTAAAGCAGCTTGGAGGCGCCCTTGATGCATGGACCAAGTGCGGTACCACTCGATCGCCTGGGGGGTTACATCTCGTGTCTGGTAGCGCCATGAAACTCTCATCTATTCGTGTAGGTTACACTGGCCGGTGACAATGTGACCTCGAGTTGGCCGACTCAATGGAGCACTGATATGGATACAAATAAAACCTAGGCAGACTCACCTTCAGCAGCGCGATGTTGATCCATTCAACGTCTTCCTTCTTGTAACCGAGCTCGAACTGGGCGAGCTCGGGCACATTGGCCCATGAGGACTCCCAATGTTCGTAGAGCTCTTCGGCACGCTTGAGCACCGCAGTGCGAGCCAGTGGAGGTACCGTCCATCATTGAGGGGATTGAAGCGGGGCGGCTGAGAGAAGGCTGAACGGAAGCGTACCTATCCGCAAGCATGCTGACACCATTCCACCTCATATCTGTTGTAGGCTATGAACCGAAGCGGGAAGCATAAGAGTAGCTCGAGTAGTAGTCGAGATCGATGCGTCCCCCGCCGGTTCATAGCCTACAATAGATTATGAGACCTTGCTGCTCTCCCTGCATCTAGACAACCCGCTAGATCACAGAGTAGTGCATAGATATTCGGCTAAGCATGGAACTCGACCGACTCGACCTGATCGAACCCTGTCTCGTCCGGCCTTGCTCGCCCCATCGTGCTCGACCCATCATGTCTTCGAACGACAATATTTCAAAGCCGTTCGAATCAGTTCCAAAGCTCTCTGGCAAGGAAAACTATGTCACCTGGAAGCAGAGGCTCACCCTTGCCTTGATCCTCACTCGATCGAACTCGTTCATCGACCCCAACACCAAGGTCCCTGCGGACGACTCGCTTGACACCTGGACGGATCGAGACAGCCAGGTTGCGGCTGCCATCCTCTCCACCACCTCAGAGAGCATCCTTTCTGCTCACATCGATCACCTCAATGACTCCACCACCGAGCTTCCTCGATCGCGCGTGATCTTCAAGGCGCTCGAGAAGCTCTATGGCACCTCTGGACCGCAGTACTCGTTCGCGCTTGGTCGGAAGTTCCTTGAGAGCAGGTATGCAGATCAGGAGGATGTGGAGGCWTGGGTGAACCAGGTTCAGGCCCAATACCGTGAGCTCAAACTCCTCAAGTTCGATTTAGATGCGCTCTGCATCAATGTCTT